>CM019065.1:204604879-205194363 GCA_009667805.1 Leptobrachium leishanense | reverse complement strand
ACACAACATGACACTGCATGGC
This sequence comes from Leptobrachium leishanense, assembly GCA_009667805.1. NCBI lineage: Eukaryota > Metazoa > Chordata > Amphibia > Anura > Megophryidae > Leptobrachium > Leptobrachium leishanense. The sequence goes on along the minus strand of CM019065.1, from coordinate 205,194,341 downwards.
AAGCTGGCTGTGCGTACACCACGCGGTGGATCACATGGGGGGCTGGCCCGGCGCCAATGCTGTGCTTAGTGCGCGAGTGTAAAATAAATGGGACTGAGGCTCGAAAGTCTGGCGCATCGCGGCTGCAGCATTGCGGTGGCCCGGGCGGGGGACATCTGCCCATCTCTGGGGGGTTGAACCCCCCTCTCCCCCCTTATCTACACCCCTGCTTCATTACATTGTTTGTTTCTGCTTTAGCCTTTCATAAATAAACCTCCTGTTCCCTGCAACCTGCCTGACTCCATATCATCACTGCATCCTGGACTCGCACCAGCTAAATATGCACACGCCGTATGATAGACGTTTACGTTTGAACAATACATTTTTTTAATTGCAAAATCCTATTAAATCCATTATTATATGAAATCAGACATAAAATATCAAACTGACCCTGAAAAGGGATTAGTAAAATAGATCATAAACTGCAAAATCCTATTAAATCCAATTATTATATGAAATCCGACATAAAATATCAAACTGACACTGAAAAGTGATTAATAAAATGGATCATAAACTGCAAAATTTTGTAACACAAGCTTATGTAAATTAATCACATGATTTTGGTGTACCAATGAGATACGCTATAGTTACTATATATACTTGATAATGAATATGGTGATATGCATGACTAAAGCCGGCGGCCAGGCAAAGCGGCAGGCTTGTCCAGCGGCCAGACCCAGGCCCAGACAATCCACAAGTTCGGCCAGCGGCGAAGCCCAGGCGATCCCGAGGATCGGGTGGCAGCCAGGCACAGACTCGGCCGGCAACCTGGCCCACTAAGCCATTGGCCCATCGGGAATCTCCGGTTGTCCCTATGGCCAGTATATGCCTGTGTGTGCACTGCATATGGCTGTGTTGTGTGTGTGTATGTAAATATGTATGTGCTGTGTATGTATTTATATTTATGTTCTGCCTACATTTGTGTCCTATGTATATATATTTGAATGCTGTCTATATTTGCGGGTGTTATGTACAGTATATATGTATGTATAATTATTGTGGCAACTGACTCAGGTCGTCCATCTTGAAGCCGAAAATTCCATTAATTGGGATCAGTTGCTAATCTGATGTAATCAGCAGACGTCAGATGCATTGGACAACATTTAACCTCTTCCTGTGTTCGGCAATTAGTCACACCTACGTATATGGATGATTACACAGGACCAGTTGGTTGTACGACTACGGATCCATTGGGTCACCAGCCTAATGCAGTATATAACTTCACTGAATATCAACGGGGCAGACAGAGGTCCAAATTGCTATCTGATAGCACCAATGATTTAACCCTTTCGCTGCTGAGGCTTTTCCCGCCCCTGTGCTGAGGTCATTTTTTACCTGTTTTGCGCATCATGTTTAAACCTGTTTTGAAGGCTTATTTTAGTATATGACATCGACATATTATATATCGTTCTTTCCGTCAGACTCGGTAGATTCATAATATGTCATTATTATATGTATACGTTATGTCATGTTGTATATTATAACAAAAAATGCAATAAAATATGTATTTTCAATAATTTACAGCGTGTAAAGTGTTTTTTTCCACATTTTAACATGCGAGCAATTGCGGTTATATTTTGTATGGGGTGCGCTTGTTAAAAAAATTAGAGATGGGGTCTCGTTACATTTTTTTTTGGGGAAAATGACACCATTTTTAACAAACGCACCGCATACAAAAATCGTTAATGCAGCATTATTGTTCACATTATAATTGAAATGGGAACAATATTGCTGCATTAACAAAACAAAAAACAAAAAAAAAAGTGTTTATTTTTTTTTTTTAATTTTTTTTTTTAATTTTTTTATTTTTATTTTTATTTTTATTTTTTTTTTACATTTTTTTTTACTTTCATGTTTGGTATCGTTGGAACGGCCATGCTCTGGCCGATCCAACGATATCAAAATTTAACCCCTAACTGCCACGGATCGGGAGATAGGGAGTTCATTGGAACTCCCTATCTCCACACTTCGTGGCAGTTAGGGGTTAATGCTAGGACTGGCGTCATCGTGCTGCGCACGATGACGCCAGTCCTCTGGGGGAGTTCCCGGAAGCTTGGCCGACATCCAAGATGTCGGCCAGCTCCCGGGAAGGATCGCAAATCGGCGCTTTTCAGCGCCGATTTGCGATCCAGCTCCCCAGGGGTTAATGCCAGGCATCATTTGGAGGGCAGGCTGTGCCCTTCCAAATGATGCCTGGGTTAAGCCCCTGTGAGCCGCCGATCGGGAGGGAGAGAGGTCCGAAGGACCTCCCCCCCCTCCCTTTCAGGCGCCTCCTCCGCACATGCGGGGGGGGCGCCTGAATTATGTGTCATCGCGGGGGCGCGATGACACATAACAATGGCGGCCACTGCTCCGGATGCCGGGCTGACATCCAGGATGTCAGCCCGCACCGGAGGGGCCAGCGATCGGCCGGTACCCGGCCGAACGCTGACCCCAATGCGAGGACGCGCTCAGCGCGTCCTCCGCATACCAGGGGCAATGCTGAGGACGCGCTGAGCGCGTCCTTAGCATTGAAGTGGTTAAAGTAACAGTGACGACGCAATTTCTATGCTTTCATTGCATTTATTCTAAAAAATTAAATCTGAAGCCCATTTTTAACATATCTTAGAAATGAACCCTAACATAAACTGCAAAACTAGCATAAATCTGCAACAAATTATAATGTTAATTCACAATTCTAACATTGGATATAACACTTACCAAACCAGCATAACCACAACAACAAATACTGTACAACAAAATTTTGACTTGAAAATCCGATGTTACAAAAACATCAACCTGAAACATTTCAGAGGACGTAAACACTGCCAAAAGTTTTGTACACCAATATAAAACTATATCCTTATAAAAGTTAATGCTGCCTACAAAACAGAATTATAGCACCCACATACTGGCAGAACTGAAAGCAATGTAAATACCAACTTACATGTCAACATTTTACTCATCCTACATGGCTTTTAGATATATATTTCATTGTTGAAGCATCAACAAATCTAAAGTGCTATATTGCACAGTCTTCTATTAACCCCTTAGTGACCGGGCGGTTTTACACAAATCCGTCCTTTAGTGACCGCTGCTGTTTTTACGTTTCTGCGCTGCTCGTGTTTAGATCAAATTTTCCTCTTACTCGTTTATTCAACCCACACATATTATACACCCTTTTTCCCGCCATTAAATGGACTTTCTAGAAATACCATTATTTCCATCATATCCAATAATTTAATATAAAAAAAATATGAAATATGATGAAAAAAATGGTAAAAACACACTTTTTCGTAATTTAATCCCCTAAAGCTATAACCACCAATAAAGACCCCGACTAAATAGTTTCCAAATTTTATCCCGAGAATATAAATACCCAATTTTTACATGTTTTTACCTTTTAACCCTTTCACTGCTGAGCCAGTTCACCTATGTGCGCTGCGCTCATTCTGACCATTTTGTGCTAATTATTTTTAGATGACAGCCTAGGTCCTATTTAATTAAACTCCCCCAGACAAAAAAAACTTTAAAAAAAAAACATTTTTTTATTTTATTTAATTTTTTTATTATTTTTTATTTAATTTATTTTTTACATTTTTTTTTAAAACCAAACCTGGTCATGTTTGGTATCATTTGAAAGGCCAATAATCAGGCCTTTCAAATGATGGCAAATATGACCATCTAGCTGCCATGGATCGGGAGATAAAGGGATCCTTAGGATCCCCTTATCTCTACATGGCAGCTAGAGGGTTAACTGGCCCACTGACATCCTCACACATATGGTGAGGTAGTCAGTGGGTGGGGGGGACCTGGAGGCTAGGCTGACATCCAAGATGTCAGCCCCCTCCAGGTTTGAATCATGTTTTGGCGCCAATTGGCGCTGCAACGTGATCCGGCGGCGAAATGGTTAATGCCATACACCGCTGGAAAGGGGAGGCTCTCCCTCTCCAGCGGTGCAAACGGCATCTCCCTAGCTTCAATGGTTGGGGAGATAGAGGGCTCCGAAGGAGCCCCCCCTCCCCTCCATTGAAACACATGGGGGCACCTTCTGATGACGTCACCACGCAGCGTGGCGACGTCATCAGCCTCGCCTGCCCATGTAAATCACATGGGCAGGCTTCCTCCCTGTCAGATCGACGTGGGATCCGACGAGGGAGGGGAGTATCGGGCGGGAGGGGGATTTGGCGCCGCTGACGTACCCTGTACGTCATCGGGTCTAAGGGAGACCCGAACACAGGACGTACAGGGTACGTCAGCGGTCGGGAAGGGGTTAAATTATCAATGGAGTTCTCAATGGTAAGGTATCTCCTATTAACTAGAAATAAGAAGACACTTGTGAAACTTTAAAAAAAAGTTTTCCATTTATAAAATATAGGAAAATGTAATGTGACAATTCAAAAGAAAACGATTATTTTTAGATACATTTTCTTCAAAGTATATCCAAGACTTAGCTAAGATAACAATTTCCTTAGAAATGAAAAACTGTTTATTTCTGTTAAATTCCTGTCATCTCACCTCATTAGATTCATTCGACCAGCTCTGGTCAGACACTGGATCTGTTTCTTGGACTAAATCAGTCAAATTTGGAAACACCAATGGCTTGGTGGGAATGAAAGTATGTTCCGTAGCTGTTGGAAAATATGTTGGATAACTCTGCCCTTGGGTTTCTGCTGGAACCATCCTTACTTCCATGTATTTTAAGGTCCCATCCGAGTTTAAGTAAAGTGTTGGTTTGTACTGGTCACTATAGGTCTGTGAATGGGATTTGCTTAAAGGACAAGATCCACAACTGCTGGAGTCAGTGTCCTTTCTCAAACATCGCACAAGCAAAATGATGAAGGTGACAAGAGAAACTAAACTGATGGCCACCAGAGAAATAATGAGATACAAAGTCAAATCCGATGATGGTTTGGAATGAGAAAGAAAATCAGAAGACTTGGGAATGTCTTGAAGAACGCTTTCTACTGTTCTTACATGGATTGTGACTGCTGTTGATAAAGCCGGCTGCCCGTGATCTCTCACTGAAATAACGAGACGCTGCTCAGCATTGTCTGTTTCATGTAATCCTCGAATAGTTCTGATTTCTCCTGTATATTCAGAAATCTGGAACAAGGTGGGACTGGAAGATTCAAGCAGACTGTAAGCAAGCCAAGCATTGTGACCAGAATCCAGATCCACCGCAGAAACCTTTGTTACTAAATAACCAGCAGATGCAGACATCGGGATCTTCTCTTGGGGAATGAATTCTCCTGCGTTCTCTGGATATAACACAGTGGGGTGATTATCATTTGTATCCAGAATAAATATGAAAACTGAAACATTGGAAAATAAAATAGGAGATCCGGAATCTTCCACTCTTGCAGCAATTTGCAGAACCTGAAACTGCTCATAATCAAAGGAACGTTGGGCATAAATGTTGCCATTTTCACCATTAATGTAAACAAAAGAAGACAGGGAAGAGCCGTCTATGTGACTTTCTGCTATAGAATATTTGAGCTTGGCATTATCTCCTATGTCTGGATCAGTAGCAGACACTGTACACAGCAAGCTGCCGGCTTCATTATTCTCCTTTATGAAGGCTTGGTAAACAGATTGAGAAAACATGGGAGCATTATCATTCACATCAGAAATAATAAGGGTAATAGTGGTGTGATTGTGTAAAGGAGGAGAGCCCAAATCAGATGCCGTAAGAATAATGTTATACTGTGATACCTTTTCTCTGTCCAGGTTTCCACTAGTGACCAAGGAATAACGATTGTTAAAGCTTTGACATTTAAATGGAACATTTGGTGACACGTCTAACACGATCTCTCCATTCTTACCAGAATCTTTATCTCTCACTGTGATATATCCAACAACTGTCCCTGTCGCTGCATTTTCCGGCACTTCATTTGTTTTGGATGTAAATGTAATTTCTGGAGTGTTATCATTTACATCTTCTACTATAATCTGAACAAGACATCGTCCTCCATAGTAGGTGTTCCCTTATCTCTGGCTCTAATAGACAATTCATACAGGCTTGACTCTTCAAAATCTATGTTCCCTGTGACATATATTTCTCCTGTGTGAGCATTTAAATCAAATATCTTCTTTGCTGAGTCCAAGGTATGATGATCAAAGAAATATGTGATTTCGCCATTAGAGCCTTCATCCAGATCTGTGGCATTGAGCTTTATTACAACTGTATTTAAAGCTGTATTCTCTAATACACTGACTTTGGAACGTGACTGATCAAACACTGGTCCATTGTCATTGATATCTAAAACTATCACGGTGACCTGAGTAGATCCTGATCTTGCCTTTTCTCCTCCATCAAAAGCAGTAATTGTCAATTTATGTTCTCTTTTCTCTTCTCTATCCAGAATTTTTTCCAGAACCAGCTCTGCTATGAGAGTCCCATCTTGTCGATTTGTTGTAGAGAGTGAAAAATAAGGGTTTGGATCTAATCTGTATTGACTCACGCCATTAATACCCACATCTAAATCCTGTGCAATTTCTAAAGGAAATTGTACACCAGGACTAATCACTAACTCATTTATTTTAATAATTTGTTCTTGGTTTGGAAAAATGGGAGAATTGTCATTTATATCCACAACTTCAATTTCAATATTATGCAGTTCCAAAGGGTTTTCAAAAACAACCTCTAAATGCAGCAAACAGTTTAAATTGGATTTACAGAGGCTTTCTCTGTCAATTCTGCCATTTATAGTCACATCTCCACTAATCTGGTCAGCAGCAAAAAATTTTGCACCTTCACCTCCTAAACTCAATCTGCGATGTTTAATATTTCCATGATTTAACCCTAGATCCTGAGCTACATTTCCTACCAAGGTCCCGATGTCTGACTCTTCAAGAATAGAATAGTGAAGCTGCCCAGAGACCCAGCCCCAGCTACAAAGGAAAAGGAAAAATGCTACTTGCCATTTCCAAGTCTTTGTGTTTGTTGTGAAGTCCATATCTCATGATTTGTTCTGGAAGTTATAAGATAAATGTCCATACATAATCCAGTGAGGCTATATGTGTAAAAACAATCCTTCCATGATAGAAAAATATTCTTTATCTCTTCTGTTTGTACATCCTCCGTGTATCCATCAGAGCAGCAGCTCTTCTTTGTGTGCGAGAAGAAAGATGGGAGGGAGAATCACTGAGTCAGGGGAGGAGAGAGGAGGGACGTTGTGAACAGATCCACTTGTGCAGCTACAGAAATGATTGGATGACAAGGCCGCCCTCTGCTGGCCAATAGTGTTTACTTCACTTAAAAATAAAAAGATTCATTTAAACTGAAGGCATATAATAACTAAATTGGGGAAAAAAACAATTCTATACATTTGGAAAGTCCATATTCCTATTGTCTACACAAATTAGTGAAAGTTTAGAAAATATAAAAGTCTGTCAGTCATTGAGCAGTAGAGACAGATGCGATATAGCTATTATTTTCAAATACCATATTTGACAAATTAATTTAATTCACTACAATATAATCTTCAACAGAAATTTCACTTACAAAACATATGTGCTTCTAATTTTTCCAAAGATATAGAATAGGGTACCAGCAATACATAATTATTACCTTTTATTTACACCTTTTATTAATAAGTAGGGCAGATTTATAGTAATAAAATAGGTTAACAAACAAAATATTTCCAACCCACAACTTCAGAAAAATCTTGAATATTGTAAATGAACTGATATTGGCTAGTTAAAAGCATAGCAAACTTACTGGTACGTCACATAAAAAAGTATTTCACTTAAAAAAAGTTCTTTGGAACTGAAACATTGATGCAATAAAAGAGTTTGATTTCCTGAGCTAAACCTTTGTTTCGCAGAGCATCATGTTTCCTTGTATTGCACAAGCCAGGCTCTAGCAGCGAAGTATGCAACTTATGAAGTGAGGATGTGCAGAGGTCATGAGATAGTGTAATATAGTTATATATTGTATAAACATATATATATTTTTTAAATATTGCATAATATTGCTATAATTTCCATTTGAACAAATTTTTTTTAAGTCTAATTAGCAATCTTACTTATCTTCAATATCGTAGCCGTACAATTCCGTGTTTACAACCATGACAAACTTCAGTGATCCAGAGACAAACACTTACAGGGTTATTCAGAGAGAAGTAAAAAGCAGGAGAATGACTGGAGAATGGAAATACAATTTTTCATTCTCCAAGTCATTCTCCTGCTATTCACTTCTCTCTGAATAACCCCGAAAGATCTGCAGGTGAAATTTCATTAATGAAACGTCATCTTCCCTTCTTTGAATTTCCATGTCTGTATCAGCGAAGTTTAGCGTTGTTGCAACAAAGGTATTTAGTGGATAACCCACTAAATGTCAAATCGACCTGAAGAAATAGTTGGTGTCGTACGATAGTTTACGTTTGACCAATATATTTATTTTTTAAGCCATGATATCCTTTGAATTCAAATTACTACACTAAAATATCTTACTGATCCAAAAGGTAATTAGCAAATGCTTTAAAAAACTGCCAAATTTCTTAAATAGTAAGGGTGTTTTTGATATGTGAAAGTTGAAGAAAGTCTCAAAGACTTTTTATCTTCTCTGAATACTGCCCAGAGCCCAGATATACCCTTCCCTATGTAATTATGTTATCAGACAAAAAAATATATTTGGCACACATAGGACCAGCTTAACATAGAGACTATTGGAGCAGCAGGTCCAGGTCAATGCCCCATAATAGGCCCAAAGAAAGGATAACTATGTCTGCACTGATGGTCATTTAGACCACTGTATCTCTGGAATCATAGCAGCTACAGGGCCATCTGAGGTATCTGTGGAAAGGCCAGAACATGACCTCTCCAATGATACCAAACATGATCTGGTTTTATGTAAATGTAAAAAAACTAAATAAAAATAACCCTTTCTTTTTTCCCTTTTTCTTATCACAGCACTATACACTTTTAAATTATAAAGTGAACAATGATGCTGCGCTAACTCACCATCTCATTTCCCAACTCGCCAGCAAGTGTGAAGGCGATGGCACAGTGCATTATTACGCTTTTTTCTATAAAAAAAACTAAACCGCCGCACTGCAGTGAAGAGCGCCAGGGTTCTTTGGAAACCTACGTCTCTAATCTTTGCACCGCACAAGGTCAAGTGAGGTGTCATTGGAAAGGTCAGAGTCTGGTTCTTTCAACAAAACCAAATATGACTACTTAATATGTAAAAATAGAAAATGGAATATAAATAAATACAAAATTTACATTTTATTCTCAGTTCTAAGAAAAAACAGAATACATAATAAGTCTGGGTCCTGTAGTAAAAACATGACTTCAAATCACATTTAAACATTATGAGCACAAAACGAGTTTAGCACATAGGGGTGAAATGGTTCTGCAGTAAAGAGCTGCACTCCTCTTTGCTGCTCACTCGCGACTGAAGCTTACTACTGTGGAGAGGTGCAGCCGCGATTGGTAATAGACATACATATCAGTGTGGAGGCCATAAATAAGAGCAGAGATGATCAGCCAATGAACTTAAGTGGTGTCCCTAGGCCAAACATTGCCAGTCAGCCCCTGGTATTGATACTTTGGGAGTTGAGAAGAAGGAGCAGAAGCACAGCCAACTCTTCCGCTCCAGGCCCATGAAGGCTTTATCCAGCCCTGGACATAAAAATCGTAAAAGTGCCAAGAATAAATTCCAAGTAATTCCATGTTACCTGTTATTACCATTGGTACATAAAACACAAATAGTTTAAGAAGGCTCAAGCCCTGTGGTTAAGTGATTTTGTGTAGGCGAAAAAGGTGAATAAAAAAATAAAGACAGGTCTTCAGAATTAGTGTGTACTTGGAATTCTTATGTTATCATATCAGCAGAACCTGCTGCCTCCTCCTTTGAAATAACCCTCTTTAGTTACTTCTTTGGTAGTTGTGATTTTGTAGCAGTGATCTATAATTGCTCAGGAAATTATACCACTAGCAATGAAGTTATCAATACGTTTTAGCTCAAAAGTGCTATATTTACTTTAGTATTGTAGCAGTATCCTGCTAGCGCTAAGATCATTATATGAGCCACTGCTCAGGGTGAAGAAGCAGGCAATGTTCTTGAGTTGATAGTAATAGGATTTTGTCACTGTCTGGACGTGGGGAGAGAACGTTAGGTCAGAATCGAAAGTAACTCCAAGGCAGTGAGCACAAGTCGTCGGGCTAATGAGTGTTCCATTTACTCTCAGCGAGTTAGGTTGCATTGGGTTTTTCTTGCAAGGAGGAACAAAGTGGATTTCAATTTTGGCAAGATTAAGTTTAAGGAAGTGTTTACTTTGAATAAATATAGGTTCACTGACTATCAACTGGCAGAATCACAGCAGTCCAAAATGCTATCTGATGGCACCAGTGATTGATAGGAGCAGTGACTATGGACGTTATATCATCTCATTGATATTATAAAAATTATGATCTAAATCCTCTTTTTAATATGATTTGCAAATTTAATCTAATATACCCTGAAATAACAAGCTTACATCTAAAACAGATTATAATTCTAGCAGAATTCTAACACTGGACATAACATTTACCAAAACAGCAAAACATGCAAAAAGAGCAAAAATACTGTATTGCAAGGACCTAATTTAGAACTCGATTGATACATAGACATCAACTAGAAGGTTTGGGAGAACATAAATCAAATAATACAAATTACGATAGTTCCCGTAGCAATATCTATTAAACAGACATTTGAATCTCGAACTACCAAAATAATTTTTAAATCAATATAAAGAGTATAGCATTATAAAAAATTTGCAAACTATAATAACAAATTGTAACACGTATAGGTAGATATTTAAAACGCTTGGCTTGTTTATATATATTAAAACACAGTTGAAAAGTTAGGACCTAAAATGCTATATATCACTTTCTTCTATTAAATTAGCAACAAAGTTTTGAACTAAAAGGTAGAGATTACATTCTAAAGTAGAAATAAGAACACAATTGGGAAACTTAAAAAAAGTTTGTGGTTTTTAATAAAGAAAAATATTAATATTATAATTTAATGGCTTTATATCTTAGATATGTTTTTCCAAAAAGACAAGTATAAAACAAAAATGTCCTTAAGGGAGAGAAGCTGTTTATTTCCCAATTCATATTACCTCAACTCACGTTTTATACTTAATTTTTTTTTCAAAAACATTTTGTTTTCCATGATTTCATATTACCTCACCTCATTAGATTCATTCAACCCGCTGGAGTCAGATGTGTGACCTGCTTCTTGGGTTAAATCAGTCAAATTTGGAAAAAGTAATGGCTTGGTGGGAATGAAATGATTTTGTTCTGTAGCCGTTGGAAAATATGTTGGGTAACTCTGCCCTTGGGTTTCTGCTGGAACCATCCTTACTTCCATGTATTTTAAGGTCCCGTCTGAATTTAAGTAAAGTGTTGGTTTGTACTGATCACTATAGGTCTGGGAATGGGATTTGCTTAAAGGACAAGATCCACAACTGATGGAGTCTGTGTCCTTTCTCAAACATCGCACAAGCAAAATGATGAAGGTGACAAGAGAAACTAAACTGATGGCCACGAGAGAAATAATGAGATACAAAGTCAAATCTGATGATGGTTTGGAATGAGAAAGAAAATCAGAAGACTTGGGAATGTCTTGAACGCTTTCTACTGTTCTTACATGGATTGTGACTGTTGTTGATAAAGCCGGCTGCCCGTGATCTCTCACTGAAATAACGAGACGCTGCTCAGCATTGTCTGTTTCATGTAATCCTCGAATAGTTCTGATTTCTCCTGTATATTCAGAAATCTGGAACAAGGTGGGACTGGAAGATTCAAGCAGACTGTAAGCAAGCCAAGCATTGTGACCAGAATCCAGATCCACCGCAGAAACCTTTGTTACTAAATAACCAGCAGATGCAGACATCGGGATCTTCTCTTGGGGAATGAATTCTCCTGCGTTCTCTGGATATAACACAGTGGGGTGATTATCATTTGTATCCAGAATAAATATGAAAACCGAAACATTGGAAAATAAAGCTGGAGATCCAGAATCTTCCACTCTTGTAGTGATTTGTAGAACCTGAACCTGCTCATAATCAAAAGAACGTTGGGCATAAATGTTGCCATTTTCTCCATTAATGTATATAAAGGAAGATGTGGAAGAGCCGTCTATGTGACTTTCTGCTATAGAATATTTGAGCTTGGCATTATCTCCTATGTCTGGATCAGAAGCAGACACTGTACACAGCAAGCTGCCGGCTTCATTATTCTCCTTTATGAAGGCTTGGTAAACAGATTGAGAAAACATGGGAGCATTATCATTCACATCAGAAATAATAAGGGTAATAGTGGTGTGATTGTGTAAAGGAGGAGAGCCCAAATCAGATGCCGTAAGAATAATGTTATACTGTGATACCTTTTCTCTGTCCAGGTTTCCACTAGTGACCAAGGAATAACGATTGTTAAAGCTTTGACATTTAAATGGAACATTTGGTGACACATCTAACACGATCTCTCCATTCTTACCAGAATCTTTATCTCTCACTGTGATATATCCAACAACTGTCCCTGTTGCTGCATTTTCCGGCACTTCATTTGTTTTAGATGTAAATGTAATTTCTGGATATGAATCTCACCATTCTGTTTATTCAAATCAAATAATTTTCTTGCAGAATCAGTTGTATGGTCATCAAAATAATATTCAACTTCCGAATTTGCACCTTCATCCAAATCAGTTGCATTAAGAGTCGTGATAATTGTCCTTAAAGGGAGATTTTCCTTCAATGTGATTTTATAATTTGATTGACCAAACACTGGTGGGTTGTCATTAATATCTAATACTAAAATTGTTATTTTACAGGAGCCTGATCTTAGAGGTTCCCCTCCATCGACAGCGGTCAGAACTAATTTATGTTCAGCCTTTTCTTCTCTGTCTAATGTCTTTTCCAATATCAACTGAGGAATGGGAGTTCCATCTTTACGATTCTTCACAGACAAAGAAAAATATGGGCTGGCACTTAATGCATATTGCTTAACACCATTTATACCCACATCTAAATCCTGAGCAATCTCCAATGCAAAACGAAAACCAGGGTTGGTTACCAACTCTGTGATTTCAAAAATACGATTGCTAGATAGGAAAGTGGGAGCGTTATCATTTATATCCAGAATTTCTATTTCCAAATTAAAAAGCTCTGTGGGGTTTTCAGTCACTCAATCTGCAGTCATGATCCCTTGGTCCAGCCCCCCGGCCGCTGTCACCGTCTCCCTGTCCAATCTCTGTAGGGGAACTCCCCAAACAGAGGTAGAGCAGGGCTCGTTCGCTGAGCCGGAGGCACCTCGCCGTGATCCCTTCCGCATACCGAAGCCGGGGATGTGATTCCAAGTCAGCGACACCCTTCTCCAGGTGAGCTGGGCTTGGGAGGTCGGCGCTGAATGCCAGCAGTCGCCGGAGGTGGAGCCGGCGCCGACCATGCTCCCGCTACGGGCCGAGGGCCGGGCACGAGGATGCCGTTGCCAAGGTTAACAATATTGTTTTCCACTGATTCACCACCTCTAAATATATCAGAGAATGGTTTGCATAATACAAAAGCAATGTTCTGATGAATTCAACAGCACAGGATATAGTGACCAGTAAAGTCAATAAAGTATCACTATGATAAAAGCCATTGGTCACCCAACCAACTGATGGTACATTACAGGGACAGTACCACTGTAGATTAGTAGATTAGTTGTGCATTACAAACAAACTACCTTATAAACCACATGCAGCTGTTTGTCTTTCTTTGTTCGAAGTAATTGCATGTAAAAAGAAAAAATAAAGTTACATTTTTATCTCCTATTTCCATTTATTGAATTTTTCCCATGATGCAACATGTACCACTGTGCAAATGTTTTACTTTACAGCTCTTGCATTGCTTCTACAGTATTTAATAGTTAGTGGGGTGGAAGAGGGAATGTTTAGATTAGTCTACAGGGAGTGTATTGCTCTGCCTAGGCACCTTGAGATATGAGATGGCTGAATGAGATAAAACAGGGCACTTAAAAAACATCTAATCTACACCCTGGTGGTGTCCACTGAATACATCCCACACAATACAATGATTTGAGTTGGTGACAGACTAATAGACTCCATCATATGGCCAAAGCCACACAGTGAGGAGCAAGTGATATAAAGATACTGGGAGGAGGGCACTTTACAACACAAAATATCACATATAGAGTAAAATATTTTCTAACATAAAAGAGAAAAAAAAGCACATGTAAGATATCAGCAACATAAAATAAACAATAAAAAGGACACGTCATTTTTTGGTGGTAGTGTCCCTTTAAAGCAATCCTATTATGGCCCTTAACCAGGTGTCCAGTGAGGCTTCATTATATACAAAATGAAAATTTTCCTAATTTATTGTCCAAGTATTTGTTCTTCTCTTTGGACAATATATAAATCATATATTATAAACAAGCAAATAGCAAATCAGGCAATAAAACATTGCCTTATTTTCTAAAAATTTAAATATCTTTTGTCATAATGCCTGATTTTGTAATAAGAGTAGGAGAATACTCAATGCCATGGATAGTAGCGCCAGACAAGAGTTATCAGTAAACAAGTAGTTAAAATAAAAGTACTGAATTCCATTTTAATCTATAAATCTATTCAGTTACCGTTAAGGCCAGCGTCAGACAAATGCAGTGATCGCGTCCGTGTTGCCGCACAGTTTAATGTTCGTCGTAGCATAGAATCATGAGCAATAGAGACCCACACGCACGCACAACGCATGTGGCAAACAGACGCAAGTTAGGCAAGAACGTAAAACCGCTAGATGGACGTGCAGAGTGCACCACGTCCGCGTAGCGTTCTGTGTGAGATGTCAGACGCAGTGCATCTGCGACGTCCAGCACCTTGACGCACAAAATGGCTTTTCATATCCTTTTCAAATTGTTATCATTTTTCATATTAATTTTATTTCCCATAGTTCTCTTTTTTTTCTACGTCCGTCAAGAAAAACGGATCATTGTGGTGTCTACAGTATCTTCCATCAGTACGTCTGTCTGTTATGCACGCACGCAGACTGCGTTCATCTAACATTAGCTTAAAGTATTTATACAAATCTCTACAGTGTGTTCCTAGCATGTTTTCTGGACATTGTAGATAGTTGTGTTATTTATCCACTCACATCTTGAAATGACAACTTAAAGCTTTGAATAAAACTGAGAAATTTGATCCGACAGTTATCAGTCCTTTTGCTACATTCTGAATAAAGCAGAATAAGGTCTGTAAACAATTGATATATAAGGACCAGATTTCGAGTCACGTGTAAATTCAACCAGAGCCATTAAAGACAATTATTGTCTATCATTTTTCATAGAGACGCACTTTTAGTCAATAATTAACCTTCTCGCTGTAACATTCATTGCAATGAAAAAGCATAGTATAACAATTTAAAATTTTGAAAATTTAAAGATTACATTTTTGCGAAGTGATTCCGTTTGGTAAATTTAATTTAATTTTACATATAAAAATCCATATAAAATAATGGAAGTGATAGCAAACTATAAAATGTACTTGGAAAAAAGATTAAATGTGAACTTAAAGTATATTAACAAAAATGTAATTACAGAATGCATATGCAATGCTCAACTAAGTGTGATCAGTTTACTTTTCAAAAAATTCTATGTTTTTTGATTTAACAATTTTTGTGCAATTAAATATAAATCAGTTGAAAAGCAACTCAAAAGGATAAACTGTTTAAGAAAAAAAGTTTAAATATATAGAATATTTCAATGAAACTCAAACTGTATAAATGGGAAAATATGGCGAAGTAAAAAGTGAAAAAATATCTATATTTGAAAGTCAAAATCATTTCACGAACTACTTAAAGTCTACAATATTAACTAAAATAAAAACAATGCCTCACCTGGTTAGAGTCATTTAACAAATTTAAGGCAGATTCTGGCTCTGTTTCTTTGCTCACATTACTTGTGTAAGAAAAATGCAAAGGATTTCTGTTTGCTATGTTATTCTCTGTTGTGTTTGGAGGAAAACAAATTGGATAACATTGTACTTCAGCATCTGCTGGAACCATCCTTACTTCCATGTATTTTAAGGTCCCGTCTGAGTTTAAGTAAAGTGTTGGTTTGTACTGGTCACTATAGGTCTGTGAATGGGATTTGCTTAAAGGACAAGATCCACAACTGCTGGAGTCAGTGTCCTTTCTCAGACATCGCACAAGCAAAATGATGAAGGTGACAAGAGAAACTAAACTGATGGCCACCAGAGAAATAATGAGATACAAAGTCAAATCTGATGATGGTTTGGAATGAGAAAGAAAATCAGAAGACTTGGGAATGTCCTGAAGAACGCTTTCTACTATATTTACAATCACAGTGACAGTTGTTGACAGAGGTGGCTGCCCATGATCTCTGACAGAAATCAGAAGACGATGCTCTGTGTTTTCTGCATCATATAATCCTCTGATAGTTCTGATTTCTCCTGTATATTCAGAAATCTGGAACAAGGTGGGACTGGAAGATTCAAGCAGACTGTAAGCAAGCCAAGCATTGTGACCAGAATCCAGATCCACTGCAGAAACCTTTGTTACTAAATAACCAGCAGATGCAGACATCGGGATCTTCTCTTGGGGAATGAATTCTCCTGCGTTCCCTGGATATAACACAGTGGGGTGATTATCATTTGTATCCAAAATAAATAAAAATATGGAAACATTAGAAAAAAGAACCGGAGAACCAAAATCTTCAGCTCTTGCAGTAAATTGCAGAACCTGGAATTGTTCATAGTTAAAAGAACGCTGTGCATAAATGTTTCCATTGTCAGAATTGATGTAAACAAAAGATGAGATTGAAGATCCATCTATTAGACTTTCAGCTATAGAATATTTTATCCTTGCATTGTCTCCCTCATCCTGATCAGCGGCAGATATGGTACATAATAAGGTGCCAGGTTCATTGTTCTCTTTTATGAATGCTTTATAATCAGATTGTAAAAACAAAGGAGAGTTATCATTTACATCTGATATACGTATGGTAACACTGGTGTGATTGTGTAAAGGAGGAGAGCCCAAATCAGATGCCGTAAGAATAATGTTATACTGTGATACCTTTTCTCTGTCCAGGTTTCCACTAGTGACCAAGGAATAACGATTGTTAAAGCTTTGACATTGAAATGGAACATTTGGTGACACGTCTAACACGATCTCTCCATTCTTACCAGAATCTTTATCTCTCACTGTGATATATCCAACAACTGTCCCTATTGCTGCATTTTCAGGGATTTCATTTACATTGGATGTAAAAAAGATTTCAGGAATGTTATCATTTATGTCTTCAACTTCAATCTGTATAAGAGTTTGACCCTCCATTGTAAGTATTCCTCTATCTCTAGCTCTGACAGACAACTCATAATAATGTGATTCTTCAAAATCCAGAATTCCTGCAATATATATTTCACCTGTGTTTGAGTTTAATTCAAATATCTTCTTTGCTGAATCCAATGTATGATCATCAAAAAAATAAATGATTTCAGCATTGGGGCCATCATCCAGATCTGTAGCATTGAGCTTTATTATAACTGACGTTAAAGGTATGTTTTCCAGTAAATTGATCTTGTATTGCTGCTGATCAAACACTGGTGGGTTATCATTGATATCTAAAACTATGATTGTCACTTGAATAGATCCTGACCTTTTTGGTTCTCCATCATCAAATGCTGTCAGTATTAATGAATGCTGTCCTTTTTCTTCACGATCAAGAACCTTCTCCAGTATCAGTACAGCTATAAGAGTCCCATCCTTACGATTTGTTACAGACAAAGAAAAATGAGGATTTGGACTTAATCTGTACTGACTGACACTATTAGTACCAACATCTGGATCCTGAGCCATCTGCAATGGAAATCGAACTCCAGGGCTTGTTGCGAGCTCAGTAATATTTATAATTTGTCCAGGATTTGAAAAAATGGGAGCATTATCATTGATATCCACAATCTCAATTTCTATGCTGTAAAATCCCAAAGGGTTCTCAGTAGCAATCTCTAAATACAGTAAACAGTTTAAATTGGATCCACAAAGGCTTTCTCGGTCGATCCTTCCATTTACAGTCAGATCTCCACTTAACTGATCTACAGCAAAAAATTTGCTGCCACCTCCAGACCCGAGTCTAAGTCTCTGTTTATTGCTTTTTGTAAGAGCTATCCCCAAATCATGAGCTATGTTTCCTACCAATGTTCCTGTCTCTGATTCTTCAAGAATAGAATAATGAAGCTGCCCAGAGACCCAGCCCCAGCTACACAGACAAAAACAATATAGTACTTGCCATTTCCAAGCATTTGATGGTCTCTGGCAGTCCATATCTCATGTCTTTGTCTTGAAATATGAAGATATAGGTTCTTTTTATAACCCCATGAGGTTGGTGGTTAATATATATCCTTCCATGCCAAATAAAACACCTTATTTTGCTTTCATGAAGATCCAAAGGGTTTCCATCAGAGCAGCAGCTCTTCTTTGTGTGCGAGAAGAAAGATGGGAGGGAGAATCACTGAGTCAGGGGAGGAGAGAGGAGGGACGTTGTGAACAGATCCACTTGTGCAGCTACAGAAATGATTGGATGACATGTCTGCCCTCTGCTGGATAATAGTGTTTACTTCACTATAATATTTCTGCAGCTAAAAAATATTTTAAACCCAATATTGTTTTCGTTGGAAAAAGCTGATATTTACTAAGACAACTAATTGTATATTTGTAATTTATCATTATTTCTCTTTTTACAAGTGTATGCATTTATAAAAAAATTTAGATTTTTTTTCAATATTGTCTTCCAAACACCTAAAAATGTGTCATTGCTTAGGAAGCCTAAGAACTGCAATGTTTAATGTAATAATTTTAGTTATATATTTCACAAAGTTATGTATAACTGTAGGTCACAAGTAAAAATATTGTAAGTGTCCAAAGTTTTTTTTAGTAATTGATCTTTATTGAGTTCTTTAAAACATAACAAAAATAGCAACAACATGAAAGCCTGACATACAGAATGTGTACATAGCAAAAGAAACAACTGTGAAAAGGAAATAGAAGATGTATACCAAAGCCCTTTTAGTCTCAAAATAGGTGATCATCATTAAATGTATTTTAGAGTTTAGATAATGCATATAATAGATATAAAGGTATTTAGAAATATTAGACAATTTACTGGATACTCGAGGCAAATGTATGCTTGTTCTTTTTTTCTTGCTATCATAATATAATATCACGTAAGGTGAAGTGCTTTTTTGTATTTCAAGACATGGACACTTGATAACCCCCAATATTCCTCATATACACTAAAATGCTAGCACAAAGATACGCTGAGAACACGTATAGGCAATATACAGAAACACAATAACATACATTCATATTCATCATATTGACACAATTCACACTTGCACAGAAATCTGTCACACTGACACATTGCCCCATATATCTTGTTGACAGTATTACTGTGGTTTTCTGGTAACATATTACTATCATGCAGTTTTAAAAGTAGTCTATCTGGAAGATTAATTGAGTTTGAAAACATTTCCATTCATTCCATTTTGGCCTAATTGTTTCAATATCACTCTTAATTATTACTTATTGCATAAGCAGCTTTTGTCTTGGTGTAAAAGAGAGTGATAGCATATTATCCATGCCAATAAAATGTCAGAAAGTAGGAATTAACCAAAGAACATATTAGCTGATACTTTATATATCATTCATAACTATATACTGTGCTATATAATATGTACCAGTAAACAAAGGTCAAAACTAAAAAAGCCAACACACTCCATCTAAAGCAACAATCTCAGATTTTGTATCTGAAATAATAAAAAAGCACACAGCTTTATTATGTTACTACATTCTCTTTGCTGATTATATTCATGAATTGAAACCCTAGAAATGTATTAAACATGTCGAACTACTTGAAGATTGTGTATATTTATCTATGATATATTTAATAAAAATAGTTGATGTCACCTTCAGAATATAAAAGCTACACTTCCATGGCATTAGACTTTTTTTAAAGAAGAAAATTCATTGGATGTGAACAAGTAGCAATTAAAGCGCAATAATTCACATTATTTGATCATCAATCCAAGATAAAAGCCTCATAAGCCACATAGGTCATTATGCTATCTTTTATATTACTTACAGAAACAGTGGAGCATCACAAGATGAAAAAGAGTATTATCACTATTGGTAATCATAATAATTATACGTGAAATACTAAATAACTTCCTGTATACATTGTCTCTATGTATACTGAAAGTCCAAATAGTCACTTTCTCTAGAATGTCTTTTCTGTCTTGCTTTCTCTCTCTCTCTCTCTCTTTCTCGCTCGCTCGCAGTCACTCATATATATACGTATATATATATATATATATATATATATATATGTCATATATATGACACCTAAAGCGAGATACTTGCATTTTCATTGGAGGAGTCCCTTTAGGTATTACAAACGTTTATGTTTATATACAAGATTATGGTACCATTTGGGCACAAACAGGCTAATATCGTATTAATATTTTGGCTGCATACAAGGTATTATCAGTTGTCACATCTTGATAGGGGCTTGTATGGAGCTGAAATGTTTATGCTTATACAAACAGTGTTGCTACGTTAAAATGCAAAGTTTGAGGACTTGAGAGAGCAGGGATAAGGTTAACTGCAGAATATCCATCACAAACCGCGATTCCTTGCATGGCGCACAGCGCCACATCTTTTCTTCCATTTTTTGCCTATATGGATTAGGAGGTCGGGACGGTAACTATATACCCATACCCCACCACATACTATTGTGCCATGGGAGACCCTCCCCTCACTACAATTTGTATAGTAGAAGCAGAACCCTACTCTTTTCCGTCTCCCACCTAGGCAGCATCCCCCTAAACAGGTTATCCCCTGAATATATAGAGCGCTTACAGAAGGTTTTTCTACCGATACATTCACAATGTGATTTATTGTGTCTACTTCTCTATGGTAAGCTGGTATACTTCCCTACATGTGCTGAGAATCTCAATAGTTATAATTAGTGATACACCGAAATGAAAATTTTGGACAGAGACTGAAACCGAAAATCAGTCTTGTGAACCTAGGCCTGCCTCCAGGTCTAGACGAGCCCCCAGCTCGGTTGGGACTCCAGTGCCTAGGTTCAGATGACTGATTTTCGGCTGATTTTTTTCTGAGGACTCCATTTCCCATGATCAACCAGCAGCTAGAGCCATTAACTGAGCTTGAGGCCTGCTGATCCCCGGCCTTGTCTGCCATTTCCTCTTTGGGCTCCTCACCCTCACACGAAGCCACAGCTCACTAGCTGGATCATTGTGTCACATGAGGAGCTCTGCTCCTATTAGCTACAAAATGTAGCTCAGCTCCTATTGGCTACAAATTGTAGCCAACAGGAGCCGAGCTCTGCAAGTCCTGCAACGATCCAACGGGTAAGCTGTAGCCGAGTGTGAGGACAAGGTCCCCAAAGAGGAAATGGCAGGCAAGGCCGAGGATCAGCAGGTCCCGAGCGGCTTCTCTCCTCACTGTTACTGAAGGGATGTGCACGCCATAGGCACTGGAGTTCAGTGTAGGCCCCATCCCGGACATGGGCCCTGTTACCCAGGAGCACCGCTGCTTGGCTGTAGCATGGAGGCTTGTGTCCTGCCTGCTTTGTGCCACCATGCTGGGCTCTGGACACGCTGCCATTAACAAGGAAGAGAAGGCACAGGTTGGGTAATGGCTCAGCTGCTGGGGATCAGGGGAAATGGAGTCCTCATAAAAAATCAATCATCCGAACATGGGCCCCAGAGGCCCAGCTGAGCCAGGAGCTCAGCCAGCCTTCAGGCTCAGACGAGCCCCCGGTTCGACCGGGTCTCCTGACCCAGATTCAGATGACTGATTTTTGGCTGATTTTTTTTCAGCTGAAATTTCAGTGCATCCCTAGTTATAATGTATTATGTCACATACATAACAAAAAGTGCAAAGGTTCAAATACCACTAGCTTCACTGACTTCTTGCGATTTTGCTAGCAATAAAATATTAAATTTTAGACAAAATGAGAAATAAGTGTGAGCAAACTACATAAAAAATATGCTTAAACTTGGATTAAATGTCCCCCACAAAATCAATGTATTTGGAGAATAGATATACAAAGTACAATATAGTTTATAGTTTTAAGCTTTCCGACTCATATTAAAATGTAGCATAATTTGATTTAACACGTATTTATCCAATAAACTCAATTTTGTTACTAAAGGAATTCAAAGCAATAAATTCAAAGATAAAAGCGATAGATGTCCAAGATAAATGCGATAAATTTCAAGAACCCAGAACCATGCGGTCAAATAAGTAATCTATACATATAAACTAGAAAATATAAATATTGTATGTTTCATAAGTAGACAGACACTATTTTGTGAAATAATGAAAATGTGTCTCACCTGGTTAGGGTCATTTAACCAGCTGGAATCAGATGGAGGGTCAGTTTCTTTGCTGACAATACTAATGTGAGAAGAATTTAAAGCATTTCCAGCTGCCATGTTATATTGGTCTGTACTCGGAGGAAAACAAGTTGGATAACATTGTACTTCAGCATCTGTTGGAACCATCCTTACTTCCATGTATTTTAAGGTCCCGTCTGAGTTTAAATAAAGTGTTGGTTTGTACTGATCACTATAGGTCTGTGAATGGGATTTGCTTAAAGGACAAGATCCACAACTGCTGGAGTCAGTGTCCTTTCTCAGACATCGTACAAGCAAAATGATGAAGGTGACAAGAGAAACTAAACTGATGGCCACCAGAGAAATAATGAGATACAAAGTCAAATCTGATGATGGTTTAGAATGAGAAAGAAAATCAGAATACTTGGGAATGTCCTGGAGAACGCTTTCTACTATACTTACAATCACACTGACAGTTGTTGACAGAGGTGGCTGCCCATGATCTCTGACATAAATCAGAAGACGATGTTCTGTGTTTTCTGCATCATATAATCCTCGAATAGTTCTGATTTCTCCTGTATATTCAGAAATCTGGAACAAGGTGGAACTGGAAGATTCAAGCAGACTGTAAGCAAGCCAAGCATTGTGACCAGAATCCAGATCCACCGCAGAAACCTTTGTTACTAAATAACCAGCAGATGCAGACATCAGGATCTTCTCTTGGGGAATGAATTCTCCTGCGTTCTCTGGATATAACACAGTGGGGTGATTATCATTTGTATCCAGAATAAATATGAAAACTGAAACATTGGAGTAAAGAACTGGATAACCAAAATCTTCAGATCTTGCAGTAAATTGCAGAACCTGGAATTGTTCATAGTTAAAAGAACGCTGTGCATAAATGTTTCCATTGTCAGAATTGATGTAAACAAAAGATGAGATTGAAGATCCTTCTATTAGGCTTTCAGCTATAGAGTATTTTATGTTTGCATTGTCTCCCTCATCATGATCAGAGGCAGATATGGTACATAATAAGGTGCCAGGTTCATTGTTCTCTTTTATGAATGCTTTATAATCAGACTGGAGAAACACAGGAGAGTTATCATTGACATCTGAAATATATACAGTAACACTGGTCTGATTGTGTAATGGGGGGGAACCCAGATCAGATGCTTTAAGTACAATATTATAATTAGATACCTTTTCTCTGTCCAGGTATCCATTTGTGATTAAGGAATAGCGGTTGTTGAAGGGGTGACATTTAAATGGAACATTTGGTGACACGTCTAACACGATCTCTCCATTCTTACCAGAATCTTTATCTCTCACTGTGATAAATCCAACAACTGTCCCTATTGCTGCATTTTCAGGGATTTCCTTTGCTATAGATGTAAAAAAGATTTCAGGAGTGTTATCATTTACATCTTCTACTTCAATCTGTATGAGGCATCGACCCTCCATTGTAGGTGTTCCTTTATCTCTAGCGCTGATGGACAGTTCATGAAAATGTGATTCTTCAAAATCCAAAATCCCAGTAATGTATATTTCACCAGTCTGGGGATTTAACTCAAATATCTTCTTTGCTGATTCCAAAGTATGATCATCAAACGAATATATGATTTCACCATTAGAACCCTCATCTATATCTGTGGCATTAAGCTTTATAAGAACTGTCTTGAGATGTGTGTTTTCCAGTAAATTTATTTTATATTGTTGTTGATCAAACACCGGTGAATTGTCATTGATATCTAAGACAATGACTATAACTTGAGTAGATCCTGAACGTCTTGGTTCTCCACCATCAGTAGCCATCAATGTTAATATATGCTCTCCTTTTTCTTCACGATCAAGAGCCTTCTCCAGTATCAATTCAGCAGTAAGGCTTCCATCCTTACGATTAGTTACAGACAAAGAAAAATGTGGATTTGGACTTATTCTGTACTGACAGACACTATTAGTACCAACATCTGGATCCTGGGCAATCTGCAATGGAAATTGAACTCCAGGGCTTGCTAATAGCTCTGTAATTTTTATAATTTGATCAGGATTTGAAAAAATGGGAGAATTATCATTGATATCCACAATCTCAATTTCTATGCTGTAAAATCCCAAAGGTTTCTCCGTCACAAGCTCCAACTGCATCAAACAGTTTAAATTGGATCCACAAAGGCTTTCTCGGTCGATCCTTCCATTTACAGTCAGATCTCCACTTAACTGATTTACAGCAAAAAATTTGCTGCCACCTCCAGACCCGAGTCTAAGTCTCTGTTTATTGCTTTTTGTAAGATCTAACCCCAAATCATGAGCTATGTTTCCTACCAATGTTCCTGTCTCTGATTCTTCAGGAACAGAAAAATGAAGCTGCCCAGAGACCCAGCCCCAGCTACACAGGAA
This sequence comes from Leptobrachium leishanense, assembly GCA_009667805.1. Lineage (NCBI taxonomy): Eukaryota > Metazoa > Chordata > Amphibia > Anura > Megophryidae > Leptobrachium > Leptobrachium leishanense. The sequence goes on along the minus strand of CM019065.1, from coordinate 205,169,500 downwards.
AAACGAATATAGTACTTGCCATTTCCAAGCATTTGAAGGTCTCTGGCAGTCCATATCTCATGGCTTTCTCCGTAAGTATGAAGATATAGGTCCTTTTATAATCCCATGAGGTCGAAGGTAAAAACATTTATCATTCCAATGCAATTAAACTCCTTTTTCTGCACTCATTAACATCAACAGCAGATTTCTATCGGAACAAACAGCTCTTCTTTGTGTGTCAGGAAAATATGGGAGGGAGAATCATCGAGTTAAACGGAGGAGAGAGGAGGGACGTTGTGAACAGATCCACTTGTGCAGCTTCAGAAATGATTGGATGACAGGGCCGCCCTCTGCTGGCCGATAGTGCTAACTTCACCAAAATGTTTGTGCAGCTAAAGAATATTTTAAATCTAAAACGTTTGTTCTTGTAATTTTTAGAAGTATGTTACAACATTTTATAATAAATTATTAATAATACATAAAAAAATTAATTATAGTAATAATATGTGAAAAGAATAAAGTATAGCTGTAGGTACCTCTAAAATATTGTAATCTTCCAATGTTTTCATCTTTAATCGTGTTCCAATAGAAAAATTAATTTCTTTATGAATACAGCAAACACTATACTATAAGAAACCTGTATGCTTCACTTATATTTGATAATGTCCTGTTAATGGCTCATTTAACACTCTGAAACAAATTATTGCCAAATAATAAAACTTTTTAAGAGATTCAGCATCCTAGGCACAAGACTCAATATACTGTATATACTAGTTGTAGACAGATAAGGTAAATCAATATATTAGCCCTGTACTGGTTACTATATATAGACTACCAGAAAGGTAAATCATTACATGCTATAAACTACATTGGCATTCTTGATATGGTGGATTATGACGGTGTTATTACAAATCCTATATGACACAGTTGTTAGACATATACAAAATAATGCAAAGAAAAAAATATATACATATACACATATACACACACAACGGCCACTTTATTAGGTACACCTGTTCAATTGCTTGTTAACACAAATTGCTAATCAACCAATCACTTGGCAGCAACTCAATGCATTTCGGCATCTACACGTGGTGGAGACAACTTGCTGAAGTTCAAACTAAGCATCAGAATGGGGAAGAAAAAGGATTAAGTGACTTTGAACTTGGCATGGTTGTTGGTGCCAGACCGGATGATCTGAGTATTTCAAAAACTGATGATCTACTGGGATTTCACTCACAGCCATCTCTAGGGTTTACAAATAATGGTCCAAAAAAGCCAAAATATCCAGTGAGCGACAGTTGTGTGGACAAAAATACCTTGTGAGAGGAAAATGGTCAGAGTGGTTTGAGATGATACAAAAGGTAACAGTAACTCAAATAACCACTCGTTACAACCAAGGTATGTAGAATACCATCTCTGAACGCACAACAGGTTGAACCTTGAAGTAGATGGGCTACAGCAGCAAATGACCACACCAGGCATAACTCCTGTCAGCTAAGAACAGGAAACCGAGACTACAATTCGCACAGGCTCACCAAAATTGAACAATAGACGATTGTAAAAATCATTGCCTGATCTGATGAGTCTCGATTTCAGCTGCGACATTCAGATGGTAGGGTCAGAATTTGGCACAAACAAAGTCAAAGCATGGATCCATCCTGCCTTGTATCAATGGTTCAGGATGGTGGTGGTGTAATGGTGTGGGGGATATTTTCTTGGAACACTTTGGGCCCCTTAGTACTAACTGAGCATTGTCTAAATGCCACGGCCTACCTGAGTATTGTTGTGGACCATGTTGATCCCTTTATGACCACAGTCTACCCATCTTCTGATGGCTACATCCAGCAAGATATTACACCATGTCACAAAGCTCAAATCATCTCAAACTGGTGTCTTGAACATGACAATGAGTTCACTGTACTTCAATGGCCTCCACATTCACCAGATCTCAATCCAATAGAGCACCTTTGGGATGTGGTGGAACGGGAGATACGCATCATGGATGTGCAGCTGACAAATCTGCAGCAACTGTGTGATGCTATCATGTCAATATGGACTAAAATCTCTGAGGAATGTTTCCAACACCTTATTGAATCTATGCCACGAAGAATTAAGGCAGCTCTGAAGACAAAAGAGGGTCCAACCCGGCACTAGCAAGGTGTACCTAATGAAGTAGCCGGCGAGTGTATATACATATATATATGCACTCGCTTGATACATATATCAAGAGCCCTTCAGCAAATGGACACCATGAATAAATAAATTAGCCAAAACAACTCTCAAAAATTGTTCCTTTCCTTAAAACAATGATGTACGTTTGATTCAGAAGTTCCGGTAAGAGATTCTGTAAATTATAGTAGGATAAAACTAGGACACAGAACAAGAAAGACTGAAACAAATTATAGAGAGTTCTGAGGTAACACTGTCATTTATTTTAAAAAAAACGAACTTTTAGATAATTATAATTGATGCGCAAATTTAGGCAAAATAGTCAATGTTGAACAATAGCTGCATATAAAAATGTTTCCAATTTTCCTTTGCATGTCCTAGAACGTCCGTTCTTCACAATACGTAGCACTTAACTCTCTATCAGTGTTTATGTTGCAGAAAAGCGTGATACCAAAATGCCATTACGTGAAAGTAAAATTACTAATTTTCAAATAGTATGGCAGTGGAATAAGTATCTAGAATTGTCCTATAAGCTTGTTAAATAATATTTTATAATGCATAAAGGTAAAAGTACATAGTGCAAATGCTAAATCACTTCACTGCCTTAGGGCTATATTCTATAGTAGTCGATAAGCTACGGGAAATATTACACATAACATCTCATATAGTTACTTTAGCAACGGGAAATACTATTCCATACCTGCCCCAATCTGGAATAAACTTATTATGGGAGACGTTAATTGTAACCTGTGCGTGGAAGTGCAGCTTATTCCAAAGTAGCCTGCGCTTTCAATGATAGACGTTATTTCACTAAGAAATACTGACTCCTAAAAGCCGGTGTTAAATGATTTTGCAAAAGCAGTTACTTTTTATTTCAGAACTTTTTATGCAACAAACACAACTTCATTCCCTATAAAAACTGAAATAATACAAACAAAAATAAACTATATCACAAAATGACACAAATGTTTTGCCAAAACCACACTATAATAAGCTAGAAATCCAAGAATAATTACTGTATAGCTTTGTCAAAATACCAGAAAAAAATAGAGAACCTCACCTGGTTAGGGTCATTTAACCAGCTTGAATCAGATGGAGAGTCAGTTTCTTTGCTGACATTAGTCACGTGAGGAAAATGTAAAGCTTTTCCGGCTGTCATGTTATTTTGTCCGTTATTTGGAGGAAAACAAGTTGGATAACATTGTACTTCAGCATCTGCTGGAACCATCCTTACTTCCATGTATTTTAAGGTCCCGTCTGAGTTTAAGTAAAGTGTTGGTTTGTACTGGTCACTATAGGTCTGTGAATGGGATTTGCTTAAAGGACAAGATCCACAACTGCTGGAATCAGTGTCCTTTCTCAGACATCGCACAAGCAAAATGATGAAGGTGACAAGAGAAACTAAACTGATGGCCACCAGAGAAATAATGAGATACAAAGTCAAATCCGATGATGGTTTGGAATGATAAAGAAAATCAGAAGACTTGGGAATGTCTTGAAGAACGCTTTCTACTATATTTACAATCACAGTGACAGTTGTTGATAGAGGTGGCTGCCCATGATCTCTGACAGAAATCAGTAGGCGATGCTCTGTGTTTTCTGCATCATATAATCCTCTGATAGTTCTGATTTCTCCTGTATATTCAGAAATCTGGAACAAGGTGGAACTGGAAGATTCAAGCAGACTGTAAGCAAGCCAAGCATTGTGACCAGAATCCAGATCCACAGCAGAGACCTTTGTAACTAAATAACCAGCAGATGCAGACATCAGGATCTTCTCTTGGGGAATGAATTCCCCATAAGACTCTGGATATAACACAGAGGGGTGATTATCATTTGTATCCAGAATAAATAAAAAGATGGAAACATTGGAAAAAAGAACCGGAGAACCAAAATCTTCAGCTCTTGCATTAAATTGCAGAACCTGGTATTGTTCATAGTCAAAAGAACGTTGAGCGTAGATATTTCCATTTTCAGAATTGATGTAAACAAAAGATGAGATTGAACATCCATCTATTAGAAGTTCAGCTACAGAATATTTTATGTTTGCATTGTCTCCCTCATCCTGATCAGAGGCAGATATGGTAAATAATAAGGTGCCCGGTTCATTGTTTTCCTTTATTGATGCTTTATATACTGTTTGGAGAAATATGGGAGAATTATCATTGACATCAGATATCCTAAGGCTTAAACTGGTCTGATTGTGTAATGGAGTGGAGCCCAAGTCAGACACTTTTAGTACAATATTGTAACTTGATACCCTTTCTCTGTCTAGGTATCCATTTGTGATTAAAGAATAGCGGTTGTTAAAGGGCTGACATTTAAATAATACATTTGGTGACAACTCTATCACAATATCTCCATTCCTCCCAGAATCCTTATCTATCACTGTCAAAAATCCAACAACTGTTCCTATTGCTGCATTTTCAGGCACTTCATTTGCTACGGATGTAAAATAGATTTCAGGAATGTTATCATTTACATCTTCTACGTCAACTTGTATGAGGCATCGACCCTCCATTGTAGGTGTTCCTCTATCTCTAGCTCTGACAGACAGTTCATAATAATGTGATTCTTCAAAATCCAGAATTCCTGCAATATATATCTCTCCTGTGTGTGAGTTTAATTCAAATATCTTCTTTGCTGAATCCAATGTATGATCATCAAATAAATATATGATTTCAGCATTGGGACCATCATCCAGATCTGTGGCATTGAGTTTTATTATAACTGACTTTAAAGGTGTATTTTCCTGTAAACTGATTTTATACCGGGGATGATCAAACACTGGTGGGTTATCATTGATATCTAAAACTATGATTGTCACTTGAGTAGATCCTGACCTTTTTGGTTCTCCACCATCAAGTGCTGTCAGTATTAATGTATGCTCTCCTTTATCTTCACGATCAAGAACCTTCTCCAGTATCAACTCTGCTATAAGCGTGCCATCCTTACGATTAGTTACAGACAAAGAAAAATGTGGATTTGGACTTATTCTGTACTGACTGACACTATTAGTACCAACATCTGGATCCTGGGCAATCTGCAATGAAAATTGAACTCCAGGGGTTGTTACTAACTCTGTAATTTTTATAATTTGATCAGGATTTGAAAAAATGGTGAATTATCATTGATATCCACAATCTCAATTTCTATGCTGTAAAATCCCAAAGGGTTCTCCGTCACAAGCTCCGAATGCAGCAAACAGTTTAAATTGGATCCACAAAGGCTTTCTCGGTCAATCCTTCCATTTACAGTCAGATCTCCACTTAACTGATTTACAGCAAAAAATTTGCTGCCACCTCCAGATCCAAGTCTAAGTCTCTGTTTATTGCTTTTTGTAAGATCTAACCCCAAATCATGAGCTATGTTTCCTACCAATGTTCCTGTCTCTGATTCTTCAGGAACAGAAAAATGAAGCTGCCCAGAGACCCAGCCCCAGCTACACAGGAAAAAACGAATATAGTACTTGCCATTTCCAAGCATTTGAAGGTCTCTGGCAGTTCATATCTCATGTCTTTGTCTTGAAAAGTGAAGATATAGGTCCTTTTATAATCCCATGAGATCTAGGTTAAAAAATATATCCTTCCATGCCAAATAAAACACCCTATTTTGTTTTCATGAATATCCACAGGGTTTCCATCGGAACTGCAGCTCTTCTTTGTGTGTCAGGAAAAGATGGGAGGGAGTCTCAACAAGCCAAGGGGAGGAGAGAGGAGTTATGTTGTGAACAGATCCACTTGTGCAGCAAAAAAAACGATTGGATGACAGGGCCGCCCTCTGCTGGCCAATAGCGCTAACTTCATTTCTGATTTCTTTTAAATTTCCGAAGATAACGTTTTACATACATATATATATATGTGTGTGTATGCATTTAGATTTGTATTTTTTAAAATTTTAATTATCCTTCATTAAAATATTTCATCTCCCTAACAAACACTAAATCATGTCCTTTGTTGGAGATGCTTAAAAGATGGTAGGCAAACTTTAGTATACTTTTAAAAACATGATAAGCAAAGTGAACTGTTATGGTAAGCGATCCTCAAATATTTTTAAAGTATTCCACTCTTAGTCTTGAATTAAATTGCAATATGACAGCGTTTCAAATACTAGCACAGTTACAGAATTTATAATATTAAAATCCTCTAATAAAGCAGAGTAGTATTTGCTAGGTGATTTACTATGTAAAAATATTAACTTTTCCCAATACTTATATGAAGCAAAGTTTGTATTCCTAGTAATATAACGTAACAAAATATATGATTCCAGGTGGCATGTGTCTTTTACAGCCCCTTAAACTTGTCCTCAGCACTGACCCCATAAACATCCATGCCCCGACATGCAGCTGTATGCTTAGCACTCACAAAGAAAAAAATTCCTCTTGCCCACTGTTGATAGGTAAGTGTATATTTGTACCCTAGTATGGGGACTGTAAGTATGATTATTGTGTTACAGGTACCAGTAAGAAATGGATAACAAGATAGTGGGAAATAAAATTCAAGACATCTGATGATTAAACAGAACTTTGGTCTTAAGGGAAGCATTATTGTTTTATGGTGCAAAAGAGATTGATATCTAAACATCTGAACATTATATAGCAAACAATTTATCAGCTTAGATTGATCAGCACTTGCACAACTAGGATCCATTCAGCCAGTCAATTGTTTCTCATCGGTTCCATTAATAAGCATTATGAGTCGAAGGGGCAATCATTCATTCTTCATATTATGTCAGTGAAGTGCTGATCTAGATTTCGAAAATTACAGCATCAAGGAAATTCAAAGAACAACCTAAAAAATCTTCAAGGCAGACATAAGACCTCTGTTGTGAACACTTGACATAGCCACCCTAGACAAGTTCTAGGCTTCTGTTATCATGAACAATTAATAGACTTTAAGTGGTCATGATATCAAAGAGTCCCTTTAAATGTTACATAATAAAAGAATATTTAATTATTACATTGTCACTGTAGTCAGAAAATGGAGATTAAAGTGCTAAAATCTGCATCAAAACATTGAGTAGATGCCAAGTCATAGCTGCCATGTCATAGTGCTTGATTTCTAGCGCATTGTCACATGAGTATCTGAGATAATTGAAAGGTGAACAACTTAGATATGTATTAAAATATAATCAAAACACATTCCACAATACTCCAATAACTTTATTCATACGTTTTTACATGAAGAGCATTTTGAGCTTCTCTGGTGAACAGGACTAAATTAATCTCAATGAAATTTATGAAAAGGGTAGACCTTAGGTCTACCTTGTAAATAAACACACAGGCAATTTTCATCTTCTTATCATAATACCAGATAAGCAACATCCAAAGGGCCCAGCTCCAATTTGAGAGGTAATCTGCCGGCGATAGCAAGTAGATGATTGTAGTAAGGGAGACCAATTTTAGCCCATTGTAAAGTGATTTTGCTTTCTGGAAAACACTTTACACCAGGTTGGCACATTTTCTGCTAGCAAAACGAATAACCAATGACTTGTTATCGTTCATAATTCAAGTGCTACAAAGTATAGGACACACACATACACAGTATCTATGTCAAACAGCTGAGAAGATTCTACTTGGTATAGCACGAGGAGATGCAACTGTTGCAAATGGACCCACAGTAATTACCAAGCCACGTGCTATTGTTACCCTTCGACTCGAAATTTACGCAAACATTGTAAAAGTGACTTAAAAGATTGAAACGCAGTACCAATGTACCAAACAGATACCCCTCTATTCACTACTAAGTGGAACACAGTGCTGTCAAAATGGATGTATTTCTGTGATACGAGGCACAATTATTTCTGCATGTGAAAGAGGATTGTGTGCAGCTGGACAGAAACTGTGTACTTTAATCCTAACCAGACGATGAAGCATACTTTAATATGGTTCTTAGAGCATAATCACTTTACAAATGCAAACATGAGGTACATTTTTTATACCAAAAATAATTAAAAATCAGTTGTCGAGATGTCTGCCTCTTCTATTCACTATGCAAACGGTAAACATGAATAGAAAACGAATGCAATGCAAAAAGACCTTATATTTTCTTGCTCCTGAAATACAATATTTAATTGAATAATAATGGAGTTTACTGATTGATTTGGTTTCAGTCCAAATATTATTAAAGACATAAAAAAGTTTTAAAAAAATATGTATCGATAACTCTACATTTTGATTAAAAATCTTTATGCAATACTCAGAACGCAATTTAATTAAAAACTTCAAAAGGTTGTACTGTCTGTTAAACACAATTAAACAATAACAATGAAAAAAAAATGCAATTCGCATTAATATTTAGATTCATGCTACTCATTAAAACAATGGCACCCCACCTGGTTTGAGTCATTCAACCACCTCGCATTGACCTATTTCTTTGTTTCTCATCTTAGGAAAATGTAAATGCTTTGAGGCTGTAATATTTTTTGTTCTGCAGTTGGTGGAAAGTAAGCTGAACAGCATTGAGTTTATGGTGGAAGCATCTTTACTTCCATGTATTTTAAGGTCCAATTCAAAATAAGGCACGTTTGCATAAATATTGTATATATATATATGATAAAATATAGATTTTGAGCAAGATATCCAAGCAACATTTAGAACTCCTGCTGAGTTTATTAAGAATTTAATTATATTCTATGTTAGTGGTTCCCAATCAGGGTCCTCAAGTACCCCTAACAGGCCAGGTTTTAAGGATCACATTGGGGAAATGCAGACTGAATCCTGCAATCACTGCGCAGCAAATCATATCACCTCTGCTGTGCTTCACATATCTGGCAAACCTGGTCTGTTAGGGGTACTTGAGGACCGCGGTTGGGAACCACTGTTCTATGTGATAAACTGAAATGATAAAAATGTCCTTGGCAAGAAGCAATTCACATTATTCATTGGAGTCAAAGAGCTAAATACAAAGCATTGAGAGAATCTATTTTAGAAAAACTTTCCAACCTTGCAAATATGAAAGGAAATAAGAAAACAAAACATCTAAGAAGAAACAATGGCAGCTCACCTGGTTTGCTTCATTTAACCAACTCAAGCCAGACTGGGGCTCCATCTCTTTGTTACTCGTGTAAGGAGCATTTGAAGGTTTTGAGGATGTAATATTATTTTGATCTGAGGATGTTGGAAAGCAAGCTGGATAGCATTGCGTTTCCGGTGGAACCATCCTTACTTCCATGTATTTTAAGGTCCCGTCTGAGTTTAAGTAAAGTGTTGGTTTGTACTGGTCACTATAGGTCTGTGAATGGGATTTGCTTAAAGGACAAGATCCACAACTGCTGGAGTCCGTCTCCTTTCTCAAACATCGCACAAGCAAAATGATGAAGGTGACAAGAGAAACTAAACTGATGGCCACCAGAGAAATAATGAGATACAAAGTCAAATCCGATGATGGTTTGGAATGAGAAAGAAAATCAGAAGACTTGGGAATGTCTTGAAGAACGCTTTCTACTGTTCTTACATGGATTGTGACTGTTGTTGATAAAGCTGGCTGCCCGTGATCTCTCACTGAAATAACCAGACGCTGCTCAGCATTGTCTGTTTCATGTAATCCTCGAATAGTTCTGATTTCTCCTGTATATTCAGAAATCTGGAACAAGGTGGGACTGGAAGATTCAAGCAGACTGTAAGCAAGCCAAGCATTGTGACCAGAATCCAGATCCACCGCAGAAACCTTTGTTACTAAATAACCAGCAGATGCAGACATCGGGATCTTCTCTTGGGGAATGAATTCTCCTGCGTTCTCTGGATATAACACAGTGGGGTGATTATCATTTGTATCCAGAATAAATATGAAAACTGAAACATTGGAAAATAAAGCTGGAGATCCAGAATCTTCCACTCTTGTAGTGATTTGTAAAATCTGAAATTGTTCATAGTCAAATGAACGCTGAGCGTAGATATTTCCATTTTCACCATTAATGTAAACAAAAGAAGAAACGGAGGAGCCGTCAATTTTGCTTTCAGCTATAGAATATTTTAGCCTTGCATTATTTCCCTCATCGAGATCAGTCGCAGATACAGTAACTAAGAAGCTGCCGGGTTCATTATTCTCAGATATAAACGCTTTGTAATCAGAAAGTACAAAGGAGGGAGAGTTATCATTAATATCTGAGATGTTGATTATAATTGTGGTCTGATTATGTAAAGCGGGAGATCCCAAATCAGACGCGATAATCTGAATAATATACTGTGATATTTTTTCCCTGTCCAGGTATTCACTAGTCACTAAAGAATAACGATTATTAACAGGCTGACATTTAAATGGCACATTTGGGATCAACTCCAACTGTATCTCACCATTTTTCCCAGAATCTTTATCGCTCACTGTAATAAATCCAACAACTGTTCCTAATGGGGCATTTTCAGGCACTTCACTGGTCTTAAAGGTAAAAATTATTTCTGGAGAATTGTCATTTTTATCATGCACTTCAATCTGTATCAGACACTGTCCTTCCAGTTCAGGGGAGCCTTTGTCTCTTGCTCTAACAGACAATTCATAAAAATGTGATTCTTCATAATCCACATTTCCTTTGACAAATATTTCACCGGTTTGAGAATTTAAATCAAATGTTTTCCTTGCACCATCGGATGTATGATCATCAAAAAAATACCTAATTTCCCCATTGGATCCTTCATCCAGATCTGTGGCATTAAGGTGAAACACTGATGTTTTTAAAGGGAGATTTTCCAGTAATATTATTGTATACAATGACTGTTCAAATACCGGTGCGTTGTCATTAATATCTAACACTATAATGTTTATTTGTGTTGATCCTGACCTTTTGTGTTCTCCACCATCAATAGCAGTAAGGATAAGTTTATGTTCCTTTATTTCCTCCCTATCAAGAATTTTTTCCAGCACCAATTCTGGAATGAGATTTCCATCCTTTCGACGTTTAACAGACAAAGAAAAGTACAAATTTTGATTTAGCCTGTACTGGGTTACGGTGTTGATGCCGACATCTGCATCTTTTGCAATTGATAATGGGAACCTACTCCCTGGGTTTGAAAATATCTCTGTAATTCTTATAGATTGTTCAGCCACTGGAAATATAGGAGAATTATCATTTATGTCTATTATTTCTATTTCCAGGCTAAAGAGCTCCAAAGGGTTTTCAGCAACCACCTCTAGATGCAATAAACAGCTAGTGCTGGATCCACATAAGGTCTCTCGGTCAATCCTCTCTTTAACAGTCAAATCTCCATTTATCTGATTTACAGCAAAATATCTGCTCTTTTCCTCTGATCTAAAACCAAGTTTGCGATTGTTGACATCTGCAAAATCTAACTTTAGATCTGAACCTACATTTCCAACCAATGTCCCTATATCTACTTCCTCAAACACAGAATAATGAAGCTGCCCAGTGACCCAGCCCAGGCTACAAAGAAAATATATACACACTACTTGCCGTTTCCAAGCACTTGGAGAATTCTGTAAGTCCATATCTTAAATCCTTGATCTTGGGGAGTTAGCAATAAAAGTCCTCTTAAAAATCCATAAATTTGTAGATTAATATTGAAATATATCCTTACAGAGGAAGAAAATAATCCTTTTTGGTAAAAGCATCCTAGGTTTCTTGTCTGTATAGGAGCTCTTCTTTGTGTGGAAAGATGACATGGCGATTCACTGAGCCAGAGAGAGGAGAGAGGAGGGACGACGTGAACAGATCCACTTGTGCAGCTAAAAGAAATGATTGGATGACAAGGTCTCCCTCTGCTGGCCAATAGTGCTAACTTCATTAAAATGATCCTACAGCTTAAAAATATTTTAGATCCAAACATGTTGACTTATTAACCACATATTTATATTTACATTATAAAAATAATATATGAGCTATATTTTTTGTGGAAATTAAGTTTTTTGAATATTTATTTGCAGTTACATACAATTTAAAATAGAGTCCCGTCTTGAATGGTCTCTAGTTACCTAAAACCTATCATTTTGCTAAAATTTTATTTTATTAGTATATCGTTGCGTATATTCATATAGAAAATGAGAACCATAGGGTCTAAACGTACAACCAGGAGATCAGAGAAGAAAATGGGCACTGGAAGCAAGTTGTTCTCAGTCAGAGTGAGGAGGTTATAAGATACATCTCTGAAACAAGTCCGTAGTCCAAAAGCCTTAGTCACAAAGCATCATATCTTTAACCAACCAAAATGAACAACACCTCAGACTTAAAGATAACATTCAAACCTTTGTATTTCAAAATTAACATTTTTTATGTCTCCTTTCAAAGCTAGAAGGAATTATTGAAATATTTCTTCTAGTGCAGGACTACAGAAAATTGTGGTTAATAAAATATTTCATAGTATGACATGATATGACTATGTTAATCCTCAAAAAGTATGCTTCCATATTACAATAATAATTATATGGAAATCATATTAGAAGGCCTTTGGGAATATCATTATATATAATTATCAAATATACTTTTTATAATAATAATTCCATATTTCTTATGTTATATTCAATTATCAAATATACTTTTTATATAATAATAATTCCATATTTCTTATGTTATATTCAATTATCAAATATACTTTTTATATAATAATTCCATATTTCTTATGTTATATTCAATTATCAAATATACTTTTTATATAATAATTCCATATTTCTTATGTTATATTCATTTATCAAATATACTTTTTATATAATAATAATTCGATATTTCTTATGTTATATTCAATTATCAAATATACTTTTTATATAATAATAATTCCATATTTCTTATGTTAAATTCAATTATCAAATATACTTTTTATTTAATAATAATAATTCCATCTTTCTTTGTGTGATAGATTAATTGTAGTATTGAAGACTAGCAAAATAGTGTCTTTATGTTATGAATAGTACAAATCACAACTTAATGCTACTATTTATCTATTGATTACAAATAATCAGTGGAGTCTCAGCCATTGGACCAGAAGGGGCAGCCCCACACCAGTGTTTTTGGGAAAAACAAATACATGTAAATAATCTAAAAAACTATTTGTGATTAAGATAAAGTCTAGAATTATTCCTGGAGGGTGATTAGTATTTTTTAATAAATTATTAAAGTTTTTTTTTCATCCTGATTGCAGAAACATTAACTGAGCATGCTCAGAGCTGCTGCATATAAATTTTGTTTTTCCTCATCCCTGGAGCAAGCATGGCAATAAACTGAACATGCTCAGGGTATCTTAAAGAGGTATGCTCTGCCTTCAAAGCATTTTTCGCTGTTTAAAGAATACCTATCTGTTTAAAAATGTTTGGACTAGGAACACCACATGGGGCGAGTATTTCTGATGCTCTACTTCCTGTATTGGTCATGTTTCACCTCCTTACACCTGCTTGCTGCTTTTCGATTGGCTCATAGCCAAAGGAGGAAGGAAGTGGGAGTGACAATTGTACACATTTTGAGCTATAACAAAATAGAGGAAGCTTTCAAATGAAAGGTAAAATTCACTGCAAGGCATTATGTACTAGTATTTAATGGAGTATAGTAAGTTCACACTAAATTCAGCCAGCAAACAGATTAACTACTAGTTCAATAGGATATATACTCTATATAGAATATTTGACTTTTAAGCAGTGATGTACATAGACAGAACAATGGTATTTCCTGCTGAAAAAGCCTCACAACAGCCATGTTGCATATATATTCATAACATCTCACTTTAAAAGTCTATTAGTTTCCCTCAAAGGGAGCCTGTGAATCTGCTTAATATACCAAAGCTTACTAGCTACTTACTGTTGTTCAGGTTTCCTGTATTTTGTATATCAAGCTATAATAAAAGGCCAGACAGAGAATAGTTATCCCCTGGTTCGAGGCAGTATTAAAAATTAATACTAGCTCGGAAAACTCAGTGTTACGTGATTTTGCATTTGCATAAGGCACCAAAATAAATGTATTACTTTCCTCTGGTCCCATGGCACAAAGGACGGCACAAACTACCAGCTCCTCTTGCCTTATTCAGTGGAACTTTGGAATGAACAGTTCCTGGTGTTCTTCTTCGGAGACAGCAAGACCCTGCTTACACATGCTCGCACAGTGTCACGCCTGTTTCAGTAGAGTCCTATGGACTCAAGGACACGATTCCAGATGCAATCTCTGGCTCTGCTGCTGGTATTGTGTAGCTGCTGCTTACTGTTACAACTTAAGCTGTTACTACTGTGTGTCTGACAAAAAAGTGCTGGTAAATGGGAGCCAATAGCAGTTATCAGCTTGTGCTAAAATATTTAGCTATAGTGGTGCCCTGTTATTTATTTATAAAGGATTTTACCAGGAAGGATACATTGAGATTTCTCTCATTTTCAAGTATGTCCTGGGTTCAAGAACATGTTATCAACAAGGTTGTAATAATGGCCTATGACTTCTATTCTAAATAGATTCTGAAGTTATTTTTTTATAGGTTCTGAAAATATTGTAGGCCTTTAAACATTAAGACTCCTCTTGGTAATCTAAAACAAGGTGACATGAGCTGCCTAATGACTTTCTAAGGCCAAGAAAAGTAAATTCCTGCTCACATATGTAATTTAACCTTAAGGAAAACAAAATAACACTGAAAATTTGCAAGCCCTCATGTCTGATGCCCTAAATGTGTATAGAACCACTGTCACCTCTTGCTATCAAAAGGACTGTGACAGACCTCATTGTTAGAAGTCTTATTTGTTTTCTGCAATTTTCATGTTTTGAAAGTTTTAATATGGATCACATGTGCACTGTCCCTGTTGCAGTGGGGAATCATTTAAGTGCAGCACCTAGTATCAGGAAGTAGTTCTAGGGATATGCTGATTCACAAAGAACACAGCCACAAAGAGCAGTCAGCTTTTAGTGTGTGCAAATGGCTTAACATTTATAAGGTTTTGCCAGTTCATCTAGCACCCCACGAAAGGGCAAAATGGTTTGTACATATTTATTGCTATTTGTAAAGGTATTTGTGTTTCTCTGTATTTGTTATAGATGTAGATAAGGCTTTAATATGTATTTGTACTCTGTTTTTGTGCAGCTCTTACATTGAGTTTTGAAATTAAAACGGACGCTTTCACATAAGTGTGATTTGCAATAAACTTCACAAAACTATCAGTAAAGTTTGGGCCATCATTCGGGGAAGGTCTGCTACAAGGACACTAAGGTCAAATAGTTCCTTGGTGTCTGCCTATCTGTTGCAGAGGTTTGCAATCTAATTTATAAAGCTTCATGCAGACTACCATCCTACAACTATACTCTCCAATTCCAAGAACTGTGACCATACTCATCCAAGAAATCCAAGTTTCATAAAGCAATATCTCTATTGGTAGGCTGCCAACATGTAGCACACAAAATGCTGTAGCTGAGGGATCTAAAATGTGGGAAAAAGTTCCTAAAGCTGACACCCGCTCTGCTCATACATGGGAACTATGTTAATATATGAAATACTATCAGGGTTATTCAAAGAGCTCCGAATTGCTGGCGAAAGGTAACCGACCGCTGAAATTCAGTGTTCGGTTACCTTTCCTGGCCATTCGGCTATCCAGAGAGCAGGCAGTTCGCCAAATGTTGATGAATTGCCTGCACATACGGTGCCTGTTTGGTGCCTGTTCGAGGGCAGTGAAATCCACATAGCTTTGTCTATTCAGAGAACAAAAACCAGCAGTGAAAAGTTGCCGAAATGCCCTGCCATTCAGTGGCTTCATTCGACAGGTTTATTCAGGCGAATCCCATAGGCTTCAATGTTAAAAATATTCCCGTTTTAATTCAATATCTAATAAGCCGTTTATTATAATATTCTGCAATAATAAGTTTCTTTATTTATAGATTTTTTAGGATCTTTTAATCATTTACCGATTATTTTTTTTAAACGTTTTTTCTTTTTTCTGTAACAGCCCTTTTTATTATCATTCATTGGACCTCATATGTAAATTTCAGACATTTTCGCTCAGCAGTTTGTTTGCAAACAGTGTTTACTTTTCAAACATTCAAGCGTACTTTTTTTTGTTTTTTTTTTACTCCATTCGTCTGCGGTGTCAGGTTTTTCCGGCGGCTGCTCTGCGCTGTGATCGGCTCCTGCTCGGGTTTCTCCGGCGTGTTTGGCGTGGTTAATCCAGATGTTTTTGCGGGTTTTGGTGTGCATTCACCTGGGTTTTGCAGTGAGTGTTCGGCAGTTGTTCGGCAGCTTTTCCCTGCACTACGAAGGCCCTGTGGTGCTTGCTGAATGCACCGCAGTGTCCCCGAAATGGGATCACCGAATCGCACCAAATTGAAGAGAACGAAAAGTCACCGAACGTACGGTGACTTTTCGATTCTCTTTGAATAACCCTGTATGTATCACAGGTTCACATAAAATATGTCATTTGGGTACAGAGCAAGAAAATCTAAAAATATTTTCTTGTAAAAGAGAATGCTACCGAAATGCTACATAATTATTACTACATTATATATAATTATAAAAATGCTATAATGATTGTGAATTGATATCAATTAACTCGTTGATTGATATTAATTTTGCAATGTTACTTCAAACTGTAAGGATAAAGTATATAAACTAAGATTTTACATAGCACAAGATCATAGTGATATAAATGCTAGGTTATGTCAAGGCCTTGCTGTTTGCTTGCCAGCATGCTCTCTCACGTGACCTTCTCAGGCTTATATCAAACAGTAATACAGGAGGGCACATGTTTATCATGTTATAACTGGTATAACATTCTTTTTCAAAATTATATTAATTTGTCAGAAACTCATTCCCATGTCAGACCATATCAAATGGCTATAAAGTTGATCTAACCGTTGAAAAAGCAGCCTATTGCATAATGGACATGTGCACATTGAAATGTTATAATATTCAGCAGAAATTTTCATCGTTGTAAAAGAGTTTCAGGTATATAAGGAACTACATATAGATCAATGGATCTTACCAACTTCATTACCTAAGCAACAGATACCTTCTGGATAAAATATTCAGAAAATAAGCTGGGACTAGGGATCCTACTGTCATGGCAAACTAATCAAGAACAGCCATGTGTTACTTGCTTATAATATGTCTTGAAAGTACTTTACAAAAAAATCTTGCAATACAAATCTACTTACTACTACATTCTTTGCCCGAGTGCAATTATTTCCTTCTTGCGTTAACTTTGAAAATGATAACGTTAACCTGAATTATATAAAAATGAAAATACTAAACTAAATTTAAATGCTACACACAGTCAAAAAAATAAAGTTTTTGAATTGAGACACAATGTTTAACAAGAACATGAATGAATTCAAAATAAGGAACTTTTGCATAAATATTATAGGTATGTATTTGATAAAAAATAGATTTTGAGCAAGATATCCAAGCAATAATCAGAACTCAGTCATGATGACTTTATTAAGAACTTTTAATTATATACTAGGTGATAAGAAAAATTGATGATATGATGAAAATGTACTTGGCAAGAAGCGATTCATATTATTCATCAGAGTCAAAGAGCTAAATAAAAAGCATTGGCAAAATCTGTTTTAGAAAAGTTTTCAAACCTTGCAATATGAACGGAAATAACTAAATGAAAACAATTGCAGCTTACCTGGTTTGCTTCATTTAACAGACTCGCATCGGACTGGGGCTCCGTCTCTTTGTTACTCATGTAAGGAAAATGTAAAGGTTTTGAGGCTGCAATATTATTTTGCTCCAAGGATGTTGGAAAGCAAGCTGGATAGCATTGAGTTTCTGGTGGAACCATCCTGACTTCCATGTATTTTAAGGTCCCGTCCGAGTTTAAGTAAAGTGTTGGTTTGTACTGATCACTATAGGTCTGAGAATGGGATTTGCTTAAAGGACAAGATCCACAACTGCTGGAGTCCGTGTCCTTTCTCAAACATCGCACAAGCAAAATGATGAAGGTGACAAGAGAAACTAAACTGATGGCCACCAGAGAAATAATGAGATACAAAGTCAAATCTGATGATGATTTAGAATGCGTGAGAAAATCAGAAGACTTGGGAATTTCTTGAGCAAAGCTTTCTACTGTTCTTACATGGATTGTGACTGTTGTTGATAAAGCTGGCTGCCCGTGATCTCTCACTGAAATAACGAGACGCTGCTCAGCATTGTCTGTTTCATGTAATCCTCGAATAGTTCTGATTTCTCCTGTATATTCAGAAATCTGGAACAAGGTGGGACTGGAAGATTCAAGCAGACTGTAAGCAAGCCAAGCATTGTGACCAGAATCCAGATCCACCGCAGAAACCTTTGTTACTAAATAACCAGCAGATGCAGACATCGGGATCTTCTCTTGGGGAATGAATTCTCCTGCGTTCTCTGGATATAACACAGTGGGGTGATTATCATTTGTATCCAGAATAAATATGAAAACTGAAACATTGGAAAATAAAGCTGGGGATCCAGAATCTTCCACTCTTGCAGTGATTTGTAAAATCTGAAATTGTTCATAGTCAAATGAACGCTGAGCGTAGATATTTCCATTTTCACCATTAATGTAAACAAAAGAAGAAACGGAGGAGCCGTCAATTTTGCTTTCAGCTATAGAATATTTTAGCCTTGCATTATTTCCCTCATCGAGATCAGTCGCAGATACAGTAACTAAGAAGCTGCCGGGTTCATTATTCTCAGATATAAACGCTTTGTAATCAGAAAGTACAAAGGAGGGAGAGTTATCATTAATATCTGAGATGTTTATTATAGTTGTGGTCTGATTATGTAAAGCGGGAGATCCCAAATCAGACGCGATAATCTGAATAATATACTGTGATATTTTTTCCCTGTCCAGGTATTCACTAGTCACTAAAGAATAACGATTATTAACAGGCTGACATTTAAATGGCACATTTGGGATCAACTCCAACTGTATCTCACCATTTTTCCCAGAATCTTTATCTCTCACTGTAATAAATCCAACAACTGTTCCTAATGGGGCATTTTCAGGCACTTCACTGGTCTTAGAGGTAAAACTAATTTCTGGAGAATTGTCATTTACATCATCTACCTTAATCTGTATCAGGCATCGTCCTTCCAGTTCTGGGGAGCCTTTATCTCTTGCTCTGATATACAATTCATAAAAATGTGATTCTTCATAATCCACATTTCTTTTGACAAATATTTCACCAGTCTCAGAATTTAAATCAAATGTTTTCCTTGCACCATCGGATGTATGATCATCAAAAAAATATCTAATTTCCCCATTGGATCCTTCATCCAGATCTGTGGCATTAAGGTGAAACACTGATGTTTTTAAAGAAAGATTTTCCAGTAGCGTTATCTTATAAACTGATTGATCAAATGCCGGTGTATTGTCATTAATATCTAACACTATAATGTTTATTTGTGTTGATCCTGACCTTTTGTGTTCTCCACCATCAATAGCAGTAAGGATAAGTTTATGTTCCTTTATTTCCTCCCTATCCAGAATTTTTTCCAAAATCAGTTCTGGAATAAGAACTCCATCCATACTCTGTTTTACAGACAATGAAAAAATGAATTTGGATTCAGTCTGTATTGGGTTACGGTGTTGATACCAACATCTGCATCTTGTGCAATTGATAATGGGTAACGATTCCCTGGGCTTGCAAATACCTCTGTAATTCTTATAGCTTGTTCAGCCACTGGAAATGTGGGTGAATTATCATTTATGTCGAAGATTTCTATTTCCAGGCTAAAGAGCTCCAAAGGGTTTTCAGCAACCACCTCTAGATGCAATAAACAGCTAGTGCTGGATCCACATAAGGTCTCTCTATCAATCCTTTCTCTCACAGTCAATTCTCCGTTTATCTGATTTAAAGCAAAATATCTGCCTTTTCCATCTGATTCAAAACTAAGTCTGTGATTATTCCCATCTGCAAGATCCAACATCAAATCTGAAGCCACATTCCCTACCAATGTCCCTATCTCTGTTTCCTCGAACACAGAATAACGAAGCTGCCCAGCGACCCAGCCCAAGCTACAAATAATATAGACACACACTACTTGCCATTTTCCAGCATTTTGAAAGCTCTGGAAGTCCATATCTTCATATCTCTTACAATCTTCTTACAATCCCATGAATTTGGTGGATAAATATAGGGGATATCCTCACAAAGAAAGTATATAATCCATTTTGATAAACGCATACAAGGTTTCTTTACTGGAACAGCAGCTCTTCTTTGTGTGGAAAGATGGGAGGTCGTTTCAATGAGCCAGAGAGAGAAGAGAGGAGGGACGACGTGAACAGATCCACTTGTGCAGCTAAAAGAAATGATTGGATGACAGGGCCGCCCTCTGCTGGCCAATAGTGCTAACTGCACTGTTTCTGCAGATTAATAATATTTTATATTATGCAGACCCTATTTTTGTTTTTATTTATTGGTATGTTTATATGTTTGGACAGATTTTTAAAAACACATCCCTTGTTTCCTTTAAATGTGAGCTTTTTTTGCACATTAATTACAGTTTTTTATTTTGCAAAGAAGGTTATGAATTCGGAAAATTCGTAAATATATATTTTTTTCCAAAAATGTGTCTCATTTTATGTTTGTACTTCCATTCCATAATAATGGTATTAAAATGATAAGAGAGTACTCCAGTATACATGATATAAAATCAACATGGTTTCTTTACATATTGGCAAAATAAATACTCAAAACACATCATACACTCAAAGTAAGGCTGATGTTGATGAGTGCATTTCCTTGTATTTATAAAACATTGTAAATGAATAAATGATAGATTTATCTCCAGATGGGTCTAATGAAACCTGAATTTTGTTTTTGCTTGATTAAAAAGGTGCATAGTTTATCAACATATGCAATAGCAAAGATTGAGAATTTGAGATACGCTGGCATGTAGCGATAAAATCTGAAAATGACAACCACTATTGATGAAACAGTATTGTCTTTGTATTGTAGAAGAGAGTGGCTCCAAAATGCTATTTAATAAGAGAACAATGTCTTTAAGTACAGTATTTGCAAAACGAATACTCACAAGCACATCACACACACTCAAAGTAAGCCTGATGTTGATGAGTGTACTTTCCTTGTATTTATACTGTACATCATCAAAAATTATTATATTATAGATTTCGCTCCAGATAGGTCTACCACAATCTAAAATTATGTTTTTGCTTTTAAAGAGGTGGGTCATGTATCAATGTATGCATTAATAATGTCAGAGAATTTGAGATACTTAGGCATAGAGCAATAACCCTGAAGACGATTCCATAATGCTTAAATCTCAAAAGAAAGACTGTTGTAGAAGAGATTGTTTGAGATAATGACATGTAATGAAAGACAATTATTAATTTGTCAGTTTGGTAAGAAGGTAAGGATTATCATTTAAACTATGATAAGCAAGAGTTTTCATATCAAAAGATATTAAATAAACATTAGTACAGCACAAAGGTAAAACAATAAAATGGTGAATAGTGAAGTCAATAGTTATTTCCTTCCTTCTTTGTTTGAGTGCCAGCATGCTCACTCTCAAATGTCAATCATGAGTTTAATATCTGCTGATGGGCACATGAGTTTAGCACGTTATAACAAACTTAACATTCTTTTTGATGATTATGTTTTTGAGATATAATAGGAGAGTGTTATTGAGTTTATCTCTAGACTAGACACATTCACTGAGAAATAATGTGGTTCAAAAGGTTTTGTTTCTTCTGCAAATGATGATCACTCTGGTTTCTCTAGATTTCATTAGACAGCTGGTTTGGTTCATCCACAATTTAGGCAATATTTTGCTATTTTAAAATCAATTTGTTGCTCGTAAATAAGCCTGTGCACGTTTACACAGGCTTGTCACCACACAACAAATTAACCATATCATTAAATCCTCATCTCTTTTCAGTGGGTCAAAAATTAATCAAAACAGTGGAAAGATGATCTTCTCCCTAATCCCTTGGTCCACAATATTATGAGGATTCATGTTCTCCCCAAGCCCAACATTGTTCAATAGTTGAAGGTTTAAATTAGATGGTCAAACAGGCCCCCTGCTCTGATAGAACCCCTTACCCACTAGCCAAGAGTAAATGATTCATGGAGGTAGAGAGTGGGTGGGCAACCAAGAAGCCTATCTGCTCTGACTTTACATCAATGCAATGCACCTCTAAATTATACTCGCAGATGCGCAGACATAAAGTAAAACAACGGGGGAGATCTGTCTCTTGAGATTCAATTTTTGTTTCATTCATTGAGATATCCTTTACTAGATTTTTGTTAGCGATGAATTACCCAAACTTTGGATGAACTCCTATTATCTACTGATTTAACCCTTTCACGCCGGACAGTTGGGCCCAGTGGGAGGGAGTTGACACGGGCCACTACAGTGGGCTCCTCCTCCGGCCCGCCAAGCTGCTAATACACTAAATGCGACATTTACTGTAGGAGGTAGCCTGAGTTCAGGCCGTCCAGCAGCAGCCAACAGAGTGTGGTACCTGCCCATTGCTGGGCAGGGCCGAGGCAGTTGACGGGGCATACAAGGCCCATCCACTACAGAAAAGGTATAGTACGCCCTGCAGTGGGAAAGGGTTAACATGTCTATTCTCTTCTACTCCTAGGGTCCATTGTTTGTACAGGAAAAGTAATAGATGTTAATTAAAATAAAGGATGGACACCATTTTATGCCACAACATTGCAAAGAAGTATATATTACATTTGGTATTTCAAGTGGACCACATTATTCATAGTTACATAGGCTAAAAAATTATGTTGTCCATTGAGTTCAGCCTTTCACACATCACCTACTGCTGTTGATCCAAAAGAAGGCAAAAAACACAGTCTGAAGTGCTCACCAATATGCAACATACTGGGAAAAATTCCTTTTTGACCCCAGAATGACAGTCAGATTTCTCCTTGGATCAAGCAGCTTTTACCCACATATTAAATATTATAACCCTTAATATTCTGTGTCTGCAGGAAGTCATCCAGTCATTTAAAAGTCTGTAGAGACTCTGACCCAACCACCTCAACAGGCAGAGAATTCCATAGCTTTATTGTTCTTACTGTAAAGTAACCCTTTCTATGCTTTAGACCAGGGGTTCGCAAACTCTGCCCTCCAGGTGATTTTAAACTAAATCTCCCAGAAGTCCCTGTCAACCTAATGAGTGATTGAGTATTGTGAGATTTGTAGTTCCAAAACATCTGGAGGGCCGAGTTTGAGAACCCCTGCTTTAGGCTAATGGCCCTGTATGCATTTATATAAACTTATCAGATCCCCTCTAAGGCGCCATTTTTCTAAACTAAACAGGTTTAAGCTTGTTAGCCTTTCCTCATAACATAAATCTTCCATTCCCCTTATTAATGTAGTCGCCCGCCTCTGCACTTTTTCTAGATCCATAATATCATTATTTAAAACAGGTCCCCAAAATTGCACAGCATATTCAAGGTGCGATCTTACCATTGATTTATAGAGGCAAAATTATGTTTTCATCCCGAGAGTGAATTCCCCTTTTAATGCATGCCAATACCTTGCTGGCCTTGGCAGCTGCTGTTTGACATTGCACATTGTTATTTAGTTTGAAGACTATGATTATTCCCAAATCCTTCTCCTGCTTTGATTTCCCTAACTCTATACCATATAGGGCATGGGTTCCCAAACTCAGCCTTTCAGATGTTTTGGAACTACATCTCCTAGAAGGCCGTGTCAACCTAATGAGTGATGGAGTATCGTGGGAGATGTAGGTCCAAAACATCTGTAGGGCTGAGGTTGGGACCCATGAAATAGAGTATAAGTTGATTGTGTGTTCTTCACTCTAAAGTGCATAATTTTGGATTTATCTACATTAAATTTCATCTGCCATTTAAGTGCCCAGTCCCCCAATCTATCTAAATCCCTCTGCAGCAAAGTAATATCTTGCTCACATTAAATTACTTTTCCGAGTTTTGTGTCATCTGCAAACACTTACACATGACGTTCAATGCCTATTTCAAATAGATTGAATAGATTTGGTCCTATAACAGATCATTCAATGATCAAGTATTAATAGGCAGAATAAATTTCAATTAAAATGAGATTCCGCAAATGTGTCACCAGAGACTCAATAAAACCATTGATTATAAATATCATATTAATCTAAAAATAAGCAACATTATCCTCCTGAATCATTTAGTGCTGCAAAAAAAATCTGCAAAGAAGGGGGATCCTTAACGCAAGCAAGGATCAAAATATGTTACGTGCTTGGACTATTTCCAAAGTTCTAAATATATCAGGGCTTCAATTGCTAGTCTCTCTTTCATGCATTAACTATATTAATTATAAAAATAACAAGCACAAATAAAACTAAAAGAATACAAATTAACTAAATATAATTTGGGAACCCAAATATAGCTACTTGATTGATCCACTTTGTTTTTTCTATAGAAAAAAAGGAAAGAGCATCACTTGTTTTTTAAATTTTGGCATTTGGTGCAATTAAATGAACTACATTTTATATATATACCTGTATGCAACAATTCAAACACAAGTTCAATTAAAAACACCTAAGCTATAAAGAATAAAATAAACTGCTCAAGAAGAAATTCATATTTTGTATATGAATCAGAGGCCAAGATATGGAATATATGTAGACAGATAAAGATTGATTATCTCAAGAAAACAAAATCAAACCATCTAATAAAATATAATGAACCTCACCTGGTTTGTGTCATTTAACCAACTTGCGTCAGACTGGGGCTCCATCTCTTTGTTACTCATGTAAGGACAATGTAATGGTTTTGATGCTGTAATATTAGTTTGTTCTGAATTAGGGGGAAAGCAAGCTGCATAACATTGAGTTTCCGGTGGAACCATCCTTACTTCCATGTATTTTAAGGTCCCATCTGAGTTTAAGTAAAGCGTTGGTTTGTACTGGTCACTATAGGTCTGTGAATGGGATTTGCTGAATAAACAAGATCCACAACTGCTGGAGTCAGTCTCCTTTCTCAAACATCGCACAAGCAAAATGATGAAGGTGACAAGAGAAACTAAACTGATGGCCACCAGAGAAATAATGAGATACAAAGTCAAATCCGATGATGGTTTGGAATGAGAAAGAAAATCAGAAGACTTGGGAATGTCTTGAAGAATGCTTTCTACTGTTCTTACATGGATTGTGACTGTTGTTGATAAAGCTGGCTGCCCATGATCTCTCACTGAAATAACGAGACGCTGCTCAGCATTGTCTGTTTCATGTAATCCTCGAATAGTTCTGATTTCTCCTGTATATTCAGAAATCTGGAACAAGGTGGGACTGGAAGATTCAAGCAGACTGTAAGCAAGCCAAGCATTGTGACCAGAATCCAGATCCACTGCAGAAACCTTTGTTACTAAATAACCAGCAGATGCAGACATCGGGATCTTCTCTTGGGGAATGAATTCTCCTGCGTTCTCTGGATATAACACAGTGGGGTGATTATCATTTGTATCCAGAATAAATATGAAAACTGAAACATTGGAAAATAAAGCTGGAGATCCAGAATCTTCCACTCTCGCAGTGATTTGTAAAATCTGAAATTGTTCATAGTCAAATGAACGCTGAGCGTAGATATTTCCATTTTCACCATTAATGTAAACAAAGGAAGAAACGGAGGAGCCGTCAATTTTGCTTTCAGCTATAGAATATTTTAGCCTTGCATTATTTCCCTCATCGAGATCAGTCGCAGATACAGTAACTAAGAAGCTGCCGGGTTCATTATTCTCAGATATAAACGCTTTGTAATCAGAAAGTACAAAGGAGGGAGAGTTATCATTAATATCTGAGATGTTGATTATAATTGTGGTCTGATTATGTAAAGCGGGAGATCCCAAATCAGACGCGATAATCTGAATAATATACTGTGATATTTTTTCCCTGTCCAGGTATTCACTAGTCACTAAAGAATAACGATTATTAACAGGCTGACATTTAAATGGCACATTTGGGATCAACTCCAACTGTATCTCACCATTTTCTCCAGAATCTTTATCGCTCACTGTAATAAATCCAACAACTGTTCCTAATGGGGCATTTTCAGGCACTTCACTGGTCTTAGAGGTGAAAATAATTATTGGAGAATTGTCATTTACATCAACTACTTCAATGTGTATCAGACATCGTCCTTCCAGTTCAGGGGAGCCTTTGTCTCTTGCTCTGATATACAATTCATATACATGCAATTCTTCATAATCCACATTTTCCTTAACAAATATTTCACCGGTTTGAGAATTTAAATCAAATGTTTTCTTTGCGACATTCAGGGTATGATCATCAAAAAAATATCTAATTTCCCCATTGGATCCTTCATCCAGATCTGTGGCATTAAGGTGAAACACTAATGTTTTTAAAGGAAGATTTTCCAGTACCGTTATCTTATAAACTGATTGATCAAATACCGGTGCGTTGTCATTAATATCTAACACTATAATGTTTATTTGTGTTGATCCTGACCTTTTGTGTTCTCCACCATCAATAGCAGTAAGGATAAGTTTATGTTCCTTTATTTCCTCCCTATCCAGATTCTTTTCCAGCACCAATTCTGGAATGAGACTTCCATCATTACGGTGTTTTACAGACAATGAAAAATATGAATTTGGATTCAGTCTGTATTGGGTTACGGTGTTGATACCAACATCTGCATCTTGTGCAATTGATAATGGGTAACGATTCCCTGGGCTTGCAAATACCTCTGTAATTCTTATAGCTTGTTCAGCCGCTGGAAATGTGGGTGAATTATCATTTATGTCGAAGATTTCTATTTCCAGGCTAAAGAGCTCCAAAGGGTTTTCAGCAACCACCTCTAGATGCAATAAACAGCTAGTGCTGGATCCACATAAGGTCTCTCTATCAATCCTTTCTCTCACAGTCAATTCTCCGTTTATCGGATTTACAGCAAAATATCTGCCTTTTCCATCTGATTCAAAACTAAGTCTGCGATTATTCCCATCTGCAAGATCCAACATCAAATCTGAAGCCACATTCCCTACCAATGTCCCTATCTCTGTTTCCTCGAACACAGAATAACGAAGCTGCCCAGCGACCCAGCCCAAGCTACAAATAATATATATGCATCCTACTTGCCATTTTCCAGCAATTTGAAAGCTCTGGAAGTCCATATCTTCATATCTCTTACAATCTTCTTACAATCCCATGAATTTGGTGGATAAATATAGGGGATATCCTCACAAAGAATGTATATAATCCATTTTGATAAACGCATACAAGGTTTCTTTACTGGAACAGCAGCTCTTCTTTGTGTGGAAAGATGGGAGGTCGTTTCAATGAGCCAGAGAGAGAAGAGAGGAGGGACGACGTGAACAGATCCACTTGTGCAGCTACAGAAATGATTGGATGACAGGGCCGCCCTCTGCTGGCCAATAGTGCTAACTTCACCAGCTAGGTTTCTGCAGATTAATAATAATTTATACTCTGCAGACAAAAGCTTTGTTTATATAGTTATTGGTATTTTATTATCTTTACACATTATTTTAAATTACTAAAGGACAGATTCTTTAAAACATTTCCCTTGCTTGCTAAAAAGGTGAGTTGTTTTGCCATTCATTAGAATTATATATTTTGCAAAGAAAGTTAAAACTTTAGATTATTCTTATATTTATTTTTTTTAAAAATGTGTATCATATTTGTTTCTCATTTGCGTTCCAGCAATGTAATACTATAAATGATACCAAAGTATTCCAGTAATTAAGATATGGAAAACCTCTATGGTTTCTTCACGTATTTGCAAAACAAATACTGGTACTCACAAACAAATCACACACTCAAAGTAAGCCTAATGTCGATGAGTGTACTTTCCTTGTGTTTATACATCATCAAAATTACTATATTATGATTTTGCTCCAGTTAGGGCTACTACAAACTAAAATTATCAGGGTTATTCAGAGAGCGTGAAAAGCAGGAGAATGACTTAAGAATGGTTGGAGAATGAAAAATTCTAGGTCAAAATAGCCAATTTGGAAAGTGAGATGAAAGGGAGAATTTTTCTGGTTTGGCTATTTTGACCTAGAATTTTTCATTCTCCAGTCATTCTCCTGCTTTTCACGCTCTCTGAATAACCCTGTATGTTTTTGCTTTTTAAGAAGGTGTGTCGTGTACCAAGGTATGCATTAATAATGTCAGAGAATTTGAGATACTTGTGCATAGAGCAATAAACCTGAAGACAATTACATAATGCTTAAATTTCAAAAGAAAGATTGCTGCAGAAGAGATTGTTTCCATAATGACATGTAATGAAAGACAATTATTAATTTGTCGGTTAGGTACGAAGGTAAAGATTATCCCAAAATTATGAGAAGCAAGAGTTTTCATATCAAAAGATATTAAATAAATATTAGCTCAGCGCAAAGGTAAAACAATAAAATGGTTACAGTCACTTATATAACACCAACAGGTTCCGTAGCGCTTTACAATGGGGGAAGCACAAACGTGAGGCATAATAAATAATGATTCATTAGGAGCAGACGACAATGTCCGTAGTCAATAGTTATTTCCTTCCTTCTGTGTTTGAGTGCCAGCATCCTCACTCTCAAATGCCAATCATCAGTTTAATATCTGCTGATGGGCACACGACTTTACAACGCTATAACAGACTTAACATTCTTTTTGATGATTAGTGTTTTTTTAGAAAATAGGAGGGCTATATTGAGTTTATTTCCAGACTAAACACATCCACTGGGAAAGAATGTGATTCAAAGGTTGTGATTCTTCTGAAAATAATGATCACTCTGCTTTCTCTAGATTTCTTTTGACAGCTGTTTCGATTCATGCAAAATTTAGACAATATTTTGCTATTCTAGAATCAGTTTGTTGCTTGAAATCAAGCCTGTGAGGAAGTACACAGGCTTGTCACCACACAACTACCGTATTTTTCGCTCCATAAGACGCACCTGACCATAAGACGCACCTAGTTTTTAGAGGAGGAAAACAGGAAAATAAATATTCTGAATCAAATAGTGTAATAATGGATACTGCCCCAGCTCCTCTCATGGATATACTGCCCCAGCTCCTCTCATGGATATACTGCCCCAGCAACTCTCATGGATATACTGCCCCAGCTCATGGATACTGCCCCCAGCTCATGGATACTGTCCCCCAGCACATGGATAATGCCCCAAATCACACATGGATATGCCCCAGCTCATGGATATGCCCCAGCTCATGGATATGCCCCAGCTCACACATGGATTTGCCCCAGCTCATGGACATACTGCCCCAGCTCATGGATTTGCCCCAGCTCATGGATTTGCCTCAGCTCATGGATATACTGCCCCAGCTCATGGATTTGCCCCAGCTCACACATGGATATGCCCCAGCTCATGGATTTGCCCCAGCTCATGGATTTGCCCCAGCTCATGGATATGCCCCAGCTCATGGATATGCCCCAGCTCATGGATATGCCCCAGCTCACACGTGGATATGCCTCAGCTCACCTGCCGCCGCCGCATTCGTCTCCCTCTGAGCGTGAGTCTGGCGGCAGGAAGCTTGGGCACTCGCCTGGGGGAGCCACGTGACCGCGATCTCGTGAGATCGCGGTCACGTGGCTCCCCCAGGCGAGTGCCCAAACTCCTTGCTGCCGGACGCACACTCAAGGAGAGCCAAACGCTGCGGCGGCGGCAGGTGAGCTGGGGCATATCATCATTTTTGGGCATAATTTTTTGGACATTCGATCCATAAGACTTTTTGGGGGGAGAAAAGTGCGTCTTATAGAGCGAAAAATACGGTAATTAACCATTTCATTAAATCCTCATTTCCTGTCAGTGGGTGAAAAATTAATCGGAACAGCGGAAAGCCAATCTTCTCCCAAATCCCTTCATCTGCAAAATTATGAGGATTCCTGTTCTCTCCAAGCCCAACATTGGACAGTAGTTGAAAGTTTAAATTAGGTGATCAAAGAAGCTCCCTGCTCTAATATAACCCCTCACCCACTAGCCAGACGTAAATGAGTCATGGAGGTAGAGAGTGGGTGGGCTACCAAGAAGACTACCTGCTCTGATTTTACATCAGTGCAATGCACCTCTGAATTGTACTCGCAGATGCGCAGACATAAAGTGGAACAAGTTGCACTGGAGAAAATCAGTCTCTTGTGATTCAAGTTTTGTTTCATTCATTGAGATATCCTTTAGTTGATTTTTGTTATAGATGAATTGCCCAAACTTTGGATGAATTCCTATTATCTACAACTGAATTAACCATTCACGCTGGGTGGGTTGTTGTCGATGGGAGGGAGTTAACAGCGGTGGACTGTACTAGTACGCCCCACTTTCCGGCTGCTGTGGTGGGCCCCTCCAACGGCCCGCCTAGCCACTGACACGCATCATTGGCTGCATGGTGTCGGCCAGAGTTCAGGCCTTCTCACAGCAGCCAACAGAGTGCGGTCTGCGCCGACTGTAGGGAGTGGCTGAGACAGCCTCTTGAAGTCAACGGAGTGTACTAGTACACCCCGTGGCTTCAGGGCCCACCTGTAATTGGGATGGCATAGTATGCCCTGCGGCGGGAAAGGGTTAACATGTATACTCTCTTCTACTCCTAAGCTCCCGTGTTTGTACAGGAAAAGTAGTAGATGTCCATGCAAATAAATGACAGGCAAATTTTTATGCAACAACATTGCAAAGAAGTATATAATACATTAAGTCTTTGAAGTGGACCACATTATTCAATGAAATGAACATGTATTAATAGGCAGTATAAATTTCAGTTGAGTTTCCACAAATGTGCCAACAGAGAGTCAATAAAACCCTTGATTTTAAATATCATATTAATCTAAAAGTGAGTGACTTTATCATCCTGAATCATTTAGTGCTGCAACAAAAATTATGCAAATAAAAAAAACAATATCTATAATGTAACAAATATAACAAGGCTTCAATTGCTAGTCTCTCTTTCATGCGTTAACTATATCAATTATAAAAATAATATGCACATATAAAACAAAAAAATACAAATGAACTAAATGTAATTTAGGAACCCAAATATAGCTATTTGATTGATCCACTATGTTTTTGCTATAGAAAAACAATTAAAGCGCATCACTTGTATTTTACAATTTTGACATTTGGTGCAATTTAATGATGTACATTTTATATATATATGAAACATTTAAAACACAAGTTCGATTAGAAACACCTAAAAAGAATAAACCATTTGATAGATACAAGTGAGTGAGCTGTAAAGAATATAATAAACTGTTCAAGAAGAAATTTATACTTTTTATACGAACCAGAGGCCAGGATACAGAATACAAGTAGATAGAAAAAGATTGATTATCTCAAGAAAACAAACTCAAAACATCTAATAAAATATAATGCACCTCACCTGGTTTGAGTCATTTAACCAACTTGCGTCAGACTGGGGCTCCATCTCTTTGTTACTCATGTAAGGACAATGTAATGGTTTTGAGGCTGTAATATTAGTTTGTTCTGAATTAGGGGGAAAGCAAGCTGCATAACATTGAGTTTCCGGTGGAACCATCCTTACTTCCATGTATTTTAAGGTCCCATCCGAGTTTAAGTAAAGTGTTGGTTTGTACTGATCACTATAGGTCTGTGAATGGGATTTGCTGAATAAACAAGATCCACAACTGCTGGAGTCCGTGTCCTTTCTCAAACATCGCACAAGTAAAATGATGAAGGTGACAAGAGAAACTAAACTGATGGCCACCAGAGAAATAATGAGATACAAAGTCAAATCTGATGATGGTTTGGAATGAGAAAGAAAATCAGAAGACTTGGGAATGTCTTGAAGAACGCTTTCTACTGTTCTTACATGGATTGTGACTGTTGTTGATAAAGCTGGCTGCCCGTGATCTCTCACTGAAATAACGAGACGCTGCTCAGCATTGTCTGTTTCATGTAATCCTCGAATAGTTCTGATTTCTCCTGTATATTCAGAAATCTGAAACAAGGTGGGACTGGAAGATTCAAGCAGACTGTAAGCAAGCCAAGCATTGTGACCAGAATCCAGATCCACTGCAGAAACCTTTGTTACTAAATAACCAGCAGATGCAGACATCGGGATCTTCTCTTGGGGAATGAATTCTCCTGCGTTCTCTGGATATAACACAGTGGGGTGATTATCATTTGTATCCAGAATAAATATGAAAACTGAAACATTGGAAAATAAAGCTGGAGATCCAGAATCTTCCACTCTTGCAGTGATTTGTAAAATCTGAAATTGTTCATAGTCAAATGAACGCTGAGCGTAGATATTTCCATTTTCACCATTAATGTAAACAAAGGAAGAAACGGAGGAGCCGTCAATTTTGCTTTCAGCTATAGAATATTTTAGCCTTGCATTATTTCCCTCATCGAGATCAGTCGCAGATACAGTAACTAAGAAGCTGCCGGGTTCATTATTCTCAGATATAAACGCTTTGTAATCAGAATGTACAAAGGAGGGAGAGTTATCATTAATATCTGAGATGTTGATTATAATTGTGGTCTGATTATGTAAAGCGGGAGATCCCAAATCAGACGCGATAATCTGAATAATATACTGTGATATTTTTTCCCTGTCCAGGTATTCACTAGTCACTAAAGAATAACGATTATTAACAGGCTGACATTTAAATGGCACATTTGGGATCAACTCCAACTGTATCTCACCATTTTCTCCAGAATCTTTATCTCTCACTGTAATAAATCCAACAACTGTTCCTAATGGGGCATTTTCAGGCACTTCACTGGTCTTAAAGGTAAAAATTATTTCTGGAGAATTGTCATTTACATCAACTACTTCAATGTGTATCAGACACTGTCCTTCCAGTTCAGGGGAGCCTTTATCTCTTGCCCTGATATACAATTCATAAACATGCAATTCTTCATAATCCACATTTTCCTTAACAAATATTTCACCGGTTTGAGAATTTAAATCAAATGTTTTTTTAGCAGCATCCAGAGTATGATCATCAAAAAAATACCTAATTTCCCCGTTGGATCCTTCATCCAGATCTGTGGCATTAAGGTGAAACACTGATGTTTTTAAAGAAATATTTTCCAGTAGCGTTATCTTATAAACTGATTGATCAAATGCCGGTGTATTGTCATTGATATCTAACACTATAATGTTTATTTGTGTAGATCCTGACCTTTTGTGTTCTCCACCATCAATAGCAGTAAGGATAAGTTTATGTTCCTTTATTTCCTCCCTATCCAGATTCTTTTCCAGCACCAATTCTGGAATGAGACTTCCATCATTACGGTGTTTTACAGACAATGAAAAATATGAATTTGGATTCAGTCTGTATTGGGTTACGGTATTGATACCAACATCTGCATCTTGTGCAACTGGTAAAGGGTAACGATTCCCTGGGCTTGCAAGTACCTCTGTAATTCTTATAGCTTGTTCAGCCGCTGGAAATGTGGGTGAATTATCATTTATGTCGAAGATTTCTATTTCCAGGCTAAAGAGCTCCAAAGGGTTTTCAGCAACCACCTCTAGATGCAATAAACAGCTAGTGCTGGATCCACATAAGGTCTCTCTATCAATCCTTTCTCTCACAGTCAATTCTCCGTTTATCTGATTTACAGCAAAATATCTGCCTTTTCCATCTGATTCAAAACTAAGTCTGCGATTATTCCCATCTGCAAGATCCAACATCAAATCTGAAGCCACGTTCCCTACCAATGTCCCTATCTCTGTTTCCTCGTACACAGAATAACGAAGCTGCCCAGCGACCCAGCCCAAGCTACAAATAATATAGACACACACTACTTGCCATTTTCCAGCAATTTGAAAGCTCTGGAAGTCCATATCTTCATATCTCTTACAATCTTCTTACAATCCCATGAATTTGGTGGATAAATAAAGGGGGATATCCTTACAGAGAAAGTATATAATCCATTTTGATGAGAGAATCCTATATTTCGTGTCTGGAACAGCAGCTCTTCTTTGTGTGGAAAGATGGGAGGTCAATTCAATGAGCCAGAGAGAGAAGAGAGGAGGGACAATGTGAACAGATCCACTTGTGCAGCTAAAAGAAATGATTGGATGACAGGGCCGCCCTCTGCTGGCCAATAGTGCTAACTTCACCAGCTAGGTTTCTGCAGATTAAAAATAATTTATATTATGCAGACCCTATTTTTGTTTTTATTTATTGGTATGTTATTATGTTTGGACAAATTTTTAAGAACACATCCCTTGTTTCCTTTAAATTTGAGCTTTTTTGCATATTAATTACGGTTATATATTTTGCAAAGAAGGTTATGAATTCGGATAATTTCGTAAACATATATTTTTTTCCAAAAATGTGTCTCATGTTATGTTTGTATTTCCATTCCAAAATAATGGTATTAAAATGATAAGAGAGTAGTCCAGTTTACATGATATAAAAGCAACATGGTTTCTTTACATATTGACAAATACATACTCAAAACACATCATGCAATTAAAGTAAGGCTGATGATGAGTGCACTTTCTTTATAAAACATTGTACATGAATAAATGATAGATTTATCTCCAGATGGGTCTAATGAAACCTGAATTTTGTTTTTGCTTGATTAAAAAGGTGCATAGTTTATCAACATATGCAATGGCAAAGATTGAGAATTTGAGATACGCTGGCATGTAGCGATAAAATCTGAAAACGACAACCAATATTGATGAAGCAGTATTGTCTTTGTATTGTAGAAGAGAGTGGCTCCATAATGCTTTGTAAGGAGAGAACAATTAAAATTTGTCAGTTTGTCAGAAGGTAAGGATTATCAAACAAAAAGTACTATAAGCAAGAGGTTACACAGCAAAAAGATATACCGTATTTTTCGCTCCATAAGACGCACCTGACCATAAGACGCACCTAGTTTTTAGAGGAGGAAAACCGGAAAATAAATATTCTGAATGAAATAGTGTAATAATGGATATACTGCCCCAGCTCGTGGATATGCCTTAGCTCACACGTGGATATGCCTTAGCTCACACATGGATTTGCCCCAGCTCACACATGGATTTGCCCCAGCCAGCTCACACATGGATCTGCCCCATCAGCTCATGGATTTGCCCCAGCTCACACATGGATTTGCCCCAGCCAGCTCACACATGGATTTGCCCCAGCCAGCTCACACATGGATTTGCCCCATCAGCTCACACATGGATTTGCCCCAGCCAGCTCACACATGGATTTGCCCCAGCCAGCTCTCACATGGATTTGCCCCAGCCAGCTCACACATGGATTTGCCCCATCAGCTCACACATGGATTTGCCCCAGCCAGCTCTCACATGGATTTGCCCCATCAGCTCACACATGGATTTGCCCCAGCCAGCTCTCACATGGATTTGCCCCAGCCAGCTCACACATGGATTTGCCCCATCAGCTCACACATGGATTTGCCCCAGCCAGCTCACACATGGATTTGCCCCATCAGCTCACACATGGATTTGCCCCATCAGCTCACACATGGATTTGCCCCATCAGCTCACACATGGATTTGCCCCATCAGCTCACACATGGATTTGCCCCATCAGCTCACACATGGATTTGCCCCAGCCAGCTCACACATTGATTTGCCCCAGCCAGCATGGATTTGCCCCATCAGCTCACACATTGATAATGCCCCAGCTCACATATGGATATGGCCCAGCAGCTCGTGGATGTGCCTCCGCTCACCTGCCGCCGCCGCGTTCGTCTCCCTCTGAGCATGCGTCCGGCGGCAGGAAGCTTGGGCACTCGCCTGGGGGAGCCACGTGACCGCGATCTCCGCGGTCACGTGGCTCCCCCAGGCGAGTGCCCAAGCTTCCTGCCGCCAGACGCATGCTCAGAGGGAGACGAACGCGGCGGCGGCAGGTGAGTGGAGGCACATCCACGAGCTGCTGGGCCATATTCGCTCCATAAGACGCACCCACTTTTCCCCCCACTTTTTGGGGGGAAAAAAGTGCGTCTTATGGAGCGAAAAATACGGTAGTTAACACAGCGCAAGGGTAAACCAGTAAAATAGCAAAGTCAATATACTGTATATCTCCCTGCCTTAGTGCTTGAGTGTCATCATGCTCTATCTCAAATGCCAATCACTGGTTTAATATCGGATATGATAAAGTAGCAGACATGTTAAGCTTGTTACAAAAGACTTAAAACCCAATGGGTTACACACAAAGCACTGGTGTTTGTACGTGTTACAAACATTGGTGAAAATCACATGCATTGCAGCACCAACAAACTCTGACATTTCACAAAATTGAAATCCAAGCAACAACAGGAGAAACTTTAGGCTAGGTTCACACCTCAGCATTTTTCATATGTGCGGAATACGCTCATTTTTGGGACGCGTATCGTGCAAACATAAAAAACGCGCGAACGGGCATCGCGTTCACAATGCAGTCTATGTCCGTGAACGCGCTGTAATACGCCCCAAAGAAGCTCCTGTACTTCTTTGGGAGTATGGCGTTTTACAGCGCGTTCCTACGTGCTGTAAAACGCCCAGGTGTGAACGGGCCCCATAGGAAATCATGGGATTTCCGTGTTTGGGCGTGTTACAGCACACAGGAACGTGCTGTATAACGCCCAGGTGTGAACGGGCCCTTACTGCAAAGATTTAGGCTGGGGTCAGACGAGCGTAGTGTTCACGTCCGTGATAGCGCCTAAAAGTACGTCCGTGATAGCATGAAAGAAAGTCCATTGGAGCCTGTTACACAAAGTACGTCCGCACTGAACTGCGGACGCACCACGGCCGCGGCAAACGGACACAAGGCAGGCAAGAACGTACAACCACTAGAACGGCCACACAAAGTGCGCTGCGTCCGCAACGTCTGCATAGCTTTGTGTGTGAGTGATGGAACGTGGTCAGACGGACTGCATTTATACGTCCAGCATTTTTCACGGACAAAATGGTTTTGCTTTTTAATTTATTTTCCCTCCTACATCCGTCAAAATATACATCAGTGAAAAAAACGGACTGTGTGGCCACTACTGTGTCTTCCGTACTGACGTACGTCCGTGTGCACGGACGTACAGTCCGTAGAAATCACGCTCGTCTGACCCTAGCCTTACTGTTGCTCTTTGGATTTTACCTAATTGAAATGCTGACGTTTGTCAGTACTGCAATACTGGCGATTTTTGTTGCTGTATGCTACATCAGCACTTTCATTCTGATTAACTCCTTATATTTGATGATTATGATACAAAAGGAGGACCATAGGGAGTTTATTCCTGTACTAGACATTACATGGGGTCATAGCTGTTGATTCTTCTGGATCTAATGATCTCTTCCCTTTGTCCTGGTTTCTTTCAGTCAAATAGGCCACCTGCTATGATGTAACCTCTCGCCAAATAACCAAGGATGGGTGAAGTATGCTAAGGAGTGGATAAGCTATCAGGAAGCACACCTGCACTAATTTTAATGTAATGCATTGCATTCATGATTTGTGTTCACGAGTACACACATAAACTGAAGCAACTTGCACAGGTAATTTGCTTTTTGTTTTGTTCATTGAGGTGTCCAACCTGTTTGATGATTCTTCTTTAGAACAAATTCCAATTTTCCTAAGAAGAAATGCTAACTATGCGCTACTACTCCTAAGCTTCAGTAGGTGTTTTAGGAAAAGTGGCAGATGTCCATTCAATTAAAGGATGGACGCATTTTTATGCTATAACATTGATTACGTCTGATTTTTGAATAGGTGGACAACATTGTTCATTCACCAAGTATTAATATAAAGCATAATATTTCTCTTAAGATGAGATCATATTAATCTAAATGTAAGTGATAACACCATACTGGATCCATCTTTAACCATAACCCAAACAAGGATCATTATATATTATGTCACTTGGACTATTTAGAGCAATACAAACAAATCTAAACTTGAAGTGATGGCCTCTGTTTCTTGGGCTAACTATGCCATGATGTTCAAATATAAAACCAGAAATCACGACTGAACTAGATATAATTTTGGCATCCAGGTATAGCTATTTTATGGATCCACTTTGTTATTACCGTAGAATTCAAGTATAGCGCGACCCGAATATAACGTGATGGATAGAGATTTATTATGGAAATGAGAGAATACTCAAGACTCGAATATAACGCGAGGAGCAAAATTATAAAAGTGTACTGTACCGGTAAACAATTAAAATCCTTCAAGGTTCTCTTTACATAGTCAGTCCAGGGTGCTCTGCTCTAGAATGATTGTAGTTGTTACTAAGTATGATGCCGGCAGAGCGAGGTGACAAAAGCAAGGAATCATTCACTGATAGCCAGCACACCGGAAGTTGTAGTTTTCTGACCTCTGACTCCAGCAGGCATGCTCATGCACCGTGTCGTCCTCCAAAAGCCAGCTTCAACCGAACGAGTTCCTGATGCCACTGCAAAGTCGCCACGTTTATCCTCACATTTAGAATGTGAGTAGAATCGCTCAGCGCGTCTGCAATGACGTCAGGACGGGGCAACAACAGGGTGGGGCTGGCTATTGGATGACTTGGGGGATGAGGCTGCCTGCGGCAGCCAGAGGTCAGAAAACTACACCTCCTGGCAGAGCTAGGGTGCATGCTCGGTTTTAAGCCAATCTTGAATGATTGGTTTAAACCGAGTGTGCCCTCTGATCCCACCTCTCCTGAATCCTGGAGTTCCTGAAGTGTTTGCGGGCGTCAAGGATCCCGCATTTACTTCAGGGAGACCACTGGAACTTCCGGAAGGCTTGGGATCCGTGTGCAAGTCAAGTTTTTTTATATGCGATGCAGATGTCTCTAATATACCGCGACCCCTCCAAATTAAAGGTAAATTTATGTCACTAAAATCTAGCAGGATATTCGAGTATCGAAAGTACTAAAGAAAATAAATAAAAGTATCATTACTATTTTGCATTTTCTACAATTGCAATCACATTGTAAACATGGCCTATTCATGCCAGAAGTGACATTCGTAAGCGTGAATGTCATTGTATGGACTATAGGTAGCATGAACAAAATGTAAATCTAGCAATCTGAATATCTTCAGATCTAGCAATCTGAATATGCTGGCGCTTTATAAATAGAGAATAATAATATTAATAATATCTTAGTACAAAGGACTGTATATCAAATTTGTATTACAAATGATGCCATGATTGTCAAGGCAATGATTGAAAATATAAACATGATAGTGAATATGGTTAATACAGTTCTCTAGACGTCTAGTCTATGATTATAACTTGATACCAATCAGCATAAGTGGAGAATACATAAATTGCATTTATCATGCAATCGCTAGCAGAAAACTACACCAAAGTGTGCATTGCCATGTCCGTCACCATCCCTACACATATAAATAGGAGAAGAGTTTTTTAGGACTATATTTGTGATTTGTCAATCACACAATAATTACCAAAATAAGTAAATAATTCATGTACCATAATAAACAGCAAAGTTATAACTGCTCAAGCAGAAAGGAGAAATAATGCATGAAAAACAGCACTGTGATTATGCAATGTGACAGCTTTTCCTGATACTCGTCACTTAAAGTGGTATAGATGTTATATATTTTGTTACATGCTTACTGTTAGTATACCTGGAGGTGTTTGGTGTGCTGGAGTGGCCATGCACACCTTAATTCTGTGTGTGGATTGGTGATGGTCAGTATAGTTAAAAAAAAAGAGCATGAGAACTGACTGCAACCGAATATACATTTTAATATTAGTGACCAGAAAAGTGTATTTTGTGCTGAATTTTCTGAAGTTATTATCTGCAGATAATAATAAATACAAAGGCTGCGCTCTCTTTTAATACACAATATGTATGTAGATACAAAATAAATAGACGTAACTTTCACGCCATGTAATGTGCTGCCTACCCCCCCTCCCTTCCTTTTTATACTTACATGTACCCTGCTAGAAATCTCTCTGTCCATCTATACATATTGTATTAACTCCTCCTGGGAGGAAAATCTGCTTTCATTCAAAATATGACAGAATGATGTAAAGGACACTGATTGAAACCATATGCTGCCCTGTAGCCTGCTGATCTTTTCCCATATACAAATCAGATATATGATAGCTGTAAGTGCTTTTAAGCCAACATTCACATAGAACTACTTGCATAATGTATGTAATGTAATGTATATAATAGTTATCAAATATTCCCATACAGGCCCCGCAATAATAAAAGTAGAAAGAGAGAAAATAAACATTTTCAGTTGACTCACCTGATTTATTTCTTGCAACACAGAGGAGGGCTCGTTAACTGAATCAATCAACTGAGGAGCATTCTGAGGTTTTGTAAACGTAAAATCAGTTCCAGTTGGTGAAATGAAACAAGTAGGATAACATTGCCCCTGCGGTTCTGTTGGAGCCATCCGGACCTCCATATATTTTAAAGTGCCGTCTGTATTCAAATAAAGTGTTGGTTTATACTGCTCTGTATAAGTCTTGGGCTGTGATTTGCCTAAGAAACAAACTCCACAGCTTTTGTCGTAATAACCTCCCCGCAAGCATTTTACAAGCAGAATAGTAAAGGTAACAAGGGAAACCATACTAATGGCTACCAAAGAAATAATAAGATATAATGTTAAGTCTGAATTGGGTTTAGAGTATGAAATAAACTCATGGTGCCTGTGAGTTTCCCTTTGGACTTTTTCTAATATGTTTATTTGGATTGTAACTGTACTTGACAAAGGTGGTTCCCCATGATCCCTGACTGATAT
Organism: Leptobrachium leishanense; assembly: GCA_009667805.1. Lineage (NCBI taxonomy): Eukaryota > Metazoa > Chordata > Amphibia > Anura > Megophryidae > Leptobrachium > Leptobrachium leishanense. The sequence goes on along the minus strand of CM019065.1, from coordinate 205,128,846 downwards.
GAGGATGTGCTGCTCAGGGTTGTCTGCCTCATGAAAAGCTCGAATAGTCCGAATTTCTCCTGTATATTCGTAGATTTGAAACAAATTCTTACTGGTTAGCTCTGTAAGGTTGTAAGCAAGCCAAGCATTGTGACCAGAATCCAGATCCACCGCAGAAACCTTTGTTACTAAATAACCAGCAGATGCAGACATCGGGATCTTCTCTTGGGGAATGAATTCTCCTGCGTTCTCTGGATATAACAAAGTGGGGTGATTATCATTTGTATCCAAAATAAATATGAAAACGGAAACATTGGAATATAGAATAGGAGATCCATAATCTTCCACTCTTGCAGTGATTTGTAAAATCTGAAACTGCTCATAATCAAAAGAACGTTGAGCATAAATGTTTCCAGTCTCTGTATTAATGTAAACAAAGGAAGACACAGAAAAACCTTCTATGTGGCTTTCAGCTACAGAATATCTTAGTCTTGCGTTTTCTTCTTGATCTGGATCAGATGCAGCCACTGTACAGAGTAAGCTGCCTGGCTCATTGTTTTCCTTTATGAAGGCTTTATAAGCGGACTGGAGAAACACTGGCTCATTATCGTTTACATCAGAAATGTTAATGCGTACTGTAACCTGATTGTATAAAGAAGGGGAACCCAAATCAGAGGCAAGGATGTGAATACTATATTCCGATACCTTTTCCCTGTCTAGGTATCCATTGGTCACTAAGGAATAGCGATTGATAAAGGTTTGGAATTTGAAAGGTATATTTGTTGACATTTCCAATTGTATCTCTCCATTCTTACCAGAATCCTTGTCTCTCACTGTGATATATCCGACAACTGTTCCTGTTGGGGCATTTTCAGGCACTTCATTAATTTTAGAGGCAAAAATTATTTCTGGTGAGTTATCATTTACATCTTCTACTTTGATCTGTACAAGACATCGTCCTTCTAGTTCAGGGGAACCTTTATCTCTGGCTCTGACGGATAATTCATAAAATTGTGATTCTTCAAAATCCACAATTCCCTTGATAAGTATTTGACCTGTAATTGGATTTAAATCAAATATTTCCTTCACAGTATCCTGAGTACGGTGATAAAATGAATATGCTATTTCCCCATTTGATCCATCATCCAGATCAGTGGCGTTCAGTTTCAGCACGATCGTATTCAAAGGGGAATTTTCCAGTAAACTGATCTTGTACCGGGACTGATCAAACACTGGTGCATTGTCATTGATATCTAAAACTATGATGGTGATCTGAGTAGACCCTGAGCTCGCCTTTTGTCCTCCATCAAAAGCAGTAAGCATAAGTTTATGTTCTCCTCTTTCTTCCCTGTCTAAAATTTTCTCCAGTATCAGTTCTGGAATAAGAGTTCCATCATGATGACTTGCGACAGACAATGAAAAATAAGGGTTTGGATTCAGTCTGTAATGACTAATTCCATTGATACCCACATCTGGATCAAGTGCCACTTCCAAGGGAAACTGCGTTCCAGGGCTTGTAAATACTTCTGTAATTCGTATGTATTGATCTGTTACTGGGAATGTGGGTGGGTTATCATTTATATCTAAAATTTCTATTTCAAGACTAAACAGTTCAAATGGGTTTTCAATTAAAATCTCTAAATGCAAGAAACATTCTGAATTGGATCCACATAGGTTCTCTCTATCAATCCTTTCTTTAACAGTCAGAACTCCATTTTCAGCATTCAGAGTAAAATATCTGCTGCTTTCTTCTGACCCTAATCTCAGTCTATATTTCTTGATATCGACAAGGTTTAAGCTCAGGTCCTCAGCCACATTTCCTACAAATGTCCCCTGCTTTGACTCCTCTTTAATGGTATAGTGAAGCTGCCCAGAAACCAAAACCCAGCTACAGAGATAAAAGGAACAGATTACTTGCCATTTCCAAGCATTTGGGATTCCCAGGAAGTCCATATCTTAAAATTTTGCCTTTGTTAAAAATGTATAATAAACGTCCATTTATAATCCTATGCATCTATCCAGAAAAATAAAAAATAAGGGTTTCCAGAAGAACATCAAATGGATTCTTGTCACAATAGCAGCTCGTCTTTGTGTATCAGAGGAAGAAATGGGAGGATGATTGAAGAAAAAGGAGCAAAGAGGAGGGACAACACAAAAACAGATCCACTAGTGCAGCTACAGAAATGATTGGATGACAGGGCCGCCCTCTGCTGGTCAGTAGCTCTAACTGCAGTTAAACACTGACATTCTATTCATGGTTGTTGTTTCTTAATGATAAACTTTTAAACCAAATTCACATTACTTGCAAACTGAGTGCTTATTGTATAAACTGGTTTAAGACAAGCAAACTGAGAATAAAATTATTTTACATCGACTGCAACTGTAACATATTTATATTACAGAATCATTAATTATATACTGGTCATAATATTATTATACCATTATAACATTAGTCTAATTTCTTCCATTAAACAGAACGCTTCTTTTGAATTAGCACACAGCAAAGCAATCCATTATATGTATAAGAAGATACTGATAAAAGAGATTGAGAAAGGGTTTAAACTGAAATGTCAAAAAGAGTTATCTATAGGAAGAAAAAAACAATCAAATAACAAAGGTAACTAGATGAATAACTGAAACCCATACAAGACTATATACATATGTATGTACATGAGCATATGTATATTTTGAATCCTTATTGGTTTTAATGTATTTACTGTTGTTTGTGAACAACATTCAGAATTATATATATATATATTATACAAATAATACTAATATAAATTTTATATATATAAATATATATATAAACAAAGACAGCGGCAACCTGCTGTGCCATATAAAGACTCAACATGCCTGGGTGCACAGTCCAAAGCAAAATGTATAGATCAAACAAAAAAGGATGGACACACACCAGGACTTAGGAAAATGGAAATAAAAACAATGTTTTATTAGTTAAACATTAAAAAAAGATGCCCAGATGCACCTGACCGACGTTTCGGCCCTCACGGGGCCTTTATCAAGGTAGTGGGCATCTTTGTAAATGAATGTATGAGACAAAATGCATGAGACGATTATTAGTAAAAACGATGTTTTATTAAATAAACATTAAAAGATGCCCATATGCATATGCATAGGTCAGGTGCATATGGGCATCTTATAATGCTTATTTAATAAAACATTGTTTTTACTTTATTTTGAAGTCCTGGAGTGCGTCCTTCTCTCTTTTTGGTTTATATATATATATATATATATACGCCAACATATTCCAAGGTATAGTACATGGGTTATAATAGAATAAGACAAGACACAGATGAAGAAAGACAGAAGGTAGAGAGAGGTAATTACAGCACACATATAATTTCATTAAATAATGGTCTTTGTTTTCTATTTATGTGTTTAAGTAGATCATTCTAAAAGACAAGCATGATACTGTTTTAAATCATATTATATAATATAATATATATCATTTGTTCTTGAATGGTCACTATTAGACAATTGAGAACAGGTTAGGTTAACATTGGATTACGTCTTAAATCACTTCACTCAGAGCTCCAGCTAGGGCTTGATTCATATCTAGTGTGTCTTTAGGCCATAAGAATACTTATCCAATAATGGTCCACTTTACTGCTTAAGGAAAGAGAAGATAACTAACTAAAACACACATATTTGTCAGGATAGGTAACACTATCAGGCTTCAACATACAGATTAATTCACCTTTGACACTACTGTGTTGGATACATCAAACAATCCAGCATGTTTGACTCAGTCCAGATATCCTAAACATGAGATCCATTATATCTACACAGCGGTGCATGGATCTAGTAAAGCTACCCAAGCCTCACAGCAGACAAAACTGAAGGGAAAATGCCCCAAGAACAAGCAGGAACTGAAGAGAGTTGCAGTAGAGGCCTGGCAGAGCATCACCAGGGATGAAACCCAGCGTCTGGTGATGTCTATGCGTTCCAGACTTCAGGTTGTGATTGACTGCAAAGGATTTGCAACCAAGTATTAAGAAGGGAAAGTTTGATTTATGATTATTACTCTGTCCCATTACTTTTGGTCCCTTAACAAGTGGGAGGCACATCTGCAAACTGCTGTAAGTCATACACTGTTCACCTGAGTTGGATGTACATACCCTCAAATGTACATCCAATGCGCGATGATGTCAGTAGGCAGGGGGAAAATCCCGTAAGCTTGGCCGACATCCATGATGGAGGGGCCCGCGATCCGGCGCCTATTCCCAACGCTATTCCTGTCTGCCGGGGTCCCGGATGCTGGGAATCCCGACCGATCATGGCTGCAAAGGGAGGACACGCTCAGCGCATCCTCCGCAGCCAAGTGTACATGCGGCAGGATGTGCCGAGTGCTTGGAAGCATGTACAGTATATGGTAATAAATCTTCTTTCAGCGAATTAATATCACATATAATATATATATATTTGAAAATTAGACCCCTAGACACATCAAAGAGCCGAAACGTCAGGAGATGTTTACAGAATTATTTTAATGACTTCTTGAATAAAGCATTGTTTTTTTATTGACGATTGAAGTCCCTGAGTGCATGTATATATTTGTGTATTATATATAATACAAGAACACGTTCTTGTCCTGAAGAAAGTTCCAGATGGGAACTGAAACGTTGACTTTTTAAACTGCATGGATCAATTAATTTTTATTATTTTTATGGAAATCCCGGAGTGCTGGCAATTCTTTGATTGATTATACTCTACTGAGGCCACTGCTGAGCACCGGGTGTGTGGAATCATTGGTGAACCGTGATTGCAGTCTACAACAGTATGCATATATATATATATATATATATATATATATGTATATATACACACACGTTATAATTGAAAATTGTTAGGTATACTATGGCCATGCATGCATTCAAAAGGTCCTTTTAATTTCTATATATATATATATTTATATAGATTTAGAATAGTTTCTGAATAGCAAAGTACATCTGGCAATCATTAGCTGTGTGACTACCCTCAAACGTCAAAAGTACTAATAAATGACCTGTAGGCTGTGTCAATAAATAAAATAGTATGACACACAAAGGAAAATATTCATGAGTGATCTTTTCTTATATAATCTAACATTAAAAGAGAAAGTAATATGGATATGATTTTACCAATATATTTCTACAATGAAAACTAAAAAATAATCTTGTGTAAATGGTGATCAGAATGCTTCTTGGGGAAAAAACAAAGGAAAATACTGTGGTCTCCCTGCGAACAAACCAACGCGTTGTAAAAAGTAACACATAAATCCATTTATTAGAGAAAAAAGTGTCAGTAAAACAACTAATGTGTTTAGCTTTACACAAAACACTGATGGATTACAGCTGGTAGCGCTGTTCGTATGCCTGATAAACCGCTTCATAATTTTTTGGTTTGTAAAACATTGATTTCACTGGCCAAAACACATTTTAGTGCCTCAAATGTTAAATCTGTTTCTGGGTATATTTGACTTGCTGATTCCAAAAATACACCAGTTTTCCACTATTAGCTCTAGTTTTTGAGGTACAGAACATAGGACATATATCACTCTTCACTCTGCTCGCCCAAAATAGAAATCAGGATATTGTAATCTAGTGTTTAAATTAATATCTTTTAAGCATGAAGGAAACATATTAGAAATTAAAAGAAAAGTGTACTACATGAAGATCTACTTTTTACTTTCATAGGAAAAGCACAAGTTTATGATACAAACTTTCTAGTCATTCGACAAACAAGAAGCTCCTTTGTAAGGCTTGCGAGTGTTTGTATGTCTTGGTGAAATCTTTCTCTTGCTCTTTGCTTAAGTCACCAAGGTTCTCTTTAAAGCGATCTAAGTGACTGTGCAGATTATGGACTTCAACACTCATTTTATAGCCAATCCTGTTGAATGAAAGAGCATATCATCTAATTGTGTGTAGTTGTCTGCCTTCTTGGTGAAAAATTAATTTTTTCACAACAAGAAAAAATGAAGTCCAGGAACATGTTCATTGATGCTATGAAATGTGGGTCATTTAGAAGTTGTCTGATATGTGGATCATTGAAAATTCCTGCCTTCAATTTTTCCATGTTAAGTCCAGATAACCTATGCGCTATGTATTCATTGTATGAGCTGTCTTTATTCAAAGCCTTTACAAATTGTTTCATCAGGCTTAGCTTTATATCTAGTGGTGGCAGTATGATTCTATCTCGTGCTACCAAAGGATTATTATTACATTTTGTCCTCCAACCACCATATATTCCCTCGTGGGTCAATCTTTTCTTGCCCAATGTTCATGTTTGGCGTTACTATCCAAAAGGCATAAATAGCAAGGATACTTTGTGTAGCCACTTTGTTGACCAAGAAGAAAATTAACCATTTTCAAGTCTACACAAATCACACATTGATCATCTTGGTAATTTATCTTTTCCAAGACTCCGGAGATGGCCTTGTACTCTTCTTACATCCTGATGGAGTGACGATTCTAAGTAACTAGAGCTGATGCAATCTATCCAATGCACCTTTTTGAATAAGTGCCCCAAATAAATCCAGGAACAAGCCTAAACACTAAGGCACCAAATATTTTTTTGTTGGACTTTGTTTCTAGTGTAATTTTATGCTTAATATTACTGGCTTTAATCTTGATTCAAAGATAAATTATTACAAGAATAAACCAAACCAGCTCTTGCTTTTGACATGAAAATGTGTTTCTGGAAAGTATGAAAATAAGTACTTATTATAAATTAATTGGTGAATTTATAATAGTGTACCATTTTAAAATTTACATAGTATTGACGTATGGTATGTATATCATTTGAATGTGTAACAAAAGGATATTGAAAGTATTATGAGCATATACACTATGTAGTAATGTAACAGAAAAAAACAATAAAATGACAATCAGGCTATTAAAATAAAAATATATATTTCCTTATAAAACAACTAGTTCTTCAAAATAAAGTGTTTTCAGCTTCACATGTACTTGACACTAACTAACTGCTGCTTACATACAGGTGAAACTCAAAAAATAAGAATATCGTGCAAAAGTTCATTTATTTCAGTAATGCGACTGGTTTTGGGGTTTTCATGAGCTGTAAGCCATAATCATCCCAATTATGACAAATCACGGCTTGAACTATCTCATATATTAGTTTCACCTTTTAAGTTGCATTACTGAAATAAATGAACTTTTGCACAATATTCTAATTTTTAGAGTTTCACCTGTATGTCTGCTATATTATATTACTTTATAACTTATACCTAAACATACAAAATAATATGAGGAATTTAATTAGACTGTGAAATGTAATGACTTGAAAAAACAATCAGCAGGAAAATAACCTGTACAAACCTAAAAATTGTTTTTTAAAAACCTCATATTTTCAAAAGTAAGGATATGTTTAAAACCTAATGTTAATTAATACAAAATTGCTGTTACAGGCACAAATTCTAAAACAATGAGATCCCATCAAACAAATGCTACTTTTTACAGTGGATTTTTTTTTTTTATAAACCATTCTTACCTGACTTTGACTTGGATCGTTTAACCAGCTTGGATCAGATAACGCACCAGGTTCATCTTTCAAATGAGAAATATTTTGAGGCCCCATGAAACTAAAATCTGAATTGTCAGAAGTCAAAGGAAGGCAAGCTTGATAACATTGTCCTTGAGGTTCAGATGGAACCATCCTCACTTCCATGTATTTTAATGTCCCGTCTGAGTTTAGGTACAGCGTTGGCTTATACTGTTCAGAATAAAGGCTGGATTGTGGTCTGTTTAATGAACAGCAACCAGGGCTGCTGTAACTGTCCTTTCTGAAACATCTCACCAGCAGGATTATAAATGTGATAATGGACACTAAGATGATGGCACCTAGAGAAATAATCAGGTATAATGTCAAATCTGAGTGGGGTTTGGAATTGGGAGGAAAATCCAGAATTTTGTGGTTTTCACCTAAATCTTTATCTGCGATATTTAACAATACAGTGACAGAGGTTGACAAAAGTGGGTCTCCATGATCCCGTATTAAAATCACAAGCTGTTGCTCTGTATTATCAGTCTCTGTGAAATCACGTATTGTCCTAATTTCTCCAGTGTAAGGAGATACTCGAAATAGTGTGGAATTGGCAGGTTCAACAAGACTGAACAGCAACCAAGCGTTGTGACCTGAGTCTTTATCCACTGCAGATATTTTTGTGGCCAAATAACCAGCAGCTGCTGACTTTGGGATTTTGTCTTGGAAGACTTGATCTCCAGAGATGTCTTGATTAATTACACTTGGTGAGTTATCATTTGCATCCAATATAAATATAAACATTGTAGAATTGCTTAATAATCTTGGAGATCCAGAATCTTCCACTCGAACAATAATTTGTAAAACTTGGTTCTGCTCGTAATCAAAGGAACGCTGAGCATATATATTACCATTACTGGGATTAATATAAACGTAAGAGGAAGCTGAAGAACCATCTATTTAGCTTTCAGCAATAGAATAAATCAGCTCTGCATTAATCCCTTCATCTAAATCATAGGCTGGTATAGTACTTAGAAAAGTACCAGGGTCATTGTTCTCTTCAATGTAAACATTGTAAACGGATTGGGAAAATTTTGGAGCATTATCGTTGATGTCTGAAACACGCAAAACAACAACGGCGCGTGACTGCAGAGCGGGCGTCCCTAAATCAGCAGCAGTAAGCTCGATGATGTACTGGGACAAGGTTTCTCTGTCCAGATATCCATCAGTGACCAGTGAGAAATGATCCACTAAGGATTTTATTTTGAATGGTAAATCTGGAGATACAGTCAAATGTACCTCTCCATTCCTTCCAAAGTCTTTGTCTCCCACACTAATAAATCCAACCACTGTGCCCAAAGGAGCATTCTCTGCTATTTCATTTATCATGGAGGCAAAGGTGATTTCTGGGGCATTATCATTAACATCTTCTATCTCTATTTGGATCAAACAGCTTCCTTCCAGTTTGGGTGATCCTTTATCTGCTGCTCTGACAGATAATTCATAAAATAATTGTTCTTCAAAGTCCACAGTCCCTATAACATATATCTCACCAGTTTGTGAATTTATTTCAAATAATTTCCTTGCCGACTCAGAGGTGTGATGATCAAAATAGTATTCCACTTCCCCATTTGTCCCTTCATCCAAGTCGGTGGCATTTAGGACTAGTACGACTGTCTTCAAAGGGACATTTTCCTTCAAAATTATTTTATAATTTGACTGATGAAACACTGGTGGATTATCATTAATATCTAATACTGCAATTGATATTTCACAAGACCCTGATTTAACTGGTTCTCCACCATCAATAGCAGTGAGAACAAGGTTATGTTCCCGTTTATGCTCTCTGTCTAATGTTTTCTCTAATATCAATTGCGGTACCAGTGTTCCATCCTTACGATTCTTCACAGACAAAGAAAAATAAGGGTTTGGATTTAATGTGTATTGCTTAATGCCATTTACACCAACATCCAAATCCTGTGCAACCTCTAAAGGAAATTGTGCGCCAGGGATTGTGACCAACTCTGTAATTTCAAAATTATAATGATTTTTCAAGAAAGTGGGAGAATTATCATTTATATCTAGAATCCCTATCTCTAGATTGAATAGATCCAAGGGGTTTTCAGCAACAACCTTTAAACGCAAAACACAATTTAAACTGGATCCACACAGTCTTTCCCTATCAATCCTTTCATTTACAGTCAATGTTCCTTGTGCTTTATGCAAAACAAAATATTTTTTGTTTTCTGCAGACCCCAAATTCAGTCTACGCTGAGAAACATCAGCTGGTTTTATCCCCAAGTCCTGAGCTACATTTCCTACCAGTGTCCCTGGCTCTGTCTCCTCCACAATAGAATATTGAAGCTGCCCAGAGACCCAGCCCCAACTACAGAGAATAAATATATACACTACTTGCCGTTTCCAAGCCAGTATTACTCTTTGGAAGTCCATATCTTAAATCCTTTTTGTATGTGATGTCATGTAGTCCATTTATTGTAATTCCAAATATTTGTTGAGCATTTTATCAAAAATAAAATCCAGCAAAAATCTCCACAATATTCCATGTATATAGCTGCTCTCCTTTGTGTGTCAGCGTAATGGAGGGAGGATGATTCACTGAGCCAAGAGGAGGAGAAGGGAGGAACAACAAGAAGAGATCCACTTGTGCAGCTACAGAAATGATTGGATGACAGTTGCACCCTCTGCTGGCCAATAATGTTATAACTATTGCATGAAACGCTGATAGTACTTTAACTCACTTAAACTGATAAATTATTTACTGAAATAATAAATTGTACTTGAATTTTCCATTAAAAAAAAACAACAAAAAATTTATTATGAGAAGCACTATCATACATTGTTGCATGATGTATAAAAAACATGATAGTACCCATGGCTGGGAAATTAATAGGGGGTTACTTTTTAATATGAAAAATCTAAAAACATGATTTTGTTTTCAGTTCCAACTCTACACAGTGCAGCTGATTAACTAATTCCAAGCTGGAAGGGAAGCAGTAAGGAACTGATTTCAAGCATTGCTTCCTCCTGCCACATCTGGAATTCTTAACAATCCTATTTGGGGCAAATGTTCTGTGCCTCCCCATCTGGATCATCATGTGATTTGACATGACCCATTTCCTATCATAAATATGATGTGTTGCTACTACATTTTCTGACACGGTTTGACTATCCTGACCGAGTGAGTTATAAAAAGTATTGGTTTCAAAGATTATTCTTTGCAGTGGCAATATTTAATAAATGAATGGTACAAATCATTATGCCAAATTAAATATAAATAAAAAGTATTCTTATTGTATGAGTGAATATCTGATTATTGGCATGATTTAACTCTATTGGATGATTTTTTGAAAAAAATATTGGCTGCTTGCATCTGATATTTTTTTTAAATATTGGCTGATTCAGTAGAAAAATGCCCTTGGCCTGAAAAAAGCTGCCCGGTAAATTGCCTGATAAAGCTTATTTCTAGTCAGCATCATACAGATTTTTGTCTTTAAACATGTGTATTAAAAATATCCAAGTTTTGAAATAAGATTTCAATCTAATTCCATCTATTTCCCTGCCTGAAAATCCATTTATCACATCCATTCAGAATTTAAAAAATTTCTGAACTCCGCATACCGATACATTTGAATTGAATCACTATAGTCACTATTTCCTCTGAAAAGTATTGCTGAAATTTCCAATATTCAATCTGCATTTTTAACAGGTATCAAAATACCGGTAAGCCCCAGTTTGAATCTCCCAAACCAAAAATGGCTGAAAATCATACAGAAAAGGACTCTATTTCAGCCATCAGGCAAAATTAATTGTATTACCATATAATTGTATAAACATATATTTTTGGTATGCACCCCTCCATGTTCACAGGTGTGTCCCACCGTGGCTGCCTATAAAGGCCTAGAGCCTGTTGGGGAGCTCCAGGGTGAGTTGATCCTGTAAATGCAGATTCGGTCAAGTTAGATAGCACCTGTCAACGATTGGTTTTGTGAACATTTTTAAAACTGTGTTTTTTTGTTGCAACAGAAAATGACTGAAGAAGGTGGTCATTGATATGGAGTACTCTTTCTTGGTATTTTGTGTTAAATGTCTTAGATGCACCCGCTGTTGTTGCTGTTTAGGTTGAGTGCAACCTTCCTGCTGTTTGTATTATACAAATAGAGGGCTGTCAACATTCATTTGGTATACAACCCTCCCTGTTCACAGGTGTGTCCCACCGTGGCTGCCCGCAAAGGCCTAGGGCCTGCTGGGGAGCTCCAGGGTGAGTTGATCCTGTAAATGCAGATTCGGTAAAGTAAGGTTAGGGTCAAATGAGCGTATTCTATGTGGACTGTGCGTCTGTGCACAACGGACGTACTTTCTGACAGATGACAAGGTAGTGGCCACATGGTCCGTTTTTGTGACTGACTTTTTTTGACTGATGAGGATGGGAAATAAAATTATATGAAAAACCATTTTGTCCGTCAAAAATGCTGGACGTCAAAAATGCAGTCTGTCTGACTACGTTCCATCACTCACACACAAAGCTATGCGGACGTGGCGCACTCCACACGTCCGTTCTAGCGGTTTCACGTTCTTGCTTAACTTGCGTCCATTTGCCGTGTCCGTTGTGCGTCTGCACTTCTTTGCGGACGTACTTTGTGTGTGGGTCTCTATTGATCATAATTGTATGCTACCACGGACGTACTAATGTGCGGCCACGGACGTGAACACTGCGCTCATCTGACCCGAGCCTAAGGCTAGGGTCAGACGAAAGCATTTTTCCCCACGAACGTGAAAAAGTGCGTCCGAACGCATTGACGTATTTTTTCACGGAATGCACAAAAACAGGCAGACGACGCGCCTTTTTCGGGCGTGATTTTGTACGGATCGTCAATAAAACTCTTTTTGCGTCTGGACGTTATGTAGGTTGGACATTAGCAGCGTCTGACATCTCCTAATCACGCAAACATGCCGCTATGCCGCAGCTGCGCACTCAGTACGTCAGTACTAGCGGTTCAGCGTTCTCAGAAAAATGCGTTCAAATTCCACTTGCGTTGCACGGCCGGACTTTTGTGCGGCCGTACATCGTATATTGGCCGTCATTGCCCGTCATCTGCTGCTAGTGCGGCCGTAATTATGTGCGCCAGAACGCACGTTAAAAGTGCGCTGGTCTGACCCCAGCCTTAGATAGCACCTGTCATCAATGGGGTACATTGGCGTTTGTGACAGGCTTAAGCAAACTATGATCATACTTTGTGAACTGACTAACCATAATTTATTCCCTCAGTCAGGTTTTTTGAACATTTTTAAAACTGTGTTTTTTTGTTGCTACAAAAAATGATGGAAGAAGGTGGTCATTGGTGTGGAGTGCTCTTTCTTGGTATTTTTTTTAAATGTCTTAGATGCACCCGCTGTTGTTGCTGTTTAGGTTGAGTTCAGCCTTTCTGCTGTATATACAGTATATATAGCGGCACTCCAGGACGGTTCAGCAAAAAACTTACTTTTTATTTAATCTATTGAAACATAGCCACAAGTCACATCTCAGTCACTCTAGGGCACTTTCTTGAGAATAATTTTTAACACATAACATTTAACAAAGAGTATTTATCACAAAAGAAAGAAACTCCCCACACTCCGACTGTATTCACTCCACACCCCTACGTATACACTGAGCCCTGTCTCACACTAATTTACATAACACTATAGAAAACAAGCACTCACCTAGCCGCCCAGCTCCTGTGTTTACAAATTAACCTCTGTGTTTCAAAATGGAATAGCTCATTATGCAAATGAAGTGCCAATATAATTAATAGTGGTAAATAGATTTAACAATGGACGTCTATGTTAAAATACTTTGAGATAAAATCAAGCGATTGCAGTGTAACAATACTACCTAATGACCATTTTATTGTGTTCTTTAACCCTTTCACTGCAGACGTGTGGGGGACGTCCTCGGGTGTCACCGCTGTGTGCAAAGCATGTCCCCCATATGTCGTTGGATCCCCGGGGCCTCCCTCCCTATACTCACCTCTCTTTCTGGGGTCCTGTAGTGGTCGGACTTCCTTGAAGGCAGACCCCGGTTTTAAACCTCTCCTGGCGATTACGTCAGTCTTTCAGGCACCCCCTGGCAGAGCCGGGAGAAGGCCTGACGTCAGTATGGGAATCCCTCCTAGTCCACCAGCGATTTCCTATGTTAAATGCGAGGGTGTTTTGGACCCCTGTATCTCCCAATCAATGAACTACAAAGGGTCAGGTTTGGTATTATTGGAAAGGCCAGAGCAGTTTATATGTAATGCAGCACTATTGTTTAATTTTCAATTATAATGTGAGCAATGATGCTGCACTAACTCGCCTTCTCATTTCCCACAATGCAAAATGTCTTTTTCAGTTTTAGTTACAATTGTGTATTTTCTCAGAAAAATACAGTAACAGGTTCCCATTTCTAACTTTTTTTAACAAGCTTACCCCATAAAATATATACCCGTAAGACTTGGATGATAAAATGTTAAAAAACCATTGTTGATGATTGAAATTTTAATGGAAATCCAATTTTTTTCCCAATTTTCGTTATAGCATTCTGGTAGGACATAATGTCTACATATAATAATGATATATTATGATATATTATGATATATGAGGTGAAATGGCTCAGCAGTGAAAGGAGGGGTTAAAGTCCCTCCGCACACAAGGACTCCCTTCTGAAAACTCTCTAGCTTGGACAAGATGAACCTCGGGGAGGTGCATTGCTTCCTGTTGAGGAGATAAATCTTAGCAAACGTGCAATGTTGATTTCCCATAATTCCCTTCACGTACAGGAAATGGCCATTAGGGCAGGCCCGGACTAAGATCTCTCTGGGCCTGGAGCTGAATATATTTTCTTTGTTTTTAGGTAATTTAGTGAAATGAAAACATATTTTTAGTTATTTAATGGTGCAGATATGGTTATATCTAACCAGGCAGATACTGTGTGAATAATTTTTCATTCAGATTTCAATAATTTAAAGGGTGTAAAAAAAAATTTCCCCATCTTATCATCCAAACCTTTGTGGTTATAAATTATATAGGGCATTCTTGTTAAAAAAAAAAAAGTGAAACGGGAACCTGTTACTGCATTTTTCTGAGAAAATATACAATTTTAAACAAAAAATAAAAAAAATTGAAATATTTCCCTTGTGTTTTGGAAAATGTCTTTTTACGAATAATATGACTATGTATAAAACACTGACCTTGCTCCCAGTGTGGGAAATTAGAAGGCGAGTAATGGCAGTGGTATTGCTCATTTTATACGTGACAAATGGACATTGCTTTGGAACTAAAAATAAATAAATAAAAAATTGTTTTCTTTTAGATTTTACATGGTCAGGTTTGGTATTAATGCAAAGGCCAGACTCTGCCCTGTCCAATGACACCACACTTGACCTTGTGAGGTGTAAAGATTAGTGATGCAGGGGTCCAAAGTTCCCCACAGTGCTCTTCGTTGCAGTGCGGCGGTTTAGGTTTTTGATATGACAATTCATAACAATGGATTGTACCATCACCTCCACACTTGTTGGTGACATGAGAAATGTGGTGGTTAGTTAGTGCAGCATCATTGTTTACTTTATAATTGAAAAGTGAAAAATATTACTGTTGGAAAGAAAAATAAAAAGTAAATATTCATTATTTTATTGTTATTACTTAAAACCTGGCCATGCTCCGGCCTTTCCAGTGATAACTCACTTGACCCTGTAGCTGCTATGGAGTTGGAGATACAGGGGTACAAATGCAGACATAGTTATCCTTTCTCTGGGCCTATTCTGAGGCATGGGCCTGGAGCTGCTGCTCCATCTGCCCCTATGTTAATCCGGCCCTACGTTAGGGTAGGTCAGTTGTTGGTCACAGGAAAAGAGGACATGGCAGGCAATGTGTATAGCAACTCCCAGTAAATTTGTGCATAGATAGTTGCTACCATAACTACAGGGATAGTGTCCAGAGATAAGGGGTGGGGACGTGTCAGCCATGAAAAGCGTCTCCTAGAAGAAGACGATCTCTCCCCTGTCTATGGATATCTTCCAGCACCATATAGCGCTTTATGGGGTGTTGAGACCCCTGACATTCAGGGATATATAATTTTACTTGGCCAACTACGGGTCCTATAACAAAGTTGGTGCTTATTTTACCATATCTGTTGAATAGTTATCAGAGCCATCATAGTATATGGAGTTGTTAAGTTTAAAATAACTCTGGTTACATTAGCACCAATTTTGTAATATAATCCCATATATTTCAAAGCCTTGGACAATTGTTCCTCAAGCATGCCACTAAGCTGGAAACAGGTACACTAATGTTGGGGGAAAATATGGAGAATTACTGTGGGTGTCTATTGGGGTTATAAAAAGAGCATCCAAGAATAACATAGATAAGTCAATACGAAAAAGACATGTGTAAGTACAGTAAACTAAACTAGGAACCTTCCAGGATTTTGTAGAAGTTTCATCTCAGCAATGGAATGATGAGAAATGGTAAAATGAAACACTGCAAATGGTGGGGGTGGGCGGTGGATACCATAAGGCAAATTTGAGATATATATCCAATGAGGGTTGGTGCGTATCAGCAAAGTAAGAGCAGGTGTGGAGCTTTCGCATATGTAGCAATAATACTTCAGGGGAGACCATCGGTCAAAAATACATAAAAAAATAGAGGAACTTTGCCTGTAAATATATAACAATACGGAAGTTTGGCGTAGACAAATATGGAGGAAAACTAATAACACTGGGGCATTCCGAGGTGATCAGTACCCATTTGTGGTGTCAGAAGACACAAATGGGCATTCAGGGATTGTAGTTTATAACCTGGTGTCTGTGTGGGTCTAAGGTCGGTCCAATATTTGCTTTGGATGAACAGCCTGGTGACCCAGGGTCATTGGTGCTATGTGGGGCGGTGTACCCTGTCAAAATGGATCTGGGTGACGAGTGGTCTGTTCAGGACTGCCTGTAAAAGATCCAATAGACTGCCTGTAAAAGATCCAATAGGGGTTCCTCACCTTCTTGTGCCTTGGACAGCCCGCAGATTCTTAGATTAATCCAGAGGCCTCTGTTGTCTTGATCATCCAGGGCATTATGTAAGTGCACTATGTACTGGGACAGAGCGCTTGTATGTGTTTCCAAGTGAGCTATGTGGTGTTCTATTTGCTTTTGCCCCTTCTCCAGGTCCTGGACCAAGGAGCCAATACAGTGGATGTCTGCTCCCACTGGATCCAGACAGGCATTGAAAGAGGCTTCCATGTTGGACAGCATAGCTACCAGGACCTCCCTGGCGGATAGAGAGTGTTGGATGTCTCTCACTGTGGGACTGGACTCCATGGATGGCGCCGGACTGCAAGCCATCAATGTCTCTGGGGAGCTGCGAGTTGCAGGCACCATCTTGGGGATGTGCAGTGTCTCAGTCATAGCCAGCACGTCTTCAAATTATTTGGCAATACAGACTGGTTTCGAGACTTTGCGGTTCCTTATAGATGCTGCACAGTCTGGGGCTTCTTTTAGTGTCCCAATTCAATCTTGGTCTCCTGCTAATTATTGTGCTTGCTCCTCTGCTCCTCTAAAAAGCAGCTGGTCTCATCGGTGGACAAGCCACACCCTCTTAAACACTTTAAAAATAATTACAAAACAAACAAATCAGTTGGTTTATATATTTGTACCAAAATGGAAAACCACAGAAAACAGAAAAAAGTATGAATCTAATAAACCTCTAGAATTTTCCTAATCAGAATACTCTTCAATTTGTGAATTTTTAAAAAGAAAGCACCACCGTACCAATGTCATAAACAATAAACATGATGCAGTGGAATCTGAAACCTGCCAGCAGGTGAGATCTGACATTTTTAGAATTATTTCTCCTGCTGAATATACAATAAAGAGCAATTCTGGAGCCAGTAAGTCATGATCTAATCCTCTTTTGCAATGCAGGGCATATAGTCATCATAGGTAACCCTGAATAGCATACAACTTCTTTTAGTACGGCTTTGTGCTGGAAATATCACTAAATAATATAGGAAGAATCTTATCATGCCAATATCAGCAGGACAATACTCCAAACACAAAAACATGGCCATACGGAAGATTTTTCATAGAATCTTATAACATAATTTGACTTCCTGAACCATAAATTAAATATATTTGACTATACTAACTGTAAGCCATGTGTACTGGCCAAACATTGTCTGCCAATGCAAGGCTGTGACTCAGTGGAAACAATTCCTGACAGAAATGTCAAATTATCTAATATAAAGTCATTCCAGATGGGTGGAGGTTGACATAGCTGATAACAAAGGCCAACATAATTCGAATGGTTATGTTTTACTTTCAAAGAATAAATGTTATACATTTTTATTAAACACCGTTATACACACAAGATTACTCTATTAAAGTGAAAATTTAAACCAGATCATTACATTTTTACATTATACCGAACCTGATTTATATCATAATCAAGTATGCTCCTCTGGCCACTGAATATAAAATGCATGCCGCCATTTATCTACTATAGCACATATCTTTATCTAAAGAGCTCTATCACCTGGTGTGAGCTAAAATGCCAACGCTACATGAAAAATCGAGCACGAGCCGCTAAAATGTAGCATCTGACGACTCAACAACAGATCGTCTTGTTCGCGGTTGTCAGCGTACAAGATTCATTAGCACGAGCTAGGGAAATGCTAAGACCCGGCCTGAGACCCAGCGCTAATGCGGTTGTGTACAGGACAGAAATGTTTTTTCCAGTGTAGAGTACCGGGCCATACCTATTCCCTGCCCTGCGAATAGCCCTCACAACCCTGCATTATTAAAATCCTCCAAGGTGGCCGTATTGTCCATGTTTATATGCACACACCAACCTCGATCCCCGCACTCCCTATATCACGATTACTTGCTCCGGTGCAGGAACCTGGTACAAATCACATAACGCACTGCGATGTTCCGCCACTCAGAGTCTTGATAATGCTTTAAAGTAAACTTTTATTAGGCGTCAACATTTCAGTCCCACCAGACTTTTCTCAAGACGATATCAAATATGCACGCATATATTAATTAAGGCTGATGGGCATTGCATGATAAATGCCACCCAACAGCATGTAGAATCATTACACTGCATTTAATTGATCCAAAAGGAAGGCCAGGTGAGCGACAATAATTTCCTTGCTTATTTTTATAATTTCCTTATAAATAATACATGTTTCAGGGCAAGACTTACCCACGTGTCCATTTAAGCATGGTCCTAACCCTAATACTCAACCACTTACATACTATGAATAACCCCCAGCATAAAATGTTTAGAATTAGCCAATATATTAGATTTAGGATACATGTCAATAAAAGATACATTTATAATGTAGTCTACTGCAACAGCAGCAACATTGCTGACCAGATCCATTACTATGGAGAACACCTGTGATGCATTCCTTTCAATTGCCTGTTAATTGCCTGTTAATTCGGTGCAAGGATCTTTTTTTTTTTCGTTTTCCTTTTTTGCTCCTTTCTGTCAGTTAACACCAGGGTTGAGTAGCAGGTAAATTTTTACCATTAGCGTACATGTAGAAATTAGCGCCAGGATCAAATGATCTGTTGGTTACAATAGCGCAAGTGATCTCTAACGCTCCCCATGTTAAGTATAGGATACGGTAAGTAGAGTAAACTCGCGCTACGAATCCCAAATTACCGCATGCTAAGTGGTTTTCTCCATTTGTAGCGAGAGGCAAACGATCTGTTGGTCAGTTGCTAGACTGAATTTACCTGGCGCTAATGCAAAAACATGCTAACGCTAGGGTTAGCTCACACCAGGTGATAGTGCCCCCAGTTTGAGAATAGTAAATTATCAGCTTTGAAACATCAAAAACAATTTATATTGGAACTTATGTTTAATGTATAGTATATACAGAATTACATTTATAAATGTATATTAATATTTAAAATTTAATATTATTTTCTTCCAAACAGTAAAAAGTATTGCAAATGTAAGTATGTGCTGAACAGTCTCCTAGCATTTTCCTAATTACTGAAACATGCAAAACTGAATTGAGGCCTTTATATTGTTAGTGATTAGCCAAACTACCTTATGTGCTTTAAAAAAAAATATTGGTTTTTTTCTTATTTTTAACCAAATTGTATCCACAGTCACATACCACACTAAATATCCATCATGTTACTCTGTGCGTTAATTGTCTGAAATTTTATTTATGAAGATAAAGATATTATATAAAGAGTAACCTGACAGTTATTATATTTTATAAATGATATATAATACATTTGACACATATTAAAGATCATGTTACTCTTTAACATTCATATACTGTAAGAAACATATCCTGTTATTCTGTACATTCATTATATCCTTAACCACTTCGCTGCTGAGGACGCGCTGAGCGCGTCCTCAGCAGTCCCGCTGGTGTGCTGAGGACGCGCTGAGCGCGTCCTCACATTGGGGTCAGCGTTCGGCCGGGTTCCGGCCGATCGCTGGCCCTCCGGTGCGGGCTGACATCCTGGATGTCAGCCCGGCATCCGGACCAGCAGCCGCCAGAATTAGGTGTCATCGCGGGGGCGCGATGACACCTAATTCAGGTGCCCCCCCGCATGTGCGGAGGAGGCGCCTGAAAGGGAGGGGGGGGAGGTCCTTCGGACCTCTCTCCCTCCCGATCGGCGGCTCTGCGGGGGTTAACCCAGGCATCATTTGGAAGGGCACAGCCTGCCCTTCCAAATGATGCCTGGCATTAACCCCTGGGGAGCTGGATCGCGAATCGGCGCTGAAAAGCGCCGGTTCGCGATCCTTTCCCGGAGCTGGCCGACATCTTGGATGTCGGCCAAGCCTCCGGGAACTCCCCCAGAGGACTGGCGTCATCGTGCGTAGCACGATGACGCCAGTCCTGGACTTAACCCCTAACTGCCACCAACTGTGGAGATAGGGAGTTCCAATGAACTCCCTATCTCCCGATCCGTGGCAGCTAGGGGTTAAATTTTGGTATGGTTGGATCGGCCAGAGCATGGCCGTTCCAACGATACCAAACACTACAGTGAAAAATGTTGTAAAAAAAAAAAATGAAAAATAAAAATAAAAAAATTAAAAAAAAAATTAAAAAAAAAATTAAACACTTTTTTTTTATTTTTTTGGGTTTGTTAATGCAGCAATATTGTTCCCATTTCAATTATAATGTGAACAATGATGCTGCACTAACGATTTTTGTATGCGGTGCGTTTGTTAAAAATAGTGTCATTTTCCCCAAAAAAAAATGTAATGAGACCCCATCTCTAATTTTTTTAACAAGCGCACCCCATACAAAATATAACCGCAATTGCTCGCATGTTAAAATGTGGAAAAAAACACTTTACACATTGTAAATTATTGAAAATACATATTTTATTGCATTTTTTGTTATAATATACAGACATGACATAACGTATACATATAATAATGACATATTATGAATCTACCGAGTCTGACGGAAAGAACGATATATAATATGTCTGGGTCATATACTAAAATAAGCCTTCAAAACACGTTTAAACATGATGCGCAAAAGAGGTAAAAATGACCTCAGCATAGGGGCGGGAAAAGCCTCAGCAGCGAAAGGGTTAATATTTTATAATATTTGCCTTTTGCCATTTTCATTGACAATATCCATAGATAATAGCAAAATTCCCTGTTACCCAAATGGGGTTGGATGCTCTGCAGATTACCCAGGTGAAGCTGTGGATAGTCCTCAGATTACCCGGGTGAAGCTTCAGACTTTTATCTGAACGAAAACAAAATGTGGTTTTAACCAAACGGGGTTGGATAGTCTGCTGATCATCCGAGTAAAGTGTGAATTTTTCAGCTCTTCCAGACTGTTACCCAAGGGTGTTTGGTTAGTCCTAAGATTACCCGAGTAAAGTCCGAATTTTTCATTTTTTTGCAGCTTTACCCAGCGGTTTTGGGTAACGTCAGGAATAAAGAAGATTAAAATTTTAAGTAACAGGACCATGATTGCATTTCCAATTTTTGTGTATATGATTTGGCAGAAGTTAATACTGAGGCAAGTACCAGTGTGGACATTACAAGCAGAATGCATAAAGAACGCTGGCTTTACAGTATATTCAATAAATATATGGAATTAGAAAATGGGATATAAGCTTAAGAAAACATGAGAGTTTATTGATGTGCATAGCCAAATTATCTCTGACTAGTTCTCCCTTCTGTGGTATCTTTCTAAATCATAATATGAAATATAAAATGATTTTGATTGTAGATCATACATAAAGAACCATGAGGCTTTTCATGGGCATACACATGAAAACTCAACTGTGGTGTGAACCTGCCTTCTGCAAATGTACTATCTCACCGTGGAGAGGAGAGCAGTGACAGCAGCAATGCTTTATGTTCATATGATACAAGATGTATGCCGTTTTAAAGCATTTTGCTTTAATTACCTAAGAGAGATTAAGAAAATTTACAAAAACTTGCACCTGTGTCTCCAACTGAATATAAAAACTGAATGAATTCTAATTTAAATAAACTGCCCTGTCCCATTCCAGTGTCTTCTGTAATCAAACTTATTTCCCGAAAGCTCAGCTGTTATATGTTTAATAACATAAAACAAAATAAACCAGTAATATAGTTAAATATTTTATATATTCTTCATAGACTGAGTTCAGGAATAGGAATGAAAACGATTTGAGTGACACGTCAACATAAATTGTAGGATGATATCTCTTTATGTATCTAAGGAAGCCGGCTTGACTTATACAAGGTTCTATAATGCTTACACTGAGGATCTGTTCTTGGAACACACTGCCCACTGAGCAGTTACTTTGCCATATAGGAATATTAGGTCTGTACGTAGAAAATAGAATACCTGCATTCTTTAAGTATATAAACACTTTCTTCCTGTTCTCATACATGTACATTCTCACATACACACATTCACATATACTTACACACATTCTTACACACACACAGACACACATTCACATATACTCACACGCACATTCTTACACACACATTCTTACACACACACAGACACACACAGCAATGTCTACAGAAGCCGAGCGTCTTATATACATTTCCAGCATTTAAGATTTATTGTACCAACTGTCTAAAAATCGCAAGATGGTCATTTGTAATCCTAGTCTACATCACTTATTTTCTATATCTACTTCTTCCGAACATCTTTTATGTAGCACACTTAAAAGTGTATGTATTTATCTATTTGCATTGTAAGCTATCAACCCAGAGAGAGGAAAGTGCAAATGTATAAGAAAAAATAAGCAATATGTATCATGTAATATAAATTGAAAATGACAAATGTCTGTCAAGTTCTATCTATATATTTTATAACATTTCCATAAATATGAAGACCCCACTTATATATCTTTTAATAATAATAAACAAATGTGCTTTTTTATATTTTTAGCAGATATAACTATATATACATATATTTGACATCACTAATTTTTGCTTTAAAGGAATATAGATAAAATATAGTTTTAATGAAATACGGTGATATACAGTATGTACACAAGCTAAATACAGAAACTAATATGTTTCATTAATTAAGGAAAATGCATACATTTATATCATGTCCATAATATGCATACATATTATCAAATTTAAAGTTGTTCAAATGTTTGGTAAATACAAGTAATGAATCTGTATCCATTTAAAATGTATGAACCAATTAAATAAAACTTCTTTAAATAGGAAACATATTGTTGAGTCATGTATTTGCATAAATACATGTCTTAAAATATTTTAATCCAGACTCACCTGATTCGGATCATTTAACCACCCTGTGTCAGCAAATGAATTGGGTCGATCTTTCAAATGGGAAAAAGTTTGAGGTTTTGTGTTGTTAAAATCCGCATTGTCAGAAGTCAAAGGAAGGCAAGCTTGGTAACATTGTCCTTGAGGTTCAGATGGAACCATCCTCACTTCCATGTATTTTAATGTCCCGTCTGAGTTTAGGTACAGCGTTGGCTTATACTGTTCAGAATAAAGGCTGGATTGTGGTCTGTTTAATGAACAGCAACCAGGGCTGCTGTAACTGTCCTTTCTGAAACATCTCACCAGCAGGATTATAAATGTGATAATGGACACTAAAATGATGGCACCTAGAGAAATAATCAGGTATAATGTCAAATCTGAGTGGGGTTTGGAATTGGGAGGAAAATCCAGAAGTTTGTGGTTTTCAACTAAATCTTTATCTGCGATATTTAACAATACAGTGACAGAGGTTGACAACGGTTGGTCTCCATGGTCACGTATTAAGATCATAAGCTGTTGCTCTGTATTATCAGTCTCTGTGAAATCACGTATTGTCCTAATTTCTCCAGTGTAAGGAGATACTCGAAATAGTGTGGAATTGGCAGGTTCAACAAGACTGAACAGCAACCAAGCGTTGTGACCTGAGTCTTTATCCACTGCAGATATTTTTGTGGCCAAATATCCAGCAGCTGCTGACTTTGGAATTTTATCTTTGAATATTAGTTCTCCTGGGTTTTCTTGATTAATTACACTTGGTGAGTTATCATTTGCATCCAATATAAATATAAACATTGTAGAATTGCTTAATAATCTTGGAGATCCAGAATCTTCCACTCGAACAATAATTTGTAAAACTTGGTTCTGCTCGTAATCAAAGGAACGCTGAGCATATATATTACCATTACTGGGATTAATATAAACGTAAGAGGAAGCTGAAGAACCATCTATTTGGCTTTCAGCAATAGAATAAATCAGCTCTGTATTAATCCCTTCATCTAAATCATAGGCTGGTATAGTACTTAGAAAAGTACCAGGGTCATTGTTCTCTTCAATGTAAACATTGTAAACGGATTGGGAAAATTTTGGAGCATTATCGTTGATGTCTGAAACTCGCAAAACAACAACAGCGCGTGACTGCAGAGCGGGCGTCCCTAAATCAGCAGCAGTAAGCTCAATAATGTACTGGGACAAAGTTTCTCTATCCAGATATCCATCAGTGACCAGTGAGAAATGATCCACGAATGATTTTATTTTGAATGGTAAATCTGGAGATAAAGTCAATTGTACCTCTCCATTCCTTCCAGAATCTTTGTCTTTTACACTAACAACTCCAACCACTGTGCCCAGAGAAGCATTCTCTGCTATTTCTTTTATCACTGAAGAAAAAGTAATTTCTGGGGCATTATCATTAACATCTTCTATTTCTATTTGGACCAGGCAGCTTCCTTCCAGTTTGGGTGATCCTTTGTCTACTGCTATAACTGATAATTCGTAGAAATGCTGCTCTTCAAAATCCACAATCCCTTTGATATGAATCTCACCATTCTGTTTATTCAAATCAAATAATTTTCTTGCAGAATCAGTTGTGTGGTCATCAAAATAATATTCAACTTCCGAATTTGCACCTTCATCCAAATCAGTTGCATTAAGAGTCGTGATAATTGTCCTTAAAGGGAGATTTTCCTTCAATGTGATTTTATAATTTGATTGACCAAACACTGGTGGGTTGTCATTAATATCTAATACTAAAATTGTTATTTTACAGGAGCCTGATCTTAGAGGTTCCCCTCCATCGACAGCGGTCAGAACTAATTTATGTTCAGCCTTTTCTTCTCTGTCTAATGTCTTTTCCAATATCAACTGAGGAATGGGAGTTCCATCTTTACGATTCTTCACAGACAAAGAAAAATATGGGCTGGCACTTAATGCATATTGCTTAACACCATTTATACCCACATCTAAATCCTGAGCAATCTCCAATGCAAAACGAAAACCAGGGTTGGTTACCAACTCTGTGATTTCAAAAATACGATTGCTAGATAGGAAAGTGGGAGCGTTATCATTTATATCCAGAATTTCTATTTCCAAATTAAAAAGCTCTATGGGGTTTTCAGTAACTACCTTTACATGCAGCACACACGTTGAACTGGACCCACAAACAAATTCTCTATCGATCCATTCATTTACAGATAATGCTCCATTCGATTTATTCAAAATGAAATATTGTTTGTTTTCTGTAGGACCCAAACTCATTCTACGTTGAGAAATGTCTGAGGACCTTATACCCAGGTCCGAAGCTACATTTCCTATCAGTGTCCCTGGTTCTGAATCCTCCACAATTGAATATCGAAGCTGCCCAGAGACCCAGCCCCAGTTACAGAGAATAAATATATACGCTACTTGCCATGTCCAAGCCAGCACAGACCTTTGGAAGTCCATATCTTAAATCCTTTCTTTTCTATCTGAGGCTTCTTTATTATCCTACATATTTATAGATCTCCTAGATATCCTCCAAAAATTAATCCACGGGATTTCCATCCAAGCAGCCGCTTCTTTGTTTGTTATTGGAAAATGGAAGATGATTCAGTGAGTCAAAGGGAGGAGAGAGGAGGGATGACTTTACCAGATCCAAGGCTATAGCTACAGAAATTATTGGATGGCAAGCCTGCCCTCTCCTGGCCAGTAATGTTATATCTATTAAATGGAATGGTGTTCCTAATTTATCCTAGTAACACAGAAATGTTATAAATACACAGATTATAAATTAGCTTTTTATTTTTAATTGTCAAATATACATATATATTTTTTTTAATTATCATTTAACCAGTCTCTTTGTTTGATGACATTGGATAAATAGTTGAAAAAAACTCAATCCTTGAGCTATAAAATAGAGATCAGAATAGCAAAAATACAGTATATAAATTAATTAATATTCATCAATTTATTGTTTAGCACTTGGGGGTAGCCCAAAAGTATTTGTAAACACAGCGTTTTCAGATCAGTCTACGAGCAGCCATTTCACCCGTGTCTGTCCAAGTAGGGCTTAAACCAGTGGTTCTCAACCTGTGGAATTTGAGGACCCACAATTGTCCTTGGTCATTAAGTCTCAACCAAAAAATAATTGAATTTCTGAAACATTATAATTTATTCCACAAAAATACATAACAGCGAGAGTAAAACTCTCAAAAGCTAATAGGAGTGCTGAATAAAACGTAACTTTTATTAGTTGCAGTATATACACACACATTAACCGACTAATATAAAAACATAAACACAAATGGGATGTGAACCTGCTAAACGATTTACTACTTGTTGACTCCCGATGAAGCCGGTCTAGTACCGGCGAAACACGTGTCGAGTCTATGCTTTTAATCATGTTTATGTGATGCCTAACTCTGCAGGGCTGTGATAGAATCTGTCTAGAACTAGGGACAGCTATCTAATTGCCGGTTTTTGGTTTAAACACAATTTGGTACATACCAGTCATGTGTTGATATGATGGTCATCCATATTGAAGCGGTGTCTGTGTGGGTATCTTTATAGCTTAATTAGTGCTGTAGTACCATTGACTATTTGTCTTTATTTTTCAATACAAGGTGGCCAGATTAAGGAATGTTCTTATTATTGCCCTATATATACGTAACCTGGTATTATTAACCTTGAATGCACCAATCTGTGGTCCTCAGCATTATAACTCAAATAGTCATTTCTACTCCTTGTGCTGCTATCTGTGATACATACTTTGTGTTGCCATTTGGCGCTCTGCTAAATCTATTCAGCCTTCACTGGCAGGTTCACATCCCATTTGTGTTTATGTTTTTAAATTAGTTGGTTAATGTGTGTGTATATACTGCAACTAATAAAAGTTGTTTTATTCAGCACTCCTATTAGCTTTTGAGAGTTTAGCTCTCGCTGTTGCCTCATTATGTACCAGGTTTAGTCCTACTTAGGGGTGCCCAGCCCAGAGTCAATTGTTGCTTCTGGGGTGGGGTGATTGTTGTCTCTCTTTTTCTACTTTTTCACAAAAATACATATGCAATATTTTACAATGTATGCACTTTTTTAACAATTTTGTAAACAAACAGGGATTCTTTCCAAAATGGATAGTGCAGTAAACACAGTACTAGTGAAAACAAGAGTGCTTTTGACACAAAAACCCAATGAAATAAACTGTAATTGATACATATGAAAGTAATTAGAACTTATGGGAAAACTGGGGATGCTTCTTGCTCTTAATAAGTGTCTCAAAATCTGGGGTGATGTGGTGATCTGGGGACAAAGCAACTCTTAGGTTGTGTTCAATGTCCAGCCTGTTCCTATCTTTTGTCTTCAACTGAACCAGTACTGAGAAGCTGCTCTCACAAAGATAGGTTGTGCTGAATGGTAGGATGATTTTGATAGCATGGGTTGCGATGGAGGGATATTCAGTCATAACACTACACCAGAACAGAGAGAGGGTTACCTCAATAAATTAATTTTTTAACATCTTATCACATGAGAGCTCTACTAGCTGACTCTCTTTGTTGCTTGGCAACATGACGCTTTCCAATGTGATTCCAAAGGGATCGCGTATCCAGCCGTCATCCCTGTGCTGCTCTGGGAAGTAGTCATTGTAACATTCCTGCAGTTTTGTGAGATGTTCTATTATAGTTTTCTTCAGTTAAGTTCTGCCTGTGGTGTCCAGGTGTGTAAGCTCATAACAAGCTTTGGGGAACATATCAAATCTCTCTTTGGAAACATGAGTTATCCACAATGCCATTTTCTTTTTGAAAGCGTCAATTTTTTCAGTCTGTGTAAATATATTGTGTCCCTTCCCTTGCATTGACACATTTAACGTGTTCAGCTGCTCAAACACATCTGCCAGATAAGCAGCATGTGCAAGTCACGTATCACTGCTAAACAGATCGGCAAGATGCGAGTTGCATTTGGAGAGGAAGGCCGCAATTTCCATTGTCAGTTCTTATAAACATGAGAGGACTTTGCCCCTGGAATCACGTCCGCATGATACAGCACCTGTACATGTTCACTGACCAGGTCTTTGCACAGCTTCTGAAAACACCTGACATTTTTGGCACTTCGTTTAATGTAGTTCGCCACTTTGACAACATCTTTCAAAGTTTCGTGAAGCACTGTATCCTTGACTGCTAATGCCTCCCTGTGCAAAAAAATGGTTCCAAATCGCATCTGGTGCCTTTTCAAGAATTCTCTTCACGACCCTGGAGTGTTTTCCAGTCATGCAGGCTGCACCATCAGTTGTGATTCCAACACACATAACCCATACCAGCCACACCAAACCAATAACCCAAAGTATTGAAAATTTCCTCTGCAGTAGTAGTGGTGGGAAGCTTTCTATTGCAGAGAAACTGATCCTGAAAATCTCCTTCCTACACATGCCTCACATAAACCAGTAAAATGGCATGGTTCACAACATCTGTGGATTCATCCAGTTGTAATGAATAGTATTTGTTAACGTTGATGCGAGCTGTGGTCTGATTTTTTATGTCATCTGACATTTATTGAATTTTCCTGCATATGATGTGATTGGATAGTGGAATGGTCTTCAATTTATCCACAGCAGATTGATCCAGGACCTCTCTGACCATGTCAATGGCGGCAGGTAAGATAAGGTCTTCTGCAATAGTAAGGGCTTTCTTGCATTTTGCAATACGATGAGCTACATGGTAAGATGTTTGGAATGCCTGTTCTTGGTTTGAACATGAAAATGTGCGGTACTATGTGCGCCATCTACTTGCCAAAAATAGGTTATTTATAGTAAGACATACAACTGGTATAAACTTAAATATTTCTTATTTTAGAATTAATTAATAATGATTTTGCAAAAAAAACACTGATTTCTGACCATGATTTTTTGAAAAATCACTTGGAAGGGAAGGGCAATGTCTAACAAGAAGGGGCAAATGTTGACTCCAAATTAGCAATCCCATTTTCCATTGAGCAACATGTTTGAGCATATTAACTATTTTCTCCCTGTATATTTTATTATTCCATAAAGATGTCAGAGAAATGTTTGCAAATGTAATGTTAAGCATTTTCCATAAATAAAATTATCCACAGCACACTTTTCCAGTCTGCTATGCATTCTCCAGCTCTATATGTACTATACATTTTTGACACAATGCCCAAAAATGCATTGCAAATATTGGATCAGATTTTAAGTTTGATTTATTCCTAGGTCTTTCCATTTTACTGCTACCTCCAACGCAACATGATTTTGGATATGAGGTGTAAGTACTTCTGAAAATGAGACAAAATATAACCCTTGCATTTAAAAGACACTCTAATCACCATGACCACATAAACATGGTCACGGTTTGCTTAGTGTCTGTCCCCCTCTCCTTTCCCCGGCTGTCATTGTGTGTAGAGATTTTAAATACTTAAAGCAAAAAGAAGGGGAGGACCAGGGTAATGGGAGGGATAATATTTAGCCCCTCTAGTCATTCCCCTGTCATAAGGTAGTTCCTTTACCTAGAGTTTGCCATTTGCTGATTCAATCCTGCAATCTTTCTAAATTTATGAAATAAAAACTAATTTTCTTTTCCTTAATTAAAGCATTGTATTGTATTTGTGTTATTGCTATCTATAGGTGTGCAACATGGCCCTGCCTTATAT
This sequence comes from Leptobrachium leishanense, assembly GCA_009667805.1. Lineage (NCBI taxonomy): Eukaryota > Metazoa > Chordata > Amphibia > Anura > Megophryidae > Leptobrachium > Leptobrachium leishanense. The sequence continues at coordinate 205,098,975 of CM019065.1, read as the reverse complement.
TCCCAGGCAAACCCTAATACTAAGTGAAGTAAATAAATAGATTTCTAAGATCTGTTAAATGACATCAGTATTTAGAGCCCCGTTTTGTTATTGAGCATGAGATATTTGTCATATAGAAAAGCGTGTCTGAAGAAAACAATCTGTACTTGTTGTTAACCAAGAACACAAGTCAGTCTTATTTCTCATATGAGAAAATATGTTTGATCACATATTCTGCATGGAATAATTGTTTTATTAAATCTACATTTTAATTTACCAATCTATGATTTATTGATAGCTTGTTTTTTTTTTACATTTTGAACATCTCGTAAGATTCCCACGGAGCTAGTTTCACATAAAAAAAGTTCAAACTGCAGCAAAGTTGAATTTACTGCTTTAGAAGCAATAAAAAGTGGGGATAATGTTCTCATTAATTACCAGTCAAGCTGTTTTGTAAGTGATTAGGTGCAATTCTGTTTTAAAGGAACATGCATGCTTTGCTAGTATGCTTTTAAAAATGTGCAATGCCTTATGAATGAGTCAGTAGTGTCATTCAGCAGACATAAAAAGCATGTAAATAGGATATTTTATCATATTTACCCGCTTTTCTTTCTTGACGATTTCCAACCCACCTCAGGAGGCGCTTTGAGCTAACCAATCAGTGTGTATACCTAGGTATAGATAAAAGGGCACTGAGCATGTGCAACTGAGTTACTCCTCGCCCCTCTTGCACTGGGAGCTGAGGGGAGGGCGGGGCTGAGTGCCATTCCAATCTGTAACTCTTTCACCCTCAACTACTGCTGAGACAGGGAAGAAAAGAAATCCATACACACAGCGAGAAAAAGAGACAGCAGAGAGATACAGCAAGAAAAGGTAAAGAGAGAAAGACAACAAGATAAAGTAGAGGGCCAGCAAGAAAATGTGCAGTGAGGGAGTGTGCACACAAGAGACATACAGCACAAGAAAGAGTGTGAGTGAGTGACTGTGTGAGGGAGTTTGAATGAGACAGTGAGTATGTAAACAATGAAAGGGCGCATGTGAGCGTGTACGTGGGTGAGGGAGTCTGTGTGTGAGCGAGTCAGCAGGTGAGTGTGTGACCGAGCATGAGTGAGTCTTGGTTTCTCAGTTCACAAAGATGGCTAACATTCAGTTCCTCAGTTTCCCCACTCTGAGGTCCTGAGCATGCACAGAGTTTCACGTGTACAGCTTGTGTTAGTACATGTGAAGCTTTGATGGGTGGAGTAGGGGGCGAGGAGGAGGCGGGGAATATTCAGTAAGTGTGAGCTGAAAAAATACCCCTACTCCCCTACTCCCCCTACACTGGTGTCACTAGTGAGGATGAAATGACAGAGTTTAAAGTAAGAAAATAAAAAAATTACACATTTTTAAAACTTTTATTGATTTAGCCTAGTTTGTCTATTGGTATAAAAATGTTTAAATGTCAATTTTTTTTCTAGACAAGCATATCCCTTTAAGGTTTTGTATAAAAGATGTCAGAGGGAACGTTGAGAAATCCTTTCTAAAATTCCCTTGTAATCAATACCTTGTTATCAATTGCCTTGTTAGTCTTAAAAAAATTAACTCAAAGTTGCAATGGTGTGAAAGTTTCAAAGCTCCTCCTAGTACGCCAATCACTAGTGATGTAGATCATTTTACTTTTCATCTGTAACCATATCTCCAAAAAGCTAAATATACTACAAATAAAAGATTTGACATACTTTCTCTAGAAGATGGATAGTATTAAAGGTCAGGATGATTATAAGTGGGACACTTTTAACGTGACTTTTCTTAACACTGTCTTCAAACTCCATTTGGCTACAAAGCGATCCGAGCTCTCCCGAAAGGTAAAGCGCCAGGCCCTGATGGATTATCTAATCTTTATTATCAAACCTTCGCCTCCCTCTTGGTCCCTACTCTGACAGCCTTATTCAATAACATTAAAACCACTGGCCAAGTTCCCCCAGAGATGCTCCTGGCCACCGTAGTCACACTCCCTAAACCTGGCAAGCCCCCCACTCATTGCGTGAATTTTTGCCCCATCTCCCTACTAAATGTTGATATTAAACTTTATGCAAAATTATTGGCCTCGCGCGTTGCGCCCCTGCTCCCTAAATTGATTCACCCGGATCAGACAGGATTTGTACAGGGGAGGCAGACGTGTGATAATACACATCGCTTGTTCGATATAATAGACCTAGCTAATCGTTCTGGGACCCCTGGGCTCCTACTGTCTTTAGATGCAGAAAAAGCGTTTGATCGCATGCACTGGGGCTTCATGCGCCAAACGTTGGAGGCCTTTCGATTTCCCGCCTTGTTTATCCAAGGTGTTATGGCTCTGTATTCCACCCCCTCGGCAAAGGTGTTAAGCATGGGATTTTCGTCCCCTACTTTTCCAATTACGAACGGCACTCGTCAAGGTTGCCCCTTATCCCCGCTAATTTTTGTCTTGGCTTTGGAACCGTTGGAATCTCATATTAGATTGAACACATTTATATCAGGTTTGCCTACACCGGCAGGCGAACAGAAACTCGCTCTATTCGCAGATGATATTCTCCTATACTTATCCACCCCAGAAACCTCACTCCCTCCTCTTTTTAATTTACTTGAGAAATATGGTCGGCTATCCTACTATAAAAATAATGTTGGTAAGACTCAGGCCCTCCCTTTGCATATTCCTGGTCCCTCACTGGTTGATCTTAAAACTCAATACTCGTTTGACTGGCGTTCGGAATCTATTAAATATTTAGGTATTTTCCTAACGAAAAATAGGAGCTCCATCATTAAGCATAATTATCTCCCTCTTCTGCAATCTATTGAAAAACAACTGCAATCATGGCACTCGGTGGAACTGTCCTGGCTGGGCCGCATGGCCTCCTTAAAAATGTCAATCCTTCCGCAAATCCTTTATTATTTTCACAATGTTCCGATTTTTCTCCCAGCACATATCCTCCTACGTCTGCAGAAAATGCTATTTGCCCACATCTGGAAACGCAAGCCCCCTAGAGTTTCGGCTACTACGATTACAACTCCGAGAGAGAAGGGTGGCTTTGGCTTCCCTGACTTGTTGAGATATTATAGAGCTTCCCTATTAGCCCAATTATTAGCTGCGCTGCGCTCCTCAGAACCTCCCTTATGGCTGCACCTGGAAAATGCCGTTATCGCTCCAAATTCTATTCATGACTTTATGTGGTATGACCCTCTCCCTAGAAGTAAACTGGAAGGGATACTTCCCTCCTCTTATCTCTCGGTCCTGACCTGGCGTCACTGGGGTAGACCGTTATTAAAACCGTTTCGGCTGCTCAGTTTTGCACCTCTTAGTTTTTTAAGTAGATTGTCCCCTGACCTAAACCTTGCCTCCTGGACGCTTCAGGGAGTGACCCTTGTCCAAAACCTTCTCGCTCCAACCTCTTTTAATCCATTCCCAGACTTGGTACAAGAATTTGGTATTCCCCTAAACGAACTCTTTACCTACCTTCGTATTAAACATATATTGTTAACGCACAGGGTCGGGGCGATACCAGACAAAGATATGACAGCTTTCCACAGGCTATGCTTGGGTAAAAAAAACTTACGGAAACCATTGTCTCTATGTTACCGATGCTTAGTGTCACCTAATAAGGAAGATAAACTGCCATATATGTTGAGATGGGAAAGGGACCTAAATTTATCATTCTCGCGAGAGGACTGGTTTTATGCCACGTCATCGGTATATCGCCTATCTAAAAGCACTGGCATGAGAGAAGCACATCTTAAATTATTATACCGCTGGTACCTTACCCCTGCTCGACTGCACCATATCTCCAAGGGTACTAACATATGCTGGCGTTGTTCAACAGACAAGGGTTCTCTTCTTTGCTTCATGTTTTTTGGTCTTGCCCGAAAATTAGCCCTTACTGGGCCGACATCCATTGCCTGATCAAACTATGTACCTCGTTGCATATTCCTCTCCAGCCCAAAACTTACCTGTTACACTTTATCCCCATTACCATTCAAATATCACCCAGAGGGTTGATATCGGCAATATTCGGGGCTGCCAAATTAGTGTTGGCTAGTTACTGGAACTCTGCCTCCACCCCCTCACTCTCAGAAGTCCTGACCCGTTTAGATAGTATCTGTAAATATGAGGAAATGTTCGCTTCGGCCCATAACACCCTTCCACAGTACCAGGCTACCTGGGAAGGTTGGGTATCCTATAGATCCTCCAAGGGATCCTCTTAAGAATCCTCTTAAAATTCCTCTTAAAATTGCTTTAAACCTGTCGAACCGCACTTTTCCTTCTTTGTTTTCCCCTTTCTTTTTCTCTTTCTCCTTCGTCTATGCTTATTTAACTACTGTATTAACCACTGTATTTGTTACTTATTGTTTATTATAGAATGTAAAATGTACCGTAAAATGTTGACGACAACCTACCTGCACATATGTGACTTATATCGCTGACAGGCCCTGCGCGGCCTCTGTTGTCATTATCATATCTTTGTATTTCAACTTCTGATGGTACTCAATAAAAAACTTTATATTGAAAAAAAACCCTCCATTTGGGCATCCCTGCTATGGAGTAAATGTGGGAATTATATTACTAAATTCCTTTTGGTTTCCATTCTTAATATTCTTGAACATAATTATTTTCTTTTTCATGACCAATTAATTTTTTTTACATCAATGGAATAGCAATGGATACTTGTGACAAAACACGCTGTCACTGTGCGACTTGGAGGGGACTGTGGGCTTGCCTCCTGCCTAGAGACTATGGCCCAGCAGTTAAACGAGAGATTTTGGGGCTGTTTGCCATCTCCCGCAGCCATCAGACACACGGCACACAGTGCTAAGTATATCGGCGGTCGCCGGTTCCTCTGAACCAGGTGTACGCGGCTTTGGTAGCCGCGCGTCTGGAACTATTATGGGCTACTTTTTCATATTAGCCAGGCTCGGTTAAATGTATAATTTCTTTCCAGACAGTGACTGTTTCCCTCTGGAAAAATATGTGTTTAAATGTCTGGAGACAGAATTTGGGTGCTCAGAACAAAATGGAGTTTCTACAATGTAATTAGGTTTGTGTAAACTGGATTATGCAAGAATACTGCCTCACTATCTATTGTCTGTGTGTCACTGTTATCTGTGTATAGTTGAATAGGTTATAATCTGCTATCACCCATTGTCTAATTTCGTTAAGAAATGTTAAGTAATGTTTACTGTTACTGTGTACCAAATGTAATTAGCTTTCTCATTCCAAGAAGTCAACGTTTGTGCATTTATCTGTATCAGTGTGATTAGGTCCCCTAGAAGAGCTTGTGATTTTTTATATATAAATGACCCCTGTTGTTTGACCATATAAATATCTGTGCTTGTCCCCAATAAGTACTGATCTTGCCCCAATTATGCCAGCATTTGAAACACATACTGGGAAACTCTACATATATGGGAAAATCAACCATAGAAACCAAACTTGGTGCATTGGAGACAGTTATTTGATAATGTTTGTAATTACTTGGAATGGTTCTGAAGACAATTTCAGAGAATTTAGTCATTAGATTACTGAAAATGACTTTGGTCTATACATTTCCTCCAATTGTCACTGTACTGAAATAGATATTTGGATGTTATTTTTTTTGTTAAAAATAATAATTTCCACTAAGTGACTTTATACTCACGGATGAAAATGGCTTTGCACACCATAAAAGTGTCACCATAGTAAATAGATCCCTAATAGAGAGGAAATTAAGGTCAGGAGGAATTGTTCAAAAGTAGAGGATTAAAAAGTTAACTCAATATTATTACCACTGTCACCATGTTTGAATATACTCGATCTTCAAGTGCCCCCAAAGTTTTAGCACCTCAGGTGTGACAACTGAGGTGCTAAAACTGGTTTTAGCGCAATGGTGCAATTAAGGAGGAAGCTATAACATTGTAAAGTGGACTTCTATCATCCAAAAGGGTGGTGAGCTCAGAAATGCCAAGGCAGCCTCCTCTGTACTAGAGTAACTGCAACCAGCAACAATGGTTTTGCCCTGGTTAAACCACATCAGGGGGGCATAGCAGATACTTCTCTAGGCACCACAAACAAGTTCGGATTACTCTGGGGGGGTATAAAAAAAATGCAAACTGCAATGAAATGAAACAATGTGGGAATAATAAAGCGAGGTCAAACTGAAATTAATGTAGCCAAATTGAAATAGGCAAAATAACCCCTTCACTCCCAAAATTGAATAAACTAAATTTTGCATTGCAATACATTGAAAAGCACTCATTAGCATATCAAAATCCCATTTTCACACCTTTTTGAAGCAGGATTAGTGTGCCCCCTGTGGAAAAATACAATCTTTTGTTTTATCCCTCTCCAATCACCATGGAGAGATATAAAACAACTATAAATAGTAGTCCGAAAACTTATTTAGCACTTCCAAAATATAGGATAATAACAATAACTGTAAGAAAAAGTTCAAACAATTTGCTATTATAATAGAACAGTCATGGAGAGGGCAGAATATGGGGGAGCTCTGGAGCTCACTGCTGGACAGGCATTAGATTCAGGCTGTTATAATGACTAGAATTACCAGTACAGTACAGATACAAGGTGTTACTGTAATATTCGTACACAGACATAATGAAAAATATAGATATTGTTATAATATTTTCTGAGTATTTTTTGGAAGCTGCATTGCTAATAATCTCCATTATGAATGATCACTACAAATTCCCAAAAGCAGGAGATATGACCATTTTATTATTTATCTTTAATAGGGATGAGCCGAACACCCCCGTGTTCGGTTCGCATTCGAACTCGAACAATTTCAAAAGTTCGAGTTCGAACTCGAACCAAACTCAATGCAAGTCAAAGGGACTCAAAAGTTCGATTTTTAGAGTGCCCTCCAAGAGGGCATATATGCAAGATATTTGCCATAAAAGGTGTATGGGGGTCCGGGTAGTGCCCTGGGGGACAGGAAACAAGGACAAAAAGTTTTAAAAAAGACGTTTTTAAAGGAACAGTGAGTTTTCCATAAAATAAGGGTTAAAAATAAAAACAAAAAATTCCTTCAAATATCGTGCCTAGGAGGTCCCCATAACCTGCTTGTGAAGTGGCGGATTTGTAGGATGTATAGAAACATTGCCATCAGAGACCCACACACGACACCTAGCCACCCTTAAGGGGTTAAAATGCACAGGACTGGCTACTATCCTGTTAGATGAGGGAATGTATTATATGTATAAAGCAAGGTATATATGACAATGGATAGTCAGAGACTCTAGGGACTCAGCTTGTACGCTTTATGATAGACATTTTCACGTTGTGTTGTGTTACTAATGCAGAAGCAGCAAGCCCTTCCACCACGCTTGCACCAAAACTATAGATCTAACACAATAATAATTGTATGCTCACATAGGCCCTTCGGGAGAGGTACATGACATACAAATACTGGAATATTAAGTTTAAATCTAAGGAGTGTGATAAAGATTTTATTAAGCCCTTGATGACAAATGACATAACATCTACATCATTAATGATTGGCTTTACAGAGCCCTGGTCCTTAAGGGGTTAAACAGCATATCAGAGGAACATGTAGTAGAAATGAACACTTCTTAGAATTCAGAAGCACAGTGTTCATACATGTGCAGGAGCCACAACCAGTCTGCAGGCAATGTATCAAATTCATGAGACCAGACTAATTAGAAGCACAAGTTATTTCCAAACACTAATTAAAACCTGTTGTTTACGCCGTTTGAGAGCCCTGCTGTAAGCACATGTCATTTAGAGGTGAGAATCTTTGCACCTAGACATTAGGCATACTGTAAAGCATGCTTTCCTTGTAAGCTAGAAAATCCACATAACCCATTGCAGCATTTTAAAGATGAAACACACAGGTGGCGCAAAAAATCCTATGCAAGCCTCATGCGCAGTATGCCAGGGGTCTCAAACTCACGGCCCCCCCAACATGATTTGGACTAAAAGCCCCAGGATGATTTCAATGTAATACATGGCGAGGGAATCCTGGAGTTGTAGTTTGAAAACATCAGGGGCACCAGAGTTTGAGAGCCCTACTGCGAGCACATGTCATTTAGGGGTGAGAATCTTTGCACCTAGACATTAGGCAGACTGTAAAGCGTGCTTCCCTTGTAAGCTAGAAAATCCACATCACCCATTGCAGCATTTTAAAGATAAAACACACAGGCGGCGCAAAAAATCCTATGCAAGCCTCATGCACTCTAAGCACATGTAATTTTGAGGTGTGAAAGTTTCAGAAAAATGTACATGTGTGCAAATATTTTAAATAAAGCCAGAATAATTTTATGACAGTCACATTTGTCTGACAAACAGATAATACATTAGGCTGCAGCATGTGTTGAGATATGTTGGTAGATGTATGTAATGTGTGTTATGTGTATGTAACATGTTTATGCTATTATACATACCTTCTTGATGATGTACACAGTCCGTCCATTGCTAATCATCGCCCACATGCGTGCCTTCTTGCCCTGGGTAGTTTTTTAATTCAATATCTAATAAACCGTTGCTTATAATATTCTGCAGTAAAGAGTCTCTTTATTTCTAGATTTTTTAGTATTTTTTAAGCATGCTTTATACTTTTTTCAAAATGTTTTTTTTTTAACTCGAACCGAACACGCCAAAAAGTTTGAAGTTCGTGAACTTTCGAACTGCCAAACTGATCGAACCAAACGGCTCATCCCTAATCTTTAACACAGTTACTGTAGCAAACACAAAGGCTATTTCTGCCTGTATGCTGATAATGCAGACCCCCTTAGAAACTGTGCAACATAAGGGACGTCATTTAGAGCTTAGAATTTTTCATTTCAATGATATATCTGTAAAGGATAAACGAATACATGAAAAAATTTAAATGACCAAATTTACATTATTTTAACTTTTTAACTATCACAGAACAATAACTAGTTCAAATTTAAAATGTTACCCTATATGTCAATGCTAACTTTGTAAATGTTATGATAATTATTTTTTCAACAAAAACTGCTTGGTAGTGTAGGGGTTAAAATAAAATAGGTGAAAGACATTGTGTAAGTAAACCAATTATAAATATGAATTCATAGGACATATATGTTTGTTCTAGTACTATTTCCAGCAAGAGTAGCACACGTCAATTTGTACGTGGGAACACAAAATATGAGAAAAAAATCACTTCATATGCTAGTCAGCATATATTATGGATAAAATGATGCAGTACTATGCTACTAATGAAAGATATTAAACCTCACATAAAAATACTTGAAATGTTGAAAATGAGTTGGCAATATAATTAAAATGAAACTTATTTATCACTTCCTACTGCAAATGTGGTTTGAAAAGATATGTGGATAGATAGACTGCAAAATTACAGGGTGAATATTATACAATGTAAGACAAATATAAAGACTATAATGAAATGCATATTACTAATTAACTATGTGTTAAGCCTGGCTGGAGGGCAGTCTATTGTTGTAGAGGATCTGACTGCCCAGTGCTCCCAATGATGGTGCTGCTTGTCACACCCAGGATCTGGCTGCTTCGGTGCACCCCAGGATCTGGCTACAGGATCAGGCTCTTTGGGGCTCCTAAGAATCTGGCTGCTCAGGTGCACCCCTGGATCTGGCTGCTCAGGTGCACCCCTGGATCTGGCTACTCAGGTGCAACCCTGGATCTGGCTGCTCAGGTGTTCCCTTTGATCTGGCTGCTCATGTGCTCCCCAGGATCTGGCTGCTCAGGTGCACCCCAGGATCTGGCTGCTCATGTGCTCCCCAGGATCTGACTGCTTAGGTGCTCCCCAGGAAAGTTTGCCCTTGTGTTATAGAGAGATTATGCATTGATCCCCAAATTTAAATAATGCTAATTTATTCAATGCTCTGAAGGAGGAGCTGCTGTTCCTTGGCTCTCCACTGGGAGCCCCATTCAGCATGGAAATCCTAGCAGCCAGCAGAGGAACAGCAGCTCCTCCTACAGAGAAGTGAATAAATTAGCATTATTTAGTGCTGAGTTGTGCGCAGCCGATTGGAAGTGTCGGGACGTGCTGGGTGTGTGCACATGTAGCAGCGGCGATGGACGGAACACTTTTATATTTAGAGATTCCTTTCTGTAATAAGCACTTTGAAATGATCAGCCCTTTGCTCTCTCAGTACAACAAAGGTGAAATATCAGACACACAGAATGTCAGTACACAATCTTATTTTGTTCCCTGGTTTTATCATTTTTTTATGACAGAGCCAGATATATCCATTTGTAATATTAACATTTTTTTTAAAACATATTGGGCTACATTACAATCCAAGCGTTAAAACCCGGTCGCAAGGGAGGAAAAAGCCGCGAGCATCCACTCGATGGAGTCCATAGGACTCAGTCATACAAAAGCAGTGCTAAACAGTATAACAAAGAAAAGCGAAACAATGCCATCAAATTTGAATCTATATTAGGGCCACAGCAAAAAAGGGAAGGTGATCACCTAACTAAGGACAACTAGGCAAAAATAAAAACATGGCTACCCTAAAACACCAAAGTCAACTAGACTCCAAAAACCGAGAGAGAGATGCCTCAGGCGGGGTGAATGGAATTGAGGTCTTTCATTTCAACATTTGATTAGAGTACCAAAAAGAATAGAGAAAGGTGTCCCTCAACAATCACCTACTGTCATCCGAAAGTACTTTTATAAAGGAGAGCCAGTTGGTAAGGAATTTCTTAGTTTTATCCTCTTGGTGTAGGGAGGCCTCTAGCCAATCGTTCAGATATATGAAGTAAAGTCTATCATACAACATGCGAAAGGAGGGAGTTGCGGGGCAAATCCGTTGCAATAATATGGCTTTTTTGCTCGTGGCAGCCAATAGGGAAAACCAAAACCTGTGTTGCTTAGAGATGGGTTGGATCGGGGAGGGAGGTAGTTGTAAATGGCCCATTCAGGAGTGGCCAGGATGCAGAGCTAACATTTTTTATTATACTTTAAATAGTAAATAAGAACAGTGAAAAATCCTGCCTCACCTAGTTGGTAGATTTCAAACGTCTGCATTAGACAAGCAAGCACTGTTACTTACACTGTCTCACAATGGTTCCCGTGTTTTCAATTTTTCAATGTTTTGAAAGCAATTTTCTAATGTGAAACTGTTTCTCTGTAGTTATAGTAAAGCAGTAAAACATTGGCCATTATGCAATGATGGAAAAATCCTCACTTCTATGTATTATACAGGCTCATCTGTATAAGATAATTAATAAGATCCTGGCCTGGGTTTGACTTTTATTGTTGTGAATTTAAAAAGCAACAGTCCCTGAGGCTTTCGTAATTCTCTTTTCTATTGCATTCTATACACAGAATTGTGAATGTTTGACTTTGCTGATTGTTACCAGGATTATAGTAAGATACTGTATAATGTCAGATCTGATATTTATTAGGTGTTTATCCTGAGATGTCAGATCTGTTGTATAAATAACTAGTTCTACTACATTAAAAAGTAGTGTTATTTTGGTTGTCAAATAACTATTTCAGTCACCAGTAAGGAAATTACACGGTAATGTTCTGGATTATCTGCTTATAATAAATATCTTGTTCGTACTACTGTGATGGAAGAAATGCAAAACGAGAATAAATCAGAAATGTAATGCAACCTAGCATTCTGTCCAGAATCTGTGCCTATGGCAGATATAGCATATATTTTCTTTACTAAATACCCAACGAAGCAGACTAGGTCCCCAGTGAACAGTAACTCTCTAGAAAGCTCTGGATAGTACCTAAGGGTAATTCTTATTTGTTATTCAGAAAGATGTCATGGTTGACACATTAGAAAATAATTTTGTTAATTCAGTAGACTTTTCTCTAAAATTAGAGAAAATAGAACATGTATGTGGCAATCAAATAAATGGGGGTTATGGTCACTACCATCTTTCTTTCTTGCTGCATATGGAAAAATAAAGAAAACAAGGATCTGATCTTGATTATGGAGTACATTAGCTCTGTATTGATGACAGCACCTAGATAGAAAATAGACAAGATATATAGTACGTATCCAAGATCACTGTTTCTTTTTTCAAACCATAATAAGAGTAGTTACAACAAAACTACCTTAGCTCTGCAAAGCATTAAAAAGGAGTCACAATGTTTTGATGAACAAAGCAGACGTAGAAGGGTAATTATCAGTTTAGTGACGCTTTCAATGTTACGTGAATAAAAGATTGCAGAAACAAAGTAAACATTTAATACATTAGGGGCACTATCATGTGGCTCTCGCTAAAACCTGGACGCTAAGGGGAAAAATTAGTGATTGCTAATTTCACATTTGAATCCCGGTTTCACCACCATGTGGACCAGCAGAGTCCAGCAGCCCGCCCTGTAGTGGCCGCTAGGCTCGCGGATGATGGGGGTAACGCTAACGCACCGTCCAAAGCATCTGCTTCATGGAGTCCATGAAGTCCTGCTTGTTAGCCGAGCGAGCACAGAGGGAGACTGGGGACTTTTTTTCCCCAGTCTCCCTCTGCTCTGTGCGGCCAGAAACAGCGGATTGGGCTGCCATTCTTGCCGCAGTATAAGAGGTGAGTATTTGGTTTTTGGGGGGTTTTGAGTTGCAGCTAACTGATTCTGTAGCAGCGGAATCAGTTAGCTACAGCTCAGAGCTAGTGTTAACTTTTTCGTTAGCGCCAGCTCTTAGTAACTAACGTTAGGACCTTGCGATCCTAACGCTAGTTACTCTGTGCTTGACTTGTACATTGTGCTCCACATGTTAAGTATAGAGAGAGCAAAGTACAGTAAGCTCGCAAATTGAATCGCTAATTACAATTTGCTAATGTTTTTTTTTAACCCGTTAGCTAATTGGAGGTGATTCGGGCGCAGCGCTATCACCTCTTGAAAGCTAATGCTAATACTTGCAGGCGTTGATAGGGCCCTAGGAATTTTACCTAACACACGAACAACAATTAGATCTGTATGATAAGCATTTATCTGATACCATCTGCAAAAGAGTGTAAACACATTATAACAATTTTTTATGTAATATGACTTCTCACCTGGTACTGTACATTGTAATAACAGCTTTCAGTGAATGGTTCATCCGCATCATTCAAAATATCTTTTAGTTGAGGAAAATCAAGAGGCCTCAAAAAGGTGAAGTCTGTTCTGTCTAACGGTGGTGAGTGGTATTTCTTAAAAGTGGAAGGCCGTGATGTTGTTTTAACGTCCATATACCTTAGAGTACCTTCAGTGTTGATTTGTAGACTTGATGGAGGGCAATGTTGGAGGCTTTGCGTCTCTGTTTTGCTCACACAACTGCATAAAGATCGACTATCCTCCATCCTTAAACACTTGATAGTTACAACAACAAAGGTTGAAATTGATACTACACTTATTGCTGCAAGAGATATAAGTAAGTATAGGGTCATGTTGGATTGGTCATTGTGAGCTGTCTGGTAGTCTTGAACTTCTGTACTCTCATCAAGAACAGGTTCTTCAAAAGATATATAGAGAGTAGCAGTGCTTGATAAAGCTGGCTTGCCGTGATCTCTAACTATGACAAGGATGGTATGAAAGTTTTCATCTGTCTCAGTTAGTCCTCGTAATGTTTTTATCTCCCCCGTATGTGCGTTAACACGGAAAATAGAGAGGTCAGTGGCTTCCAAGATGCTGAAAGTAAGCAGTGCATTGAGGCCTGAGTCAGCATCAACAGCGGATACCTTGGTGGCCAAAAAACCTGCAGAAAGTGGGCGAGTTAACTTTTGATGCTCAGCAGTCTCTTTTGTCAAAAGAGGATATAAAATAATTGGCTGGTTATCATTTTCATCCAGAATAAATATGTAAAGGGTAGCATTTGACCTATGTTTTGGCAAGCCTCCATCCTCTACAAAAACCATAACCTCTATAAGTTGGATTTCTTCATAGTCAAAGGATCGTTGAGCATACACATTACCAGTGAGCTCATTGATATATATAAATGAAGATAATGGTGACCCTGATAAAAATACTTCTGAAATATAGAATTTAAGAAAGGAATTCTCTTCCATGTCGGCATCAGTAGCATCTATTTTATAAAGTAATTGTCCTGGAATGTTATTTTCTTGAATGTAGGCATTGAAAGTTGGGAAGGAGAACATTGGTGAATTATCATTGACATCCGATATATTAAGAACAATTGTTGTTTCTGTGTACATAGGGGGAGACCCCAGGTCTGTAGCCACTAGGTAGATGGTGTACTGGGATGTAAACTCTCTGTCTAAGTTAGCATCTGTGAACAAAGAAAAATGATTTTCAACTGATCTGAATTTAAATGGAAGTCCCAATGGAAGTTTCAGCTGGACCTCTCCATTTCTCCCAGAGTCTCTGTCAATTATATTGAACAACCCAACGATTGTTCCAATAGGTGTATTTTCTGGAATGGATTTTTCAAGGGAAGTAATGAAAACCTCTGGAGCATTATCATTTGTATCCTCTATTTCAACATGAATAACACAGTGACCTTCCATTACTGGAACCCCTTTGTCTTTAGCTTTTATATAAATATCATAAAAACTTGATTCTTCAAAATCAATATCTCCTTTTGTCCATATTTCGCCAGTAACTGAATCAAGTTTAAACAGTTCACGTACTCTGCTGGAAGTGTGATCTTCAAAAGAATATTCAGTTTCACTGTTTAGACCCTCATCCAAATCAGTGGCATTAAGCTTTATTACAAATGTATCCAGTGGTATATTTTCCATTAAACTCGTCTTATAAGCAGATTGATCAAATATAGGTGGGTTGTCATTATTATCTAAAACATGAACAGTAATTTTTGTAGTTCCAGTCCTAGACGGGTGACCACCATCCAAAGCAATTAGTAAGAGATGGTGTTCTTGTATTTCTTCTCTGTCCAGAGAATTTTCTAACACCAACTCAGGAAACAGTTTTCCATCTTTTAGCTCTATGACATTTAAAGAAAAATAATGACTTTGGCTAATCTGATATGAGCTTACTGCATTACTTCCAACATCTGGATCAATCGCACACTCCAGTGGAAACCTGAGGCCAGGGGCTGCTAGTTCTGCAATTTTCACCACGCGATCAGCATTAACAAAATATGGAGAGTTATCATTAATGTCCAAAACATCGATAGCCAAGCGAAACAGCTCCAACGGCTTTTCGATAATCAGCTCTACAGCCAGCACACAGCCTGAGCTAACAGTACAGAGATTTTCCCTGTCTATCTTTTCATTTAGAAGCAAATCTCCACTTTTGAGTTTTATGTAAAAATACCTCTTGCTTTCCTCTGATCCTAGTCGCAGATTACGTTCAGTGATCTCTTTAATAGTTAAGCCCAAATCACTAGCTACATTGCCAATTGATGTCCCTGGCTCTGACTCTTCTATCACCGTATAATGAAGCTGTCCCCGACCCTGATCCCAGCAGATTACAAACAAAACACAAAGTACTTGCCATTTCCAAGCCTCCCAAAGAATTTGAAAGTCCATGGTAAATTAATTTTGCTCAGATGACTGCTGTTGAAGCAATCAAGAAGACATGATAAAGAAAATTAAATCCACTTTAACTGTTCCTTTTATTCAAGTGATATAAAAAGGATTGTGTTGCCATACTGATCAAAGTCAGAAAGAGAGGGTGAGTCACTGACGGGGGAGGAGAGCACAAAGACAGTTAAAAGCAGATATTATGTGTTCACTCAGAAGATTATTGGTTAAGCGATACTCCCACTCCTCCAATGAATAAAACTGCCAGTGTTAATATAATAGAAAAGTATGCAGAACAGTCTGTATTTTAATGAATTCATTGAAAAAAAGCTCCAGAGGATGTTCAAAGATGAGCAATATTTTTTGAGCAGAAAAAAACAATACAATATTACATACCTCACTGTTAATAAAACGTGTGGCATTTATACAGGCAGATGCGGCACATATTTTCGTATATTCTTACCATTATACAATAGAAATCTTGACACAATGCAATTTGATTAGCATTTTAAGTATAACCAAGCTCTAAGAGCAAATCCTTATATCTTGAAATAATACTGCGAAGCAGAAAAAAGCAGAAAACTGCATTTCATCTTTATGTCATCGCAACCGAGAAAGCATGGGAACAATTTTTTATAATAATTTTCCTCAAGCTAGATATAGTATCCATGTTGATTTTTTTGACTTGTTTCCCGGAACATGCAAGTATGGAAATGAATCTCCATCTGTTACAGAGTTATTCATAATTAAATAAATATAACAGAAAAAAAACATAATTAAAATATGAAGATATGAAGGCCATTGGTACAAAGGCATAAGTCGCGTTTTTGCTATATCAAATGTTATGAATTACTCATAATTTCCTTGATTTCACTAAAGTTAATAAAAAAATTATAGAAGCCATGGTAATGGTGCAGCTGGTATGTTGTATACAGTCAAGGCCGAAATTGTTGGCACCCCAGAAATTTTTCCAGAAAATTAAGTATTTCTCACAGAAAAGTATTGCAGTAACACATGTTTTGCTATACACATGTTTATTCCCTTTGTGTGTATTGGAACAAAACAAAAAAAGGGAGGGAAAAAAAGCAAATTGGACATAATGTCACACAAAACTGCAAAAATGGGCTGGGCAAAATTATTGGCACCCTTTCAAAATTGTGGATAAATAAGATTGTTTCAAGCATGTGATGCTCCTGTAAACTCACCTGGGGCAAGTAACAGGTGTGGGCAATATAAAAATCACACCTGAAAGCAGATTAAAAGGAGAGAAGTTCACTTAGGCTAGGGTCAGACGAAAGCATTTTTCCCCGCGAACGTGAAAAAGTGCGTCCGAACGCATTGACGTATTTTTTCACGGAATGCGCAAAAACGGTCAGACGACGCGCATTTTCGGGCGTGATTTTGTACGGATCGTCAATAAAACTCTTTTTGCGTCTGGACGTTATGCCGCAGCTGCGCACTCAGTACGTCAGTACTAGCGGTTCAGCGTTCTCAGAAAAATGCGTTCAAATTCCACTTGCGTTGCACGGCCGGACTTTTGTGCGTCCGTACATCGTATATTGGCCATCATTGCCCGTCATCTGCTGCTAGTGCGCCGTAATTATGTGCGCCAGAACGCACATTAAAAGTGCGCTGGTCTGACCCCAGCCTTACAGGGTTATTCAAAGAGATTCGAAAAGTCACCGCACGTTCGGTGACTTTTCGTTCTCTTCAATTCGGTTTGTTTTGACGATCCCATTTCGGTGACCCTGCGTTGTATTCAGCAAGCACCACAGGGTTCCCCGAATTTCAGGGAAAAGCTACCGTAAACCTGACGAAAACTAACCGCAAAACCTGGCGAATGCACGCCGAAAACCCTCAAAAACATCTGGATTAACCTGCCGAAAACCACAGAAAAACCCGAACAGGAGCCGATCGCAGCCTTCGACACAGCAGAAGAGGCAGTGAATAAATTAGGAAAACAGTTTGCATGAATGATTGAAAAGTGAAACACTGTTTGCAAAGAAACTACTGAGCGAAAATGTCTGAAATTTACATATGAGGTCCAGGGAATGATAATAAAGAGGGCTGTTATTGAAAAAATAAGCAAACTTAAAAAAAAATCAAAAAAAATCGGACTTTAAAAAAAAATAATTCAGAAAACTGCTTAAAATATCCTAAAAAAATCTATTAATAAAGAGACTCTTCACTGCAGAATTTTATAATGAACGGTTTATTAGATATTGAATTAAAACGGGAATATTTTTAACACTGAAGCCTATGGGATTCTCCTGAATAAATTTGCAGAATTAAACCACCGAATGGAAGGGCATTTCGGGAACCTTTCACTGCTGGTTTGTGTTCTCTGAATAGCCGAAGCAGTGCTTTTTCATGGGGTTTTCACTGCCCTCGAACAGGCACCGAACAGGCACTGTATGTTCAGGCAATTCACCAGGATTTGGCGAATTGCCTGCTCTCTGGATAGCCGAATGGCCAAGAAAGGTAACCGAACGCTGATTTTCAGCGTTCGGTTACCTTTCTCAAGCAATTCGGATCTCTTTGAATAACCCTGTTAGTCTTTGCATTTTGTGTCTGTGTGTGCCACACTAAGCCTGGACAACAGAAAGAGGAGAAGAGAAGTGTCTGAGGACTTGAGAACCAAAATTGTGGAAAAATATCAACAATCTCAAGGTTACAAGTCCATCTCCGGAGATCTAGATTTGCCTTTGTCCACAGTGCGCAACATTATCAAGAAGTTTGCAACCCATGGCAATGTAGCTAATCTCTCTGGGCGTGGACGGAAGAGAAAAAATGATGAAAGGTTGCAACGCAGGATAGTCCGGATGGTGGATAAGCAGCCCCAAACAAGTTCCAAAGACATTCAAGCTGTCCTGCAGGCTCAGGGAGCATCAGTGTCAGCGCGATCTATCCGTTGACATTTAAATGAAATGAAACGCTATGGCAGGAGACCCAGGAGGACCCCACTGCTGACACAGAGACATAAAAAAGCAAGACTACAGTTTGCCAAAATGTACTTGAGTAAGCCAAAATCCTTCTGGGAAAACGTCTTTTGGACAGATGAGACAAAGATAGAGCTTTTTGGTAAAGCACATCATTCTACTGTTTACCGAAAACGGAATGAGGCCTACAAAGAAAAGAACACAGTACCTACAGTGAAATATGGCGGAGGTTCAATGATGTTTTGGGGTTGTTTTGCTGCCTCTGGCACTGGGTGCCTTGAATGTGTGCAAGGCATCATGAAATCTGAGGATTACCAAAGGATTTTGGGTCGCACTGTAGAGCCCAGTGTCAGAAAGCTGGGCTTGCGTCCGAGATCTTGAGTCTTCCAGCAGGACAATGACCCCAAACATACGTCAAAAAGCACCCAGAAATGGATGGCAACAAAGCGCTGTAGAGTTCTGAAGTGGCCAGCAATGAGTCCAGATCTAAATCCCATTGAACAACTGTGGAGAGATCTTAAAATTGCTGTTGGGAAAAGGCGCCCTTCCAATAAGAGAGACCTGGAGTAGTTTGCAAAGGAAGAGTGGTCCAAAATTCCGGGTGAGAGGTGTAAGAAGCTTATTGATGGTTATAGGAAGCGACTGATTTCAGTTATTTTTTCCAAAGGGTGTGGAACCAAATATTAAGTTAAGGGTGCCAAGAAATTTGTCCAGACCATTTTTGGAGTTTTGTGTGACATTATGTCCAATTTGCTTTTTTCCTCCCTTTTTTTGTTTTGTTCCAATAAACATGTGTATAGCAAAACATGTGTTACTGCAATAAGTTTCTGTGAGAAATACTTGATTTTCTGGAAAAATGTCTGGGGTGCCAACAATTTCGGCGATGACTGTATGTATATATTCTGTTAACCCTCGATTGAGGCGAAGGTCAGACGAAAGCAGTTTTAACGTGCGTTTAGCCGCATGAAATCACGGCCGTGCTAGCAGCAAATGACGTCCAATGCCGGGGAACATACGACGAACGGCCGCACGAAAGTTCGTCCGCGCAACGCAAGTGGCAAACGAACGCATTTTTTCGAGAACGTCAAACCGCTACTACTGACGTACAGAGTGCGCTGCGGCCGCATAGCGGCGTGTTTGCGTGATTGGGAGACGTCAGACGCTGCACACGTCCGGCCAACATAACGTCCAGACGCAAAAAGGGTTTTATTGATGATCCGTACAAAATCACAGACGAAAATGCGCATCGTATGACCGCTATCGCGTATTCCGTGAAAAAATACGTCCATTCGTTCGAACGCACTTTTTCACGGACAACGTGAAAAATGCGTTCGTCTGACCCTAGCCTGAGAGCTGGCATTCAAAGTCGCTGTCACAAGGTAGCAAAATAAAACCTGACATACGTTGGTAGGTAAGTTTCATTTAAATGCCTTGTCTCTGAGAGTGGTGAGACTGAGAAATTGAAGGTTAAAGTGAATCATTTTGAAAATAGCCCCCATCACAGTGATCTTTCCCATTTTCCCATTGCTAGAAACTTTCACGATGAAAGTACACACCACCTGCATTTTGCACAGGATTCCTCAGGTGCGAGGCACTGTGATCCAAGGCTGCTCCAAGCACTGAATTAATAGGACAGGATGTCTCAGCAATCACTTTCCTTAGCCCTGCTCCCGGGGTTGCAGGCAATGCATCCTTTGTATCAGGCACAGGCTGGAGATCAGCATGCACTGCACTCATTCAGTTGACTGCTGGATGCAAACCATTCAAAAATTCAAACTTGATTCCCCAAAAGGTGATTTATGGCTTTGGGGCCAATTGCACCAAATCCATGTGTGGAGTTAGGGATTGACTGTATGTAATTTTTGGGCTAGCAGAGCTGTAGTATTAGAATTAGAGATATTTTATATTTTTGGAGCATTTTTTAGGTTTAATGATGATTTTGGTTCAGTCGGGTTGTTTTAGGGATAGGGTTGGTTATACGTTTAAGGGCATGGTATGGTTTAGGTGTAAAATAAAAGTTAGGTTGTACAACAAGAGCTATGCATGACGTGAGGACTAAATATGTATAACGTCTAAGTTTTAAATTTTAGGCTTACACTTTTGAGTTAAGTTTAAAGTATAATTTGGTTTAAAATTTCGTTTATGGTTAAATTTCGTTTTAGGGATACCTTTACATTTAAAACAATATTTATTTAATATGTTTACCAGCATCTCTTGTTGCCCTTGCATTACACCAGGGCCGGCCGACCATGGAGCGGTTTGGAGCAACCGCTCCAAGCAGCAAATTCTGAGGGCAGCATATTTTTACTGCCGAGCCCCTGCACTATTATTTTATCAGTGCCGCAGCACCAGCATCTCTTGCAGGCCGGCACAGTGACCATTCCCAGTCTCGATCAGTCACATGAGGGAGCATGTGTGACATCACCAGAAGTGCACCGGTCACCCGTTTTGTGCGGTCCCCTCATGTGTCAGAACACCAGCGCCCCGGCCATCCAGCAGGCCAGCGCCCGGCTAACCCCGGAGCCCAGCCTCAACCAGGCCCAGCTCCCAACCAGTTCTCGACCAGGCGCCATCTCCTTTTCTGTCCTGCTCCCAAGTGCGGGCCATGCAGCGACCCCGAGGCAGACCTCGACCGGGCCTGGACCAGGGCTGTGTGGGTAAGTTTATGTGTGTGTGTGTGTGACTTATGTGTTTGTGTGTGGGACTGTATGTGGATGTGTGTGACGGTATGTGGATGTGTTTGTGTGTGGGACGTATGTGGATGTGTGTGGCGGTATGTGGATGTGTGTGTGACTGTATGTGGATGTGTGTGTGTGGCTGTATGTGGGTGTGTGGCTGTATGTGGGCGTGTTTATCACTGTATGTAAATGTGTGTGTGTGTGCATGGATGTAAATGTGTATGCATGGATGTGTGTGTGACAGTGGGTTGGGATATGTGGGGCTCTATGATACGCTCATAAACACCATACATTACTGTGAGTTTTATTGCTGTGGAGCTCTGTGATTAGCTCATACACACCGCACATTACTGTGCATTTTATTGCTGTCGAACTCTGTGATACACTCATACATGTCACGTGTTTTGTTTTGGGGGGCAGCATTTCATCCATCGCTCCACGTAGCACAAGTGGCTTGAGCCGGCAATGCCTCCAGGGAGTCCAGGGTGCTGTCCAGCCGGCGTGAGACTCTCAGTCTCTCCTTATATTGCAGCCTCAGAGCGAGAACGATTAGGATGGGGCATATACAGTGGCAAGAAAAAGTATGTGAACCCTTTGTGATTACGTGGAGTTTTGCATGAATTGGTCATAAAATGTGCTCTGATCTTCATCTAAGTCACAACAATTTGAAAAACACAGTCTGCTTAAAATAATACAACACAAACATATGTTTTCATGTGTTTATTGAACAGAACATGTAAACATTCACAGTGCAGGGTGGAAAAAGTATGTGAACCCCTAGCCTAATGACTTCTCCAAGAGCTAATTGGAGCCAGGAGTGAGTCAACCTTGAGTCCAATCAGTGTGATATTATTGGATGTGTTGATGAAAGCTGTCCTGCCCTTTAAAAACACACACCAGTTTTGGATTTACTGGTTTCAAGAAGCACTGCCTGATGTGAACCATGCCTCGCAGAAAAGAGCTCTCAGAAGACCGACGATCAAGAATTGTTGACTTGCATGAAGCTGGAAAGGGTTACAAAAGTATCTCCAAAAGCCTTGATGTTCATGTGTCCACGGTAAGACAGACTGTCTACAAATGGAGAAAGTTCAGCACTGTTGCTACTCTCCCTAGGCGTGGTCGTCCTGTAAAGATGACTGCAAGAGCACAGTGCAGAATGCTTAATGAGGTAAAGAAGAATCCTAGAGTGTCAGCTAAAGACTTACAGAAATCTCTGGCACATGCTAAGATTTTTGTTGACACATCTACAATAAGGAAAACATTAAACAAGAATGGAGTACATGGGAGGACACCACGGAAGAAGCCATTGCTGTCCAAAAAGAATATTGCAGCACGTTTAAAGTTTGCAAAATAGCACCTGGATGTTCCACAGCACTACTGGCAAAATATTCTGTGGACAGATGAAACCAAAATTGAGTTGTTTGGAAAAAACACACAACACTATGTGTGGAGAAAAAAAGGCACAGCACACCAACATCAAAACCTCATCCCCACTGTAAAACATGGCGGAGGGAGCATCATGGTTTGGGGATGCTTTGCTGCCTCAGGGCCTGGACGGATTGTTGTCATTGATGGATAAATGAATTCCAGAGTTTATCAAGACATTTTGAAGGAAAACGTAAGACCATCTGTCCGCCAACTGAAGCTCCGCAGAGGATGGGTGATGCAACAGGACAATGACCCAAAGCATACAAGTAATTCAACAAAAGAATGGCTTCAACAAAACAAAATACGCCTTCTGGAGTGGCCCAGTCAGAGTCCTGACCTTAACCCGATTGAAATGCTGTGGCATGACCTTAAGAGAGCGATTCACACCAGACATCCCAAGAATATTGCTACACTGAAACAGTTTTGTGAAGAGGAGTGGTCCAAAATTACTCCAGATCCTTGTGCAGGTCTGATCTGCACCTACAGGAAACGTCTGGTTGAGGTTATTGCTGCCAAAGGAGGGTCAACCAGTTATTAAGTCCAAAGGCTCACATACTTTTTCCACCCTGCACTGTGAATGTTTACATGTTCTGTTCAATAAAAACATTAAAACATATAATGTTTGTGTTGTATTCATTTAAGCAGACTGTGTTTTTCAAATTGTTGTGACTTAGATGAAGATCAGAGCACATTTTATGACCAATTCATGCAAAACTCCACGTAATCCCAAAGGGTTCACATACTTTTTCTTGCCACTGTATAGGGCTGGGTGGAGACATCACATGGCTAGTGCGCCCACTGATATCATCAGATGGGGCAGGTCACCTTCTTTGATTCTCCCCCAGCTGGGCCGCCTATGTAGGCCCTGCAGTGCAGCCTAAAAAACACTGTGCTTGCAGGTGCCGGCCGGATAAGAGATGATTCTGGCGGTCTGTGAGCCGGCGCCGATAGAAAAAAATAGTGCAGCGGCACTGTTGCCAAAAGTTTGCCGCCCAATGGAATTTGCTGCTTGGAGCTGTTACTCCAACCGGCACCATGGTTGGGCAGGCCCTGCCTGGAGGCTGGACCTGAAAACTGGAAGGAGCAGCACCGGACCTTGTGAGTTAGGGCACCCCTTGCTGCATAAAAAATGCCCCCCCAATCATTTATATTTGCCGTATGTTTTACCAAGCACTACAAACCCCCAAAGGTCACTATGACTTTATTTGCCCCCTTCCCTGGAAAGAGAAATACATAATTTTTCCACCAGTGACTCATAAAAAACACCAAAACAAAAAATATTTATTTTACCCCCGAATATTTTTTTTTTTAAAAAAAATAAAATAATTTGCCTTCCACCTGGGGGAAATTTTTTTTTATTTATTACTTTTTTTGGGAGGGAGAATAAATATTTTTTATTTGTAACGGGTGGCCAAATAAAGAATTTTTCTATCCAGAGGATAAATTCGTATCACAGAGCTTCACAGCAATAAAACTCCATAATGTGCGGTGTGTATGAGCGTATTATAAAGCTGCACAGCTATAAAACTCCCAGTGATGTGTGGTGTGTATGAGCTCCACAGCTATAAAACTCCCAGTAATGTGTGGTGTTCAGGGCTGGCCCAACCATGGTGCTGGTTGGAGCAACAACTGCAAGCGATAAATTCCACGGGGCAGCACCATTTTTTTTTATCGGCACCGGCATCTCGGGGGGGGGCAGCATTTCATTCTTGGCTCCAGGCAGCACAATGTCCTGGGCTGGCCCAGAGTAATGGTTTCTTGCCTTCATTTCGGTCAAGTGATAATTAGCACCTGGCAACAACCCCTAGTTTCATTCTGCTTATTCATTTATATATTTATTTATTTATAAAGTATTTTCCCAGGAAGTATACATTGAGATTTCTCTCGTTTTCAAGTATGTCCTGCTCTTTTAATTATTTTTTTGTTCAGTTGTAACATTTGCTGATGTCATTATGGCTAGATATTGTATCATTATTCTTTTCTGTATAGAGTGTCATTATTGTTTAATTAAGCTACAGGTTCAGCACAGATTTACATTTAAATTGTTGAGCGTGTAAACATTATAAGTAAAAACTAAATATGCAGACCACATGTACAATCGAGTTCTAAATAAGTGGGGAGATACAGACATTTTCCTACTAGCACTTTTAACATTGTTTGAATATAGGAATTTCTAAATATTCATTACATTTGTAGTGGGGACTGAAGCAAAATTTTCTTGTGTTGGCCCTTTTCCAGTTGCTGAATCATCAGTGTCAATGAGATTATCTGTGGGCACATTCTGGATCGGCTTCATGTAAGCCATTTCATTTTGTCTTGAATCAAGAGTCACACATACGTCATATGAAAAAGGAAAAGGTAATGATCCATCGCTGAATTGAGAAGGGCATTTCAGGGATAGTT
Source organism: Leptobrachium leishanense (assembly GCA_009667805.1). Lineage (NCBI taxonomy): Eukaryota > Metazoa > Chordata > Amphibia > Anura > Megophryidae > Leptobrachium > Leptobrachium leishanense. The sequence goes on along the minus strand of CM019065.1, from coordinate 205,074,136 downwards.
GTGGGTACCAGGTTCTGCTTACAGGCACAAACCCAGTAGGGGTATTTGATTTTCTGCACTTAGTGATAATAGTAACAATCACTGTAACAATAAATAAAAGTGCAATCAAGGTGGTGGCTACTACCAAACTGAAGGTTGTTTTAGATGGACTATTTGAAGGATTTGGCTGCTTGAATACCTCTGGTAGAACTTGTTGAATACTTTCTGCAACAACCATATTTAATGAGACTGTTGTAGAAAGAGAAGGCACTCCATTGTCTTTCACCAAAATTACAACTTTTTGCCTCAGACTATCTGTTTCTTGCAGATCTCGTGCCAATACAATTTCTCCTGTGTGTTGGCCAATAGTTAAAAAAGATGAGTCGGATGCTTGTAATAGTTGATAGGATAACCAAGCATTATGACCAGAGTCAGCATCAACTGCGATTACTTTTGATATTAAATACCCTTTCTCTGAAGAACGAGGGATAAATTCAAACAATTCTTCCATGTCAGTGTCTTGTGATGGGTACAAAATCTTGGGAACATTGTCATTCTTATCCGTTATGCAAATTTTCACAGTGATGTTACTGCTAAGTGGGGGAGATCCTCTATCTTTAGCCATAACTTGGAATTGAAATTCTCTTAGTTGTTCGTAGTCAAAAGGCATCTGGGCATAAATAACTCCTGTTTCTGAGTTTATGGAAACATACAATGATATTGGGATGTCCTGAACATATGTCATGAGCACTGAATACATTACTTGAGCATTCTCATTCATGTCAAGATCAGAAGCTTGGACTCTGAATATTGAAGCTCCTGGTGAGTTGTGTTCTGGAATATAAGCAATAGTGTTGAATTTATCAAACAATGGTGGGTTATCATTCATATCGGATAGAGACAGTTTTATAATTTTTAAGCTTGACATTGGTGGAGTTCCTTTATCTTCGGCTTTAATTGTGATGTTGTATTCGGAAACGACTTCTCTGTCCAATGGAGCCGTTGAAAGAAGTTTATAATAATTGTTTGATGTTGAAATCAATTTAAATGGAATTGTTTCTATAATTTTGCAATCCACTTCACCATTTGTTCCTGAATCTACATCAAAAACATTGATAAGTGAAATAAGTGTGCCGGGAGAGGAGTCCTCTAGTATCGGTGACAAAAGTGTCTTAATTTGGATTTTAGGAGCATTGTCATTGACATCTATAACTTGTATCAACAGAGTGCAATGTGCAATGAGTCCACCGCCATCTTTAGCTTCAACAGTCATTTCATAATTCTGTACGCTTTCAAAATCCAATTGGCCACTGGTAATAACACTTCCACTTACAGAGTCTAAACTGAAAGTATTCTTTGCATTCTCAGGAATATGACTAAATGAATAAGTTATCTGTCCATTAGAACCTTCATCAGCATCAGAAGCATTAAGATTGAGAACTAGAAAACCTATTGGTGTGTCTTCATTCATACTGATCCTATATGTCTCTTGTTTAAAGAATGGATAGTTATCATTCACATCCTGAACCATTATTTTAAGAAGAGCAGTTCCAGTTTTCACAGGTGTACCTCCGTCAGATGCTGTTAGAATCAATTCAAAAAAACTCTGTTTTTCACGATCTAGAGACCTTTGTAAAACAAGTTCTGTATGTCTAATTCCATCTGTGTTTGTTTTTTCTCCCAACTTGAAATACTCATTTGGACTAAGGGTATAACTTTGCAAAGAATTCACTCCTACATCTGGGTCACGTGCTTTCCCAAGAGCAAAACAGGATCCTGGAGGAGCAGATTCACTTATAGCTACCTCAAATATAGTCTTAGAGAATGCTGGCGGATTGTCATTTATATCCTGGATTTCGATTTCAATACTGAAAACATTTACAGGATTTTCAGCTAATATTTCAAGATGCAGGAAACACATATCTTCAATTCCACAGATTGCTTCTCTGTCTATTCTATTGATCACATATAAAGAGCCAATCTCTGAATTAATATCGAAATAATGCATTTCAGATTGTGATTCAATTTGTAATTTCCTGCTTTTTAAGTCCTTCATGTCCAAATTAAGATCTTTACTAATATTCCCCACAATGGAGCCTTTATTTGTTTCTTCTGAAATGGAATATCGAATCTGACTAAAGCCCATTTCATATAAGAGAGAAATTGAAAAGAGAATATGCCAAACCCATGCCATTGTCATCTGTGTAATATTACTTACTGTGCGTAGGTACTTCAGAAATCAGTTGAAGAAGAGCTGAATGCAGATTTTTTTTCCAGGGAACATACTGTTCTGTATCCAGAATCCTTTAATTATTAACTGATGAGAGAAAGCCAATTTGAAAAGGGATAGTTTAAAATGTTGCCTTTGTTCCAAATGAACTGCCGTGTCTTTCTGAAGCTCTAAATATCCTTATACTGTACCATGTTGGACAACAGCACCACAGTGAGGTGGAATTGAAGAATTCCACTGGAATGCTTTTTTTAAAAAAAAGTAAAAGTCATTTTTTCTCGTTACTTGTTTTTATTAAACAAAAAAGTCAAATAATATATATTGATAAGCTATCTTTCAGTTGCACCTATCCCTACAAGTTTGCATATAGAATACAATCAAGGTTATTCAGAGAAAGATGAACCTATGGAGAACTTTTGGAGAAGTGAAAATTCGATGTCAGAAATAGCCAAACCAGAAAATTGTCCCATTTATCTCACTTTCCAAATCAGCTATTTTGACCTAGAATTTTCACTTCTCCAAAAGTTCTCCAGAGTTTCACCTTTTTCTGAATAACCCTCATTGTGTTTTTCAAAACAAATGTTCAAACTAATACAAATAATGTATATGTATCATGTAAAAAAAATGCTTTAAAGGTAAATACATAAATATATATCTATATACCGTTAAATGCATGCATGATTTTTGGACCATAGATTACTTAATAATGACTGCCCCTACTAATAAAATGTGGGACTTACTAAGGCTGGGGTCAGACCAGCGCACTTTTAACGTGCGTTCTGGCGCACATAATTACGGCTGCACTAGCAGCAGATGACGGGCAATGACGGCCAATATATGATGTACGGCCGCACAAAAGTCAGGCCGTGCAACGCAAGTGGAATTTGAACTCATTTTTCTGAGAACGCTGAACCGCTAGTACTAACGTACTGAGTGCGCAGCTGCGGCATTTGCGTGATTAGGAGATGTCAGACACTGCTAATGTCCAGCCTACATAACGTCCAGACGCAAAAAGAGTTTTATTGACGATCCGTACAAAATCACGCCCGAAAATGCGCGTCGTCTGACCGTTTTTGCGCTTTCCGTGAAAAAATACGTCAATGCGTTCGGACGCACTTTTTCACGTTCGCGGGGAAAAATGCTTTCGTCTGACCCTAGCCTTAGAGGTATACTTTAAAAATGACAGCTAAAAAAAGGCAATATCACATGCAATCTTCTATTTCAACAAAAGAAATTCCTTCACAATATGTGTCATCCAATCCAGCCATAATCACTTCATATAATTATTATATATGAGATATGCATTAAAAAATACTTTTCATTTCCACAAGCATGTTACTATGTCATTCGAAAATGCAGAAGTATTAACAGAAACTACTTTTTCATGTGATAGCAGATTGACAAAAGTAAATGGCTTGTTAAGATGTAAATTTTAAATATAAAATTAGTTAATCCCCTCAAAAAGGAAAAAAATATAATGGGCTAGATTACAAACTTAACGCTAAGGCTGGGGTCAGACGAACGCAGTGCGAACGTGTTGTTCAGTCTCACTTTATCTCGGCCGTAGTAGCAGCAAATGAAGTCCAATGACGGCCAATATATGAAGTACGGCCCCACGAACGTTCGGCCGGGCAACGCAATTTTTTAGAGAAAGTAGAACCGCCAGTACTGACACACAGAGCGCGCTGCGTCGGCATAGCGGTGTGTGTGCGTGATTAGGAGACGTCAGACGCTGCACATGTCCAGCCAACATCACGACCATTTGTTTTTAATAGCTCCATCAAAAATCGCGGCCAAAATTGCGGATCGTATGTATGCTATTGCTTCTTCCGTGAAAAAATGCGTTCGGACGCATGGCCGCACTTTGACGGTTCCCTAGTAGTATCCCCATTTTAGCGTTAAACTCCAGGGCAGGTGCTACTTCAGCACCTTGCCCCGGAACAAAGCGCTACCCACAGTGATACTCGCAGTAACGCCTCCATGCTGCCGCGAGTATCACCTCCTGGGAAGTCCATAGAACCCCATTGCAGAACCACGAGCCGGTGCGATCTTGCTCTCACGAGATCACGCAGCACCACAGAATGATCACGGAGCGAGATGCATGGGAACTATTTGTCCCCAGTCTCACTCTGCTCGCGACCAGGAGAAGCGTCACATCGGGCCACCGTTCTCGCCGCGGGATGGGATGTGAGTATCAGATTTATTGAGGGGGGTTTAGGGGGTGCTAAATGATTTCAAAAAAGCAGACTCAGCACCAGCTTTTAGGAGTCTCTACAATTTTGTTTAACCCATCGGTGTTGTAATTGGCGCTAGGACTTTGTAAAACCTTACTTATCCTACTGCTAATTACTGATGGCGCTCTCGATCTTAAGCATATGATTTACAAAGTACAGTAAGATTTTTACTGGGCTTAACATCAGGAATGCAATATGGGGGCATGCGTTAAAGTCACTTATCCTGGCGTTAACACAAACTCATCTGAAAGCTACAGTTAGTGTTCACTATGTAACTTAGCCCAATAAGTATAAGATATAGAATATATATACTCAGGTTGCAAAATTTAGCTCTTAACTGAAATGTTGCGCCGGCTATGACCAACTAAAATGTGCTTTTTGCTATGCATGAAGTCCTTGGAGTGCCGCCCCTACTTGTTTGGATGGATAAACCCAGACTGAAGCACCCGGCAGTAGGAATTGTGAAAGTACCCGAGTACAAGACCTGTGAGATATATAGATATATATATTTATATACATACATATATATGGATGGGGCTGTATTGCTCGCAGTGCAGACAAATAGCTTGCATGGGCGTTACACAACCATTTTTGCGGCATAGTGCGACTGGCGAGTGATAACTTAAGTAACGCCAGTCACTTAAGAGAACAATTCCCCTACTGCCTTGCATCACAAACTTAAAGTTGGCGATCTGGCCTTTTACTTGGCAACAAACAATATTTAAAAATAAATAAATATTGCATGTGCTGCCAAAGGGATTTGGAGCTCAATGGGATGATTTTTGGAATTTTTGATGTTTTATTTTTGACATCAAAACTTTTCTTTGAGCATATTGGAGCTCTCACAATCCTCATGTACAATTTCCTATACTTACTATAATGCTCAATATATCGCACCTACAGTAAGTGGGCTTAAGGTTTAGTGAATTACCCTATTTTCTCAAGGCGATATAGAGACAAAACATGGCAACTCTCACAGTTGTGGATCCATCCTTAAGACTACATTTACAATCAAAATAAAACAGTTTGCACCAACCCTAGCAAAATTAGGTTTGAAACACAAGCAATATAAAAAAGTGAAGAAGGGGAGTCAAATGAAACATTCTTAAATATAGTTAAGCAAGTTAATCCACAAACATATGACACTTAGATCTGGCATCTTTTGAGAAATACAGTAAGCAGATTTCACTTTTCAACCACACATATAACAATCCAGCACAAAAAAGTGCACAGAGTGTCAGAGAGGGAAAGTGGGTCCCCAGTAATCAAATACTATTTATTGAAGAAGAATATTTTCTACATGGAAGCATTGTACTAAAAGCTCAGCTTTCTCACAATAAAAAAAATATAACATGCACACCGGGCTTAATTGATCCCAAATAATCCCACTACAATCTATAGTGAACACCTCTAACAGACTCATCTACCCAGGACCGGCCCATCTATGGAGCCAGATGGTGCGGTGGCTCCAGGTGGCCCTTTGCCAAGGGTGGCATTTTGCTGCCCTGTCAAAGGCCACAGCATGAAACGCCCAATGCGGACCTCAACCAGGCCAGCCTGGGGCTTTTTTTCTGCCGGGACACACCAGTACTCAGTAACGACACCTACCGGCAGGGCAGACATTCCTCTGCTAGGATATGAAGGACATCTGAAGCCCATAGTGGAAGTTAAGCTGATCGGCACCAGCCTGCCGCCAATCATGGATTTTATTGCTGTGGAGCTCTGATATGCTCATACACACCACACATTACTGTGAATTTTATTGCTATGGAGCACTGACATGCTCATACATGCCATGTGTTTTTTTGGGGGGCCAGCATTTCATCCATGGCTCCAGGCAGCACAGCGGCTTGGGCCAGCCCTGCATCTACCTCACACCCTGTACCTCTCACATCATACTCCTTTGTCAATTGCTTGTTTTTAGAATTCTGTTCAAAATATTGGTCCAGAACCCCACCTACATCTCTCCATTACTAGCATGTATCTTCTATCCCGGTCACTTCACACTTCCAATGACCTAATGTTTTCTTCTCCTCGCACTGGCACTTCACGTTCTCACCTTCAGGTCTTTTCTTAAGATGACCACTACTTTTGAAACTCAATCCCTCACAACCTTTGATTCTCTTTGTGCCTTTAGTTTTTCAAAACGCCTCTAGAAACACACTACTTTAGAGAGGCCTATGGGCTGTCTCGAGAGTACCTCCTTATTGCACCCATTCTGATCTATTACCAACACAGACCACAGACCCCACGCATCATACTATTTTTTACATTCAGTGCTCAAATTCAGTAATCTTAATTTTTTTCATCGTACTCCTCTTAGATTGTTAGCATGTTCTTTTGAGTACAGTCCTCTTTTCCTTTTGTTCTTGGTGTATCTAACTTGTTTTTTTAATTTGAGTAGGACAAAAGAAACTTATTGTATAGCATTGCAGAATACATTAGCACGTAATAACTGTAATTGTAACCAAACAGCAGTGTCTATAAATGTTCAGAGGAAGCTTGACTCACTTGTGCAGCTTATTTAAACATGATAAGCAATAAATGTTTTAGAACAACCCCATTTTCCAATGTATATTACCCACAGGCAACAGTGTACTCTCCACAAGTCTACCAACAAAATAAATGATGTCTCCCTACCTCTTGTCCAACAAATTTCAGGATGCTCATGACTATATTTCTGGGACTTATTCTTATAGAAATAGTCCTGGGGTTGAGTCCTGCAGGAACACTTGGGAACTGCATCCCTGTACTATTTCCCCTGCAGGAAGGACATTCCATAGTGCTTGCCGAGATAAGCTTCCACAGGGGAGGCTGGAGAGAAAGCATGGGGAGAGCCAATCTGTAACTTCTGACTTTGTCCCCTCCCTACACTGAGAAGATGATCATCCCACCTGCTGATACATCCAGTGTTTGGATCAGCTGCAGGCGAGGGAAAAGGTCCAATACCATAGTGACGGTCTGCTAGACAAGGTTAATTGTAAAGGTATGTACACTGTGTATGTGTGTGCGTACAGTGTGTTCAGTAAGTGTTTGTACATATTGCACAGTGTGCGCCATTTATATATTGCAGTTACTGACCCACTAGTCAGCCAAAGGTTTTTTTTTTAACTGTGAAGGTGTGAGTTCTGTAAATGTGTATATGCCAGGCCCAAACTGGCCATTGGGCAAACAAAACGTTTGCCCTGTGGGCCAAAGGCCTTTAAGACCGATTGGCTGGGGCCCGGCTGGTTGTAGCGCTTAGGCTAGGGTCAGAGTGGGGCAGTCGGAACGCGCGTGCAGACGCACTAAATCACGGCGGCAGTAGCAGCACATAACGGCCAATGACGGCCAATATACGCAGTACGTGCGTACAAAAGTGCGCCGACACCACGCAACCAGCAAATGAACGCATTTTTATCAGAACGTGAAACCGCTGCTACTGACGTACAGAGTGCGCTGCGGCCGCATAGCGGCGTGTGTGCGTGATTAGGAGACGTCAGACGCTGCTAGTGTGCGGCCAACATAACGTTCAAACAGCCGGATTTCCCTAGACTTCTTTTTACCCCACCGTCATGAAATACGTCCAGAATTGCGCATCGTCTGACCACTTAAGCGTATTCCGTGAAAAAATGCGTGCGCACGCATCGACGTACATTTTGACGGTGGCTGCAGAAAATGCGCTCATCTGTCCCTAGCCTAATACAGCCGCTGGACTCCTTTATCCTCTTTGAAGATTCCATTTTAATCCCCAGTGGTCTAGGTTGCCTTGGGTGTGCAATGCGATTTATGCTTCCAACACAAACTGCAAGGCACGTTCCACGCTGGCACTCACTCTGTCATCAGAGAGCACTGGCACTCAGACTCAGTGCTGGAATCCAGTGTGGAAGATTCTTAGCTGTCTGTGCTGAAAGCAGAGGCACTCAGAGAGGGGGGATTTCATACTGGTTGAAGGGGCCCGGTCCAGCATCACTGGCCCACTCACCCCATTCTTCCTCTGTCACTGGACCACAAGGATTCAGCCCCCTCCCTGCAAAAAAGGTAAGCAGGAGAGTTGGCAAAGTTTATATATTTTTAAACTAAGTGTTTATTTAGGTATGTGTGCATTTAGGTGTATATGACATCTTATTGCTCTCCCGTTAGCCGCACTTCGGTGAGTTAAATTCGCCAACCCTGCGATGAATTCGGCTTTCACCGCATGGTCCCTGAAGTGCGACGAATCGGCCTGAACGCATCCTCAAACCGCTAAATTGAATGTATAAACCGCCGCAAAACCACTGAATCAATTAGAAAAACCGCCGCAAAACCACCGAATCGATTTCGAAAAACCGCTGAATGCAGCTGCAAACCCACCGAAAATGTTGATGAACCGCTGAACAGACTGCCAACCAGTCGCCGGAAAAAGCTGACCAGCCACCAAACGGGTACAAAAAAACCTCCCGCAACTTATAAAAAGTGTTTTAAAAAGAAAACGGAGCATGAAAATGCCTGGAAATAATATATTAGGTCCTATGAATAATAATAAAAAGGTCTGTTAGAGAATTTTAAAAAAACGCCATGTAAGCAAAAAAAATCGGAATTAAAAATTTCACCAAAAAAATCCTGAAAAATTTCTAAAAAAATCCTAAAAAAAAATCAATAAATTTTGCTGCAAATAAAAAGAATAAACGGTTGAGTAAATATTTAAGAAAAACGGGGATTTTATTTTACATTGAAACCTATGCGATTCGCCTGTTTAAACCTGTTGAATGAAACCACCGAAAATCAGGACAACTTTCAACAAAAGGGGGGTGGGTAGATTTCTCTACAGTGTCTATTCAACACAAAAATAAAATATTAAAAAAATCAACCTATACTTTACTTTTGTCTAATGCAATGGATGGTGTGATGCGCCACCTCTGCTTGCCACAAGCAGAATGAAACTGGGAACAAATAGTTCTAGGCATTAATGGATACTCACAGCACATACGTACATTAGCAAATTCCTAGTACTCTTGGCTGGAGTGTGTATGGAAATTTGGGGAGTTCTTGCACCTTTTTTTTTAAGACGACCTCTGATTGAGTCTATTTGAAAGAACCATAGTAAGTCACTTCCTTTTTCCAGAGAAACCAACATGGAAGCCTGCGTGCCAGGTCACAAAAAATTATTTGGAATTAGTCCTGCATTGTTTATGATAATTTTTTTTATAGTTCTATCATGAAAAGCACGGCTTATATCGGAACGTGACTGCAAAAATATATGTGCTACTTACCTGTGTGAGGCTAGCAGAAGGAAAACTATCATTCGCAGAATCATTTCCATGTGCCAAGTCCTCGGTATCAATTAGATTTTCTGTGGGAACATTCTGGGTTGGTTTTAAATAAGCAATTTCATTCTGTTTCGAGTCCAAAGTCACACAAACATCATATGAGTAAGGAAAAGGCAACGATACATCACTGAACTGAGAAGGACAATTCATAGAAAGCTGTGGATACCATGGCCGATTTGTAGTTCCAAGAGCTGTAGGAACTGATGCTTCTCTGCACTTCGCAATGATAGTAATACCGACTGTCAAAATGAATAAAACGGAAATGGAAGCGATTGCAGTGACTAGATAAAACGTTACATTGGATGAAAATTCTGAGATGTTTGGTTGTTTGACCACCTCAGGAAAAACATGTTGAAAGTTTTCAGCCACTGCCAAGGTAAATGTAACTGAAGCAGACAAACAGGGGATTCCGTTGTCCTTCACAATAACTACGATCCTTTGTCTTAAAGAATCAGTGTCTAGCAAGTTTCTGGCTAGCTTAATTTCTCCTGTGTGTTGACCAATGGTAAGCAAAGATGAATCAGGATTCGTCGATAAATGGTAAGAGAGCCATGCATTATGTCCTGAGTCTGCATCAACAGCAATTACTTTTGTTATTAGATAATCTTTCTCTGAATAAAGGGGAATTAATTCAACTAAGGTTGTTCCTTCCAAGTCTGACGGTGGGTAGAGTATCTTCGGTGCATTATCATTTGTATCGATGACACATACCCTGACCGTCAAATTGCTGCTCAGAGAAGGTGATCCGCCATCTTTAGCCATAACCTGAAACTGGAAATCTTGCATTTGCTCATAGTCAAAAGAACGTTGTGCATAAAGAGCTCCAGTTGCAGAGTTGATTGAAATGTAGGACGCAATTGGAATGTTATCATAATTCTTATTAACAATAGAATACATTATTTGTGAGTTCTCATTTTTGTCTGGATCTGAAGCTTGGACACTGTGTATCGAAATTCCTGGAGTGTTGTGTTCAGTAATATAAACAATTACATCTGTTTCATCAAAACGTGGAGGATTATCATTAACATCTGAGATATACAGGTGTATAGTATTGCTGCTTGAAAGAGGTGGTGAACCTTCATCTTGTGCTTGGACTGTGATATTATATGCCGCGAACATTTCTCTGTCCAATGTACTTGAAGTCACAAGTTTGTAATAGCTATTAGTAGATGGCAATAATTTGAAGGGCAATTGTTCTAGTATTTTGCAGGTAACGTCTCCATTTTTTCCTGAATCTTTATCATTTACATTAATTAATGCAATTAAGGTACCAGGCAACGTATCCTCAGAAATCGGAGTAAAGAGTGATTTCACCAATATTTCTGGAGCATTGTCATTAACATCTAAAACCTCTACCACTATTGTACAGTGAGTTACCAGGCCACTGCCATCTTCAGCTTCAGCGATGATCTCGTAATGTTGTACAACTTCAAAGTCCAGAGTTCCACTTATTGTAATATCACCACTTTCAGAGTTTAAACTAAAGATATCCATAGCACTTTTATCACTAAAGGAGTATGTTATTTCTGCATTAGAACCTTCATCTTTATCTGTGGCATTTAGGCAAATAACTGAATAGCCGACAGGCAAATTTTCATTCAAACTGACTCTATATATGTTCTGATTGAAGACTGGATAATTATCATTAACATCCTGAATTATGATTTTAATGAGTGCAGTTCCAATTTTTACAGGGTCACCCCCATCTGATGCTGTCAAAATGAGATCATACATACTGTGTTTTTCTCGATCTAAAGCATAGTCTAATAAAAGTTCTGGATATTTAATCCCTTCTTGGCTAATCTTTTCTCCCAATTTGAAATGTTTATTTTGGGTAAGAGTGTAACTTTGCACAGAGTTTATACCTAGGTCTGGATCGTGTGCTTTACCCAGAGAAAAATGCGTCCCAGGTAATGCATTCTCAATAATTGCGATGTTAAAAATTGCTTTTGAAAAACTTGGGAAATTATCATTTATATCTAGAATTTCAATTTTAATATGAAAAACATTCACCGGATTTTCAGCCAATATTTCAAGGTTCAGTAAACAAATCTCTTTAATTCCACATAATTCTTCCCTGTCTATCCTTTCTATCACATATAAATTGCCATTACCTAAGCTGATATTGAAATAACACTTATTTTGAGACACAATCTGTAATTTTCTATCTATCAGTTGTTTTGAATCCAAACCCAGGTCCTCAGCAACATTTCCTACTAGAAAACCTTTCTTTGTTTCCTCTAGAACAGAGTATTGAACCTGGCTAGAAGCAATAAAATGAGGAAGAGAAACAATGAAAAATACTACTTGCCATGTCATTGTGTTCATTGTTATGATTCAAAATTTCTTTAAATGTGATCTGATTTTCTTTAAAATCCAAGTGACATTAATATCTATTGGTCAAGATCCACGTGTTAGCATGAAGAAAGCAGGTAATTCCAAGATACAGGACAAAACATAAAATGTTCTTTTCTTCCTCTTGAACGGCATAGTCTGAGCATAATTTGCAGATAGCAAGCTTTAGTAGATATTGAGCTATTCTGTTCCTCTGCCTTGTTGGGCAATAGCACCACACTGAGTCAGAACTTTAAAACTGCACGTATTCTGTAATTTTTAAGTATAAATTGGTATACTAAGTCAATGTATAATAGTGTTTTTATTTTATAAATCAAGAAATAAATATCTGTCCGTACAAACAAAATGTAGTTTTGTAAAATGTAGGTCACCAAAGTTTCCCATCTTCAAAGATCTGGCGTTGTGACAGGCTTAAGCAATTTATGGCCATATTTTGTGAACTAAAGTCCCATAATTTTTTAACATCGTTTAGGATTAGAAACCTTGAAAAAAAATGTAATGGGTTAAAAATTGTTGAGATCTTGAAAGGGTTAAGAGTTGTTAGAATCGCCCCTTGGTGACCACGGACGTACTATGTACATCATGGAAAAAAATCCCCTTAACGATCATTATCGGACATAGTACGTTTGATGGTAAATCGAGCACTTTAAGCGATTGGTATTGCTTCCAGCCACTCGAATATTATTGCAGGTTGATCTTCACTGCTGGGTGCCCTTTGCAATCACTCAGTTTAACTGGAAAGGTGACCCGGCAGTGAAATAGAGCACTGAGACTGATCGGCATCGCTTCCAGCTGCTCTATTGTTATTGCAGGGATGCATCGATATCGAGGCAAAATGCAATAACGAAATTAACTGCCGGATCACTCGGTAATCCCTCCACCCGAATGATCACTTCCAGTAGCGTCCGGCAGATGTACCGAGTACCTTGAGGGGTCGAGGCACTCAGTAAAAAAGAGATCAGATGGTGTGCCTCGACAGAGGCGAAATGGCTCAGCAGTGACAGGGTTAAAAAGCAAAAAACGTATAAACATTGGGTTTTTCTAAACGCAGGACAACGTTTTTAAACTATTTAGCCAGGCTCTTTTTTGGTGGTTGTAGATTTGGGGGGTCAAAGTTCCAAAAGTGTTTTTTTTTCCCTTTTTTTCAACATATTTCATAACTTATTTTATAGTAAATTATATGATAAGATGAAAATGATGGTTTCTTTAGAAAGCCCATTTATTGGCGAGAAAAACGGTTATATATATATATACAGTATGTAGGTTCCACATACGAGTAAGGGTAAAATTAAAGCTACACACAAACAGCGCATAAAATGTAAGAATAGCAGTGGGTACTTTCGGACAGACAATGGTAAAACCACCTGGTCACTATGGGGTAAAGGGTTAAAATCTGTTAAAATCTTTAAATGTATGAATTAATGAACTACTGTTAAAGTCTTTGATTGTATGTGTTAGTGTGCTCTCATTACATAGTTACATAGTTATATAGGCTGAAAAAAGACATGCGTTCATCGGGTTCAGTCTCTCCCACATCACCTACTGCTGTTGATCCAAAAGAAGGCAAAAAAAACAGTCTGAAATGCTCACCAATATGCAACACACTGGGAAAAAAATCCTTCTTGAACCCTGAATGACAGTCAGATTTCTCCTTGGATCAAGAAGCTTACCCACATATTAAATATTATAACCCTTAATATTCTCTCCTTCTGCTTTGTTGTATTTTTTGTCTTGAGAAGCACCCGCCCGCTATGCATAGTAAAGTTTGAGTCCTCCGGCTGTATTATATATACTCATCCACCAAGATTATGTACTTTTCAATGTTCTAATACATTTTGCTATTTTATTCTACAAGACCTGGAGTGCATCTCTTTGTAGATGAGTATATATATAATAAAATTTATAATTGTAGAAGACAGTTATACATCTCAGCAATTCAGAAAATGGCTTTACAGAGCTCTTACAGGCTTTACAGTTCTACATTCCCCATATTCAGTAAGGAACTCTGGGTAGGACATGCAAATTATGTCTGGACCTTTTCACTTTTTTGCATCCTGGGTCTGTTTTAACACAGAACCCTCTTTGTCAGTGCAATGCCTTACTAGATATCTTTTTAGCAAAGGTCATATTATGCAACGTAAGTGTCTTCTACAATTATAAACTTTATTATTTGCTATGTGGAGGCTTTTAATTTCACTTTTTGCCCTCCACCATAACTTAAATGAGTATTAATTTGGACTACGGGTTAAGCATCAAATAGCAATGAGTCACGGCCTATCTCCTGCTGATGAGGCATAATAAGCCCAAAACAGCTGTCCAGTAGGGATGAGCCGAACATCCCCGTGTTCGGTTCGCATTCGAACTCGAACAATTTCAAAAGTTTGAGTTCGAACGCGAACATGAACCGAACTCAAGTCAATGGGACTCAAAAGTTCGATTTTTAGAGTGCCCTCCAAGAGGGCATATACAGTTGTGTTCAAAATTATTCAACCCCCAATGTTGTAAAGGGTTTTAGGGAATTTAGTGTACATTTGTAATTGTATTCAGAATGAAATCCTACAAGGACTTTTTAAAGAACCATATGCAACTAAAATGACATCAATTGGTTTTGTAATACAGTAGTAAATGTTTCTTTTGTGAATTCTTCATTGACACAATTATTCAACCCCTTAAAGACTACCACTCTGAAGAACAGAGGTTCATTCAAATGTTTTCAATCAGGTATTGAAAACACCTGTGGATGTCACGGAGCAGCAATAAAGCATAATAAGCACCAATTAGGCAGCTTTAAAATGACTATGATACTCAGCTCCTTCTAGACATTTACTGGTGTGGTTACAAACATGGTGAAGTCAAGAGAATGGTCCAGGAAGACAAGAGAAGAGGTGATTACTCTTCACAGGAAGGGCAATGGCTATAAGAAGATTGCAAAGATGTTAAACATACCAAGAGAGACCATAGGAAGCATCATTCGCAAATTCAAGGCAAAGGGCACTGTTGAAACGCTACCTGGTCGTGGCAGAAAGAAGATGCTGACTTCGACTGCTGTGCGCTACCTGAAGCATAGAATGGAGAAAAGTCCCCGTGTGACTGCTGAGGAACTGAGAAAAGATTTGTCAGATGTGGGTACTGAAGTTTCAGCTCAGACAATACGGCGCACACTGAGTAATGAAGGCCTCCATGCCAGAACTCCCAGGCGCACCCCCTTGCTGTCTCCAAAGAATAAGAAGAGTCGACTGCAGTATGTTAAAAGTCATGTGGACAAACCACAGAAGTTTTGGGATAGTGTTCTGTGGACTGATGAAACAAAATTAGAACTGTTTGGGCTCATGGATCAACGCTATGTTTGGAGGAGGAAGAACAAGGCCTATGAAGAAAAGAACACCTTGCCTACTGTGAAGCATGGCGGGGGGTCAATCATGCTTTGGGGCTGTTTTGCTTCTGCAGGTACAGGGAAGCTTCAGCGTGTGCAAGGTACCATGAATTCTCTTCAGTACCAGGAGATATTGGATGACAATGTGATGCAGTCCGTCACAAACCTGAGGCTTGGGAGACGTTGGACCTTTCAACAGAACAATGATCCCAAGCATACCTCCAAGTCCACTAGAGCATGGTTGCAGATTAAAGGCTGGAACATTTTGGAGTGGCCATCGCAGTCACCTGACTTAAATCCGATCGAGAACCTCTGGTGGGACTTAAAGAAAGCAGTTGCAGTGCGCAAGCCTAAGAATGTGACTGAACTGGAGGCTTTTGTCCATGACGAATGGGCGAAGATACCCGTAGATCGCTGCAAGACACTTGTGTCAAGCTATGCTTCACGTTTAAAAGCTGTTATAACTGTAAAAGGATGTTGTACTAAGTACTAAGATTGAATGTCACTTGGGGGTTGAATAAAACTGATAATGATGTGAGCACAGAAAAGACATTTGTGGTTATTTCATTATAAATGTTATGTTATATTTGTCTGACCTACACGTGCCTCTTTGATTTAATTGTAAGCAAGATGACTGAATGATCAAAACCAATGTCAAACTGGCCAAAACACTCAATTTCAGTGGGGGTTGAATAATTTTGAACACAACTGTATGCAAGATATTTGCCATAAAAGGTGTATGGGGTCCGGGTAGTGCCCTGGGGGACAGGAAACAAGGACAAAAAGTTAAAAAAAAAGTTTTTAAAGAAACAGTGAGTTTTCCATGAAATAAGGGTTAAAAATAAAATTGAAAAATTCCTTCAAATATCGTGCCTAGGAGGTCCCCATAACCTGCCCGTGAAATGGCGGATTTGTAGGATGTATGGAAACATTTAAAAACAAAAAAATGACGTTTCAAATGACGGTAAACGGTTTTCCTTTAATCTATTCATAAACAACTGCTTGGGGCGGCAGTCTGTATGGAAAGAGGAGACCTTTTAGGCCGTGCAGAACAAGTTTAGTGATTTTTTGGCTAAATTATGGTGAAACTTATGCAGGCTGTGGATGAAAGTAGCAATAGGTGTTTTAAAATTGGGCCTTTAGTGTCGGCAACAGTGCCGTCACACCGTAACCCCTCTGTGGAATTGTGGAAGAGTGCAGGGTTGGACCCTGCGGTCCAAAAAATTTAAATTATATAAATCTGGTAATATAGGCGTCAGTGTCAGTGCACCCAAATATTGGGCCTTTGGTGCCAGCTAGTGCCTTCACACCGTAACCCCTCTGAGGTATTGTGGAAGAGTGCAGTGGTGGAGGTTTTGTGAATGCAGAAGAGATCCCCGATCTATTCCATTACGTCAGCATCAGGGGATTGATAGCTGCTGATCCAGGACTGATTCATTTTTATAAATGTCAGCCGGTCTACAGAGTCGGTGGACAGACGCACTCTTTTGTCTGTGACAAAACCTCCAACGGCACTGAACGTCCTTTCAGAAAGCACGCTGGATGAAGGGCAACCTAGTAGCTGCATAGCATATTGGCTAAGTTCTGGCCAGTGATCCAATCTCAACACCCAGTAAGCCAGTGGATCATCTGCTGGAAAGGTATCCAGGTCTGCCCTTGCCCTAGGTAGTCCTGCACCATACGGCTCTCCATGGTGCTGAAGCATAATATCTATTCAATTCATTGCCAAATGGGAAAAAAGCCTTGTTTTAAAATAAATTAGGAACAATAAAATTTCACCAATAAAATCCCTAAAAATGCTTAAAACATCCTAAAAAATAAATAAAGAGACATTTTGCCAAAAGTGAAAAAAACAAACATTGAATAAATAGTTAATAAAAAGGGGATTTTTTTTACATTGAAACCTATGTGCAAAAAAAGCCTCGTTGCTTTAGAATAAATTAGGAACAATAAACCTTCAACAAGAAAATCCCTAAAAATGCTTAGAAAATCCGAAAAAATAAATAGACTTTTTGCTGCAAGTGAAAAACTAACTTTGAATAGATATTTAATAAAAAGGGGAATATTTTTTACATTGAATCCTATGGGATTATCGTATTTAAACCTGGCAAACTGAACCACCGAAAATCAGGGCACTTCATTGACATATAATTTCAGAAATTTTTTTCCTGAAAAATGCCTACAAAGTCTTTAAAAAATAAAGAGACTTTTTGCTGTAATTGAAAAAAATAAACATTTGAATAAATATTTAATACAAAGGAGGAATATTTTTTACATTGAAACCTATAGTGGGCAAAAGCCTCGTGGCTTTAAAATAAATTAGTAAACCTAAAATTTAACCCAAAAAATCCTGAAAAATGCCTAAAAAATCCTAATAAATAAATACAGACAGGGTTATCCAAAGAGATTCGAATTGCTTGAGAAAGGTAACCGAACGCTGACAATCACCGTTCGGTTACCTTTCCTGGCCATTCGGCTATCCAGAGAGCAGGCAATTCGCCAAATCCTGTCGAATTGCCTGCACATACGGGGACTGTTCGGTCCCTGTTCGAGGGCAGTGAAATCCCCATGAAAAAGCACTGCTTCGGCTATTCAGAGAACACAAACCAGCAGTGAAAGGTTCCCGAAATGCTCTGCCATTCGGTGGTTTAATTCGGCAAATTTATTCAGGAGAATCCCATAGACTTCAATGTTAAAAATATTCCTGTTTTAATTCAATATCTAATAAACCGTTCATTATAAAATTCTGCAGCAAAAAGTCTCTTTATTTATAGATTTTTTAGGATACTTTAAGCATTTTTCAGAATTTTTTAAAAAAAATTTAAAAGTCCGATTTTTTTTTTGATTTTTTTTTCAGTTTACTTATTTTTTTTGTAACAGCCCTCTTTATTATCATTCCCTGGACCTCCTGTGAAAATTTTAGACATTTTCGCTCAGTAGTTTCTTTGCAAACAGCGTTTCTTTTTCCCAGATTCATACAAATGGTTTTTCTAATTTATTCACTGCCTCCTCTATGTCACAGCTGCTTCGGCTCTGTGTGATTTGGCTCCTGTTCGTCTCCTGTTCGGCTTTTTCGAAGGTTAATGTTTTTGCTTGTTTTCAGCGTGCATTCGGTTAGTTTTCGTCAGGTTTTCGGCAGCTTTTCCCTGCAATTCGGGGACCCTGTGGTGTTTGCTGAATACACCGCAGGGTCACCGAAATGGGATCGGCAAAAGGAACCGAATTGAAGAGAACGAAAAGTCACCGAACGTGCGGTGACTTTTCGAATCTCTTTGGATAACTCTGAGAGACTTTTTCTGCAAGTGCAAAACCTATGGGATTACTTTATATGGCTGGTATTTTCATTTCATTGTAGTAGTAATCAGTTTCTCGTTCCAAAATAAAAACCAAAATCATAAAAAACCAAATCCGAATCATCCCAAAAATGAAATAATCCATAAAATCAAAAAACTAAGTGATCCGAAAAAAAAGAAACCTGGCCGTCTGGAATTTTGGATCAGTCGAAAAATTTGAATTGCGGCAACAAACGAAACTACCTGAGATAAAAACAAAAAAAAAAACACAGACTGAAATGATCCGAAATGATCAAAAAAAATAAAAAAATAAAACGGGAGGAAAAATGATGAAACTAAACAAAAAAAACTGCTGTGCACATGTTTAAAGGAAACATGTAAATATTTTTTATAAAATGTTATTAATTATGGATCTAGAAAAAAATTGTACATAGGGCAAAGTAACAAAAGCATTTTTAAACAAAAATAGTAAATTCTACTTACCTGTGTGCTACCAACTTCAGTTTCATTAACTACCAGGGAGTCATCAGTATCAATGAGGTTGTCTGTAGGAACATTCTGGACTTGTTTTAAATAGGCAATTTCATTTTGCTTCGAGTCAAGAGTTACACAAACATCATATGAATATGGCAGAGGTAATGATCCATCACTGAACTGAGTTGGGTAATTAAGAGAGAGCTGAGGATACCAGGTTCTGCTTAAAGCACCTGGAGAATTTGGATTATGTTGTCTTCTGCACTTAGCAATCACAGTAACTGCCACTGTCACAATGAATAAAATGGAAATGAAAGTGATTGCTATCACCAAATAGAAAGTTCCATTGGAGGAGACATCTGATTCTTTAGGTTGTTTTACAATTTCTGGAAAAGCTTGCTGGAAGTCTTCAGCCATGACAAAGTTTAATGTCACCGTTGCAGACAGAGAGGGGAGCCCATTGTCTTTTACCAAAACAACAATTTTTTGTCTTAGTGAGTCACTGTCTTTAAAATCTCTTGCCAATCTTATTTCTCCAGTGTGTTGGACAATAATGAGGAATGAAGGATCAGGAACTTGTAGCAGGTGATATGAAAGCCATCCGTTGTGTCCAGAGTCTAAATCCACTGCAATAACTTTAGTTACTAAATAACCATTTTTGGCAGAGTGAGGAATATATTCGAACATTGATGTTCCATCCATGTCTTGTGATGGGTATAGTATCTTCGGAGCATTATCATTCTTGTCAATAACACATAACCTCACTGTGACATTGCTGCTTAGGGAAGGAGATCCACTGTCTTTAGCAATTACTTGGAAATTAAAATCTCTTAATTGCTCATAGTCGAATGATCGCTGGGCTCGTATCACTCCAGTTTTTGAGTTCATAGAAATATATGATGAAATGGGTATGTCTGAAATATTTCTATTGAAAATTGAATATGCTATTCTAGCATTCTTTTCAGAATCAAGATCTGATGCTTGGATTCTATATATAGACGTGCCTGGTTGGTTATTTTCTGAAACATATACTATATAGTTTAATTTATCAAAAAACGGTGGGTTATCATTTACATCTGAAATCACTATTTGAATAACCTTTTTAGTCAACAATTGAGGGGAACCTTCATCTTTAGCAATTATTGTAATATTATACATTGATAACGTTTCTCTATCTAATGAAGATAATGTGACAAGTCGGTAATAATTAGTTGATGTTGGCATTAACTTAAATAGTAATGCTTCTGTTATTTCACAGGACACTTCACCATTTCTTTCTGAGTCCAGATCCTTAACTTGGAATTCTGCTACCATTGTTCCTGGAACTGAATCCTCTGATATTGGATTGGTTAAAGATACTAGTTGTATCTCAGGAGCATTGTCATTGACATCAACAACCTGAATCAATACAGTGCAATAAGTCACTAAACCACCACCATCCTTGGCTTCCACAGTCATTTCATAATTTTGTTTAACTTCGTAATCCAATGGATCACTTAATTTAATCTCTCCACTTTCAGGATCCAAAATGAATATATCCATTTTATTTGTTGCACTATGACTAAAGGAATACGTAATTTGTGCGTTAGAACCTTCATCTTCGTCAGTTGCATCCACATGGAGAACTAGAAAGCCATTTGGCGCATCTTCTTTCAAACTTATTCTATATGTATCCTGACCAAAGACTGGATAATTATCATTTACATCCTGCACAACAATCCTTAGTACTGCAGTTCCAGTTTTCACAGGCTTTCCCCCATCAGAAGCAGTTAAAATTAATTCAAAAAAACTCTGTTTTTCCCGATCTAGATGCTTTTCTAAAATAAGTTCTGGATATTGCATTCCTTCAACGCTTGTTTTTTCTCCTAGCTTGAAATATTGACTAGGACTAAGATTATAGCTTTGTAAAGAATTGACTCCAAGGTCTGGATCAACTGCCTTTACCAAAGCAAAGTGTGTTCCCGGTAGTGTTAATTCACTTATTGAGAGATTGAATATGTTTTTAGAAAATAATGGGTAATTATCATTTATATCCTGAATTTCAATTTTGACATAATAAACAGTCAGAGGATTTTTGGCCAAGATTTCAAGATTCAGCATACATTTTTTTTCTATTTCACAAATGCTTTCTCTATCTATCCTGTCTACTACATAAAGATTGCCATTCTCTAAACTGATATTGAAATAATATTTTTTATTATGGGGAGCAATTTGTAGTCTCCGCATACTTAATTCTGTTACTGACAAGCCTAAATCGTTTGCAATATTCCCTACTATCGAACCTAGCTTCAATTCTTCTAAAATAGAATAGTGAATCTGACCAGAGACATAGAGGATTGAGATAAAGAAAAATGCTACTTGCCATTTCATTGTCTTCTATTTTAAAACATGGATTCTTCTTTAGAATTGTTTGAAAATGATATTGCTTTCTTCCAGTATTAAGAAATTTTCAAAATCCAAATTGTAATGCAGAGGATAAAGAGAAATCCACACTCAGAGACAAAGCATAAATTCTTATTTGCCTCTTCCAGAGCTGTAATGTCTTTCAGTAACATACAGCAGTATTTAGAAGATCTCCTCAATCTCTACCT
Organism: Leptobrachium leishanense; assembly: GCA_009667805.1. Lineage (NCBI taxonomy): Eukaryota > Metazoa > Chordata > Amphibia > Anura > Megophryidae > Leptobrachium > Leptobrachium leishanense. The sequence continues at coordinate 205,052,319 of CM019065.1, read as the reverse complement.
ATTAGTCAACAGCGCCACACTGAGGCTAAAGTTAGGTATTGTGGTTAAAGTATTTGCACAGTGCTGCTTAATAAAACAGTGATTATGTCGTTTTTTTTTACTTATCAATCAGCATTAAATTTAAAAATAAATCCTTTATTATTTTAGAAGCAATATTCACAAAATATGTCAATATGAATTTAAAGTGATATTTAACAATAATACCAGAATCTTAAGCAACCATTGTATAAACTACTGAAATGTCAATGTATAAAAGACATAATCAAATTGTAATTCAAACAGTCCAAATAAAACTCAAATCGGAATTCATTCACTACTGAGCAGTTAAAGGGACAAGCATGCTTTGCTAGTATGCTTTTAAAAATGTGCAATTAATTTTGAATGAGCCAGTAGTCTCATTCAGCAGGCATGAAAAGCAAGTAAATATGATATTTTATCATATTTACCTGTTTTTCTTTCATGGCGTTTTCCACTCCCACCTCAGGAGGCACTTTGAGCTAACCAAATGCAATGAGCATGTGCGGCTGAGTTGCTCCACCTCCCTCCAGCACTAGGAGCTGAGGGGAGGGCAGGGCTGGTGCCATTCCAATCTGTAACTCTTTCACCATAGCAATTGCAGAGACAGGGAGGGAAAGAAATCAATACACACAGGGAGAAAAAGAGACAGCAGAGAGAGGGGCAGCAAGAAAAAAGCACAGAGACACAGCAAGAAAAGGTAAAGAGAGTAAGACAGCAAGAGTGCAAGAAAAGGTACAGTGAGAGTGCACACAAGAGACAGACAGCATAAAAAAGAGTGTGAGAGTGAGTGTGTGATGGAATTGAATTATATAGGAACAGATGAGTCCTATATATTGAAGCTGAGCTAGAATTGTATATAAGATTCCAGACTGAAACAAAAGGTGGTAAACTTACTAGGCGAACAAATTAAGCCCCAAGTGGAGGCTTGTTAAATCGGAAACACAAAAATTTATAAAATGTAACCTTTATTTGCGGATTCATATGCTGCATTAATTATACTGCAGAGAAATTCATATGCTGAATTAATTATACTGTAGAGAGGAGTTTCCCAGCAGTGTGTGGATTCATATGCTGCATTGAAACCTATGGGTTAAAAAGCCTTGTTTCTTTAAAAGAAATTAGAAAACCTAAAATTTCACCCCAATAATGCCTAAAAAAATTCTAAAAAAAATAAATAAGTGAATAAACTTTCATTCTATTGGTAGTAATCTACTTCCCATTCTTAAATAAACAATAAAAAACAAAATAACTCCTAAAAAACGAAACACTAATTGATCCGAATCTATTTGAATCACTGATCCGAATCGCGCTGAAATTTCGGATCAATCTGAAATTTTCGGATGGTCAATATTTTATTACGGAAATGCTCCCGAAGTAAGGAAAATGGTGAAATTCGTCCGAATTTGGATTCGGAGCGAAACAAATTGCACATCTCTATCCATTGCTAAACAATCTTATTTCTCATCCCTTATCTTATCCTTTTCTCATGATTCCAGACGTTTTTTTCATACTTTCAATCTGTTAATACACCCTGCTTCCGCTAAACCCTCTTCAGACCTCACTGCTGTCAGCTTTGCCGACTACTTCACTGATAAGGTTTCTAAGCTTAGACTTGAGATTTCTTCACTGCCCTCCTCCGCTAACCATTCAACCTCATTAACTCCCACACTCCCTGCCCCCTCTTCTACTATGTCATGCTTTTCTGCAGTCTCAGCGGAAGATGTCTCAAAAGTTCTCATGTTCTCCTGCCAACAAACCTGCCCCCTTGATCCCATCCCCTCGCACCTTACACGGTCTGTTCTTCCAGTCATTGTCCCTGCTTTGACTCATACTTTTAACCTCTCCTCCGCAGTCTTCACCTCTGCATTCAAATGGGCTTTGATCACCCCTATTCTAAAGAAGCCATCTCTTGACCCCACCTCACTTTCGAACTACTGTCCCATCTCTCTGCTCCCCTTTGCCTCCAAGATCATAGAATGCCTGGTCTATAACCAGCTCACCAGTTTTCTTGCTGCTAACTCACTCTACTCAATCCGCACCAGTCCGGCTTTCGCTCTCAACACTCTACTGAGAATGCTCTGACCAATGTGACTTATGATCTAGTGGCCGCTCAAACCAAAGGTCCCTTCTCCCTCCTTATTCTTGTTGACTTCTCAGCTGCTTTTGATACTGTTGACCACCCTCTCCTGCTCCTCACGCTGTGTCAGCTTGGCCTCAGTTATGCCACTCTCTCCTGGTTTTCTTCCTGTCTCTCTTCTCGCTCCTTCAGTGTCTCCGTTGCTGGTGCCTCTTCTCAGTTGGGGTACCTCAAGGCTCTGTTCTGGGTCCCCTACTTTTCTCGATCTATACTACCTCTCTGAGCAACCTCATCTCTTCCTATGGATTAAATTATCATCTCTTTCCTGACGACACGCAAATCTACCTTTCTTCTCCTGATCTCTCTCCTACCGTGCTGGACCGTGTTACAGCCTGCCTAACAGCTGTCTCCAACTGGATGACTTCATGTTCCCTAAAGATCAACCTCTCGAAAACTGAAAATCTTATCTTCCCTCCCTCAAGAACCTCTATTCCTGCGTCCACCTCCCTTAAGGTGAATGGTGCCACCATTACTTCCTCTCAGGCTCGCTGCCCCAGGGTCCTCTTGGGCTCCGATCTATCCTTTACTCATCACATTCAGTCTCTAATCAATTCTTTCTGCTTCCACCTAAAAAACATTGCACGCATCCATCCCTTTCTTAATCAGGACTCTACTAAAATGCTTATCCAAGCTCTTATTATCTCCTGCCTTGACTACTGTAACCTCCTTCTCTCTGGCCTTAAAATATCCCAGACTCTCCTTCTACAGTCTGTAGTGAATGCCTGTGCCAGACTCATACACCTCACCTCCCGCACCTCCCTCACGCCTTTGTCAATCTCTACACTGGCTTCCTGTTTCCTTAGAATCCATTTCAAATTACTCACGTACAAAGCTCTCAATAACCGTGCCCCTGCCTACATCTCCGCCCTCATTAGCAGGTGTATCCCATGCCGACCACTTCGCTCTGCTAATGATCTGATACTATCAGTTCCTTCTAGCCACGCCCTCAACTCCTGCCTTCAGGACTTCTCCTGAGCTGCTCCCTTCTATGGAACTCCCTCCCCCGCAACATTAGACTCTCTCCATCTCTCCAGTCTTTCAAGAATTCTCTGAAAACACATTACTTTAGAAAAGCCTATCGGCTCCCTCCATGATCCCGCGCTGTACATTTCTTACTCCATCTTCTCAATCAGCCCACATGCACCCTGCTACTTCACATACTCCAGGTGCCCTCTCCTACTGTGTCACCCCTCTCCTCTTAGATTGTAATCTCTCGAACAGGGTCCTCCTTCCTACTATTTGGTGTGTGCAACGTGTGTGTATATTCATCATTTTGTCTCTCCCAGTGTACAGCGCTAAGGAATTTGTAGGCGCTTTATAAATGCTGGTAACTGTAACTGTAGTGTTATGGGCACTAAGGCGCTTACCCCAGATCAACGTTGTGTGGACCTTTTTAAACAGATTTCATAGTACGTAAGGCAAGGAAAGCAGTAATACCTTGTATCCCAAGCCAGGGAGGTAATACACGATTCAAAATACCACTCAACCCCAATTGGTTTCGAGACCAAGAGACTGTTAAACGAAAACACAATAACTCTATTCACATATTTTTCTTGACTGGATACATGAGCATATTGTGGTACCAGACAGGCGTAATCAATTGCAAGTGTATTATCAGAGAGTGTGCTACAAGGTCTGTATATAGGCTTGTTCTTAAACAGGTTGTTTGAGGGGTTGGTGAGTTTTGCAGCATGCAGAGCAGTCACACAATCTGGAGCTGTAAGTAGGTCTCTCGCCCTGCGGGCAGACACACAATCTGAAGCCTTGCGATTAGGACTGAAACCAGATTGGGCGGTCAACAGAGACTTAGAGCGGCAGATGAGTTTTACAACCTGGCAGGCAGAACCACAAACAATAAGCATGCGGTTAAACATAGACAGGTTCACAGAATACCACACAGAACAAACACACATGGGATATACTGTAGCAAGAGAATCGTCAATTGGCAAGCCGGGTCAAAACGTAAGCAGGGTCCACTCCTCGTACAAGCAAGTTGGCAACTGGGTAATCAAAACACACTGAACTAGATACAGCAGGCAATGCGGGAAATAAACTCCACATCAGGGCGACGAGCAGATACTCGTGCCCTGCTTTTAAGACCGGCGGCTCCACATGACCATGCCAAGCCCCGCAGCCCTCAGACACCGATCAGCCATCACTGCCTCCTGGCACCCGGCCAGCCACCAACGCCGTCAAGTGCCCAGACCCTCCAGACAGCACCGCGGGCGCCGAGGACATAACAGCACCCCCATCTACGATCGGCCTCAGGACGATCCAAGGTGCAGAAGGATGAGCCGCATGGAATTGGCGAACCAGACGAGGCACATGGATTTTGCTGGCTGGCAACCAAGACCTATCCTCAGGACACGATTGTCGGACACGATTCCCCATGGAGCCTGACTATGTTCGGGATAAAAACTGGTACCAACTCGCTGGCGGATGGCAGTTTGACCAGAGGAACGAAATGCACCATTTTGGAGAACCTGTCTACAATGGTAAGGATCACAGTGTTACCCTGGGACACTGGTAGATCAGTAATAAAGTCCATAGATAGGTGGGAACATGGTCTTTCGGGAACCGGCAATGGTTGTAACAGACCGATAGGTAAGGTCCTGTGATTTTTGCTTCTACAGCATACTTCACAAGTAGATATATATTCTTTCACATCCCTTCGCATACTTGCCCACCACAACTTTTTTCAAGTGTAGCTAGGGTTTTTGTGATACCCATATGCCCGAAAGGTTTGGAGTCATGATAGACCATCATAATCTGTATTCTCTCCTCTTCAGGCATGAAGAGTTTACCAGGAGGCCTTTTGGTTGGAGCGGTACCCTGCACTGACTGTAATATTTCTAGGAGTGGAGAAGATACAGTAAGAACAGTGGTACCCAGGATCCTCTCTTGAGGAATGATGGGACTTTGATTGAACGTGTGTTGTTCGTAGGATTCAAACTGTCTAGACAAAGCATCAGCTTTGGTGTTTTTTGAACCTGAACGATAAATCAGCAAGAAGTTAAAACTGGACAGGAACAAGGACCACCTTGCCTGTCTAGCATTCAGACGTTTAGCGTCTCCCATATACACAAGGTTTTTGTGATAAGTGATTATAATCACAGGGTCTTTGGTACCCTCCAACAAGTAGTGCCATTCTTTAAGAGCTGCTATAACTGCCAGTAGCTCTCTATTACCATTATCATAGTTTCTCTTCGCAGGTGTCATTTTCCTGGAAAAGAACCCGCATGGATGTAACGGTCCTTCAGGGTTCTCTCTCTGGGACAGGACTGCGCCTATCCCAATCTCTGAAGCGTCCACCTCTGCTGAAATGGCAAACCTGGCTCGATGTCGCAGGATAGGTGCTGTGGCAAAAGCCTCTTTAAGTGATTCAAATGCCTGCATGGCCTAAGCACTCCAGACCTGATTCTGAGCACCTTTCTTGGTCATGGCTGTAATGGGAGATACTACAGAGGAGAAGCCTTTGATGAATCTCCTATAGTAATTGGTAAAGCCTAGAAATCTTTGTATGGCTTTTAACCCTTGAGGTAACAGCCATTCCTTGATGGCTGACAGTTTCTGAGGGTCCATCTCAAAGCTCTCTGGCATGATAATGTAACCCAAAAAATTAACGGAAGTTATGTCAAACAAACATTTTTCTAACTTGCAGTACAGTTTGTTTTCTAGCAATCTTTGCAATACTGTACGTACATGAACATGGTGTGTCTCCACATCAGGAGAGTAAATCAGAATATCGTACAAATAGACTATAACGAAAACCTGTAAAAAGTCCCTTAGGACATCATTGATGAAGTCTTGGAAGACTGCTGGCGCATTACTAAACCCAAATGACAAGGTATTTGTAATGGCCACTTCTGGTATTGAAAGCAGTCTTCCACTCATGGTCTTTCTTGACTCTTACCACTCTTACCATGTTATAAGCACCTCGTAGGTCCAACTTAGTATAGGTTTTGGCACCATATAATCGGTCAAATAACTCAGATATCAGAGGAATGGGATAGGCATTACGTATAGTGATTCTGTTTAACCCTCTATAGTCAATGCATGGTCTTGCGTCCCCCTCCTTTTTCGATACAAAAAACCCTGCTCGCACAGGAGAGGAAGAACGGTGAATGAGCCAGGTTTTTGTGTATATATTCCTCCATTATGTCATTCTCTTTGTCAGGTATATTAGAAGGGAAAAATTAAAATGGATGCCTGTAGCCATTTTGTTTTAAATGGAAAGTCTTTTCTTTTTCAATTTTCCCTAGTTTTAGAAATGAACAGAGATTTTTTTAATAGTTCACGGCTAGGTGAAACTTTAAAAGCTGTTTTTTAGAAATACCAGACATGAGGGAACCTTAAAATGTCTTTGTGTGATATAATGCTGAAGCTAAGTGCTAGACATGTCATATTTAAATTTATTGGTTTGTTTTAAGTCTTTGGGTATAGGAATAAAAGTTAAAAATTTTGTAAATGTATGATTATATTCACGAAATATATTCTTATAATCAAAGTATATTTTATTATATTTACAGTAGAAAATAGATGCTCCAATAAATATTGTAGAATGTAGAATTGGTAAATAGTATAATTACTGAAGAATAGATTCTGTGATTTTAACAGAGAAAGGAATTGAACTGATAAAGAGACCTAGTAAAAACTTTGAGAGGAGTGGAAAAATAAATCTAATTTGGACAGGATAAACTCAGAGTCTACATTGAAAAAAAGAGGGTCTTTGTAAGTCAGATTGACCTCTTGACCTGAGATAAGAGATATAAAAATTAAATGGTGGAATTAATTTGAAGTGCAACACTGCCCTCTTGAGGATAGTAAATATTATATTTAATATAGAGAATAGATTGTCAGTGTGGCAGATTAGATCTGTATTTCTATCTATATAAGGGTCTGCCTGTGTATATGTGTCTATGTGCCTGTTTATACCTATCTCCTCCATATAGAGTCATATTCATATTTGTGTCTGACCATCTGGGAAGCGTACCCCGGTGTCCACAGCTGTTGAGGGTGAGTGCTAAAATGTAATTAAAATGGTTAGCTTTCTCCCCTGCGGGGAGGATATAACACGTAGCTGTAAAAGGGAATGTCTTTGTGAACTGACATATCGTATAGCCTAATAGTCGCACCTTGGGAGCCAACCCGGCACCAAGATTCAGGCCCTATCTTCAAAAACAGGAAGCACATCCTTGATCCCTGGGGGGAAGATGGACACCTTTAGGCAATTAAAGATTAATGACAAGCGTACTGAGCATGCTCTGGAGAAGGGAACTCTGGGATATGTAGTGCCGGAGGCTGGGCCATTTGTGGGTGGGTTTTGGAAAGACCAGGAAGTGTATAAATTCTGAAAATTGGCCATGTGCTTTGGCTGATCACTTGGGGTACATTCGAAAGATGACTGATCTGTCCATGCTATCTTCAGGCTCCAGGAGGCACCGATGCTAGCTTACTGATTAGTCCGTCATAAGTAAGGCTCTGTGGTTAACCCCTTTTCTTTTATTTGCTGTGTAGTGTGTAATTAATCTACTATCTGTAGAGACAGATAGTGGGTGGCGCGACCCCGTGTCTTTCGCAGCAGCGCGCGTAGTGGTCGTGACAGTCAGTGACGTCAAATTGACTATAATTGGAGCCGCACTGTTCGTTACAGGGCATTCACGCAGGCAGATTCACGCAAGCAGACCATCGCTAGCAGACCATCCCAGGACACAATGCACTCAAGATTTCACACCAAATCTCTAACTCACATGCATTGATTATCTGACATTGATAATTTTCACATATTCCAAAACAATCAAAGAATATTGCCGCTGTAATTCTTGGACAGGTAATGTATGAGAGAGCAAATTTAAGGTTAATAAATTATATATATTTGGAGTATTTCTTGCAACAGATAGACTGAGATTTCTCAGATATTGTTAGATCCAGAATCTAAAATATTTATATTCTGCAGACAGAGATATGAAGAAGAATCGGATATAAGGATTTATCCTAAAGACACTGTTGCAAAGATGATATACAAATATATATATTGAATTTGGAAATTACTGTGATTGAAATTAATAAGCAAGGAATTATATAACTACAATATAAAAAGCAGAAGATTAGAAGTTTAATTCTCGATATTAGGGGAGGATTCACTAATTAAGTTTTTATTACTCATCATTCTAAAAATATAATAAGTGATAGCTCATCTTTTGTTGATCCACGTAGTATAGAGAGATACATATATCTCTACAAGATCTAGCTTGTTAAACATTGGTTTGCTGGGAAATACATGTTTCGTTAAGCAGAAATGTTTATTAACCATTTGTGTATAGTTACTAACTGATAAGGTAAATGATATTAATCATATATGCAGTTACTAACACGAGATACATATATTGTGAAGCTAGTTTCTATGTACTGATGGATTTTGTGGTTTATAAATTTTTGTTTATGATATGAGATTTGAAACTTTTTTGTATACGTAATAAATATATATATATAATTTTATCCGATTATTGATTAGTGTATTCTTCAAAGCAAAACACAGACAATTAAAAGAATTTAGGAGAATTTCTAGGAAATATAAACGATTGATATTTGTGTCTCGTATAAGTTTCTTATTGAATAATAATCCCTGACATATTGGAGGCAGCTGCCGAGATAAGTCCAATATACATATTGGAGGCACTGAACCGAGATTGTAGTTTTTGTTTGGAATATAACTGTCAGTATTGTCTGATTAGACAGAGGTAGAATATATATATATATTTTGACTCCTTGTTGTTGTATTTTGACTTGTAATTTTACGGTTGTCTACTAAACAGGGTAAAAAATGTCAGTCAGAATCTGAGACTCATGAAGATGTACATATACATGCAGATCAAATAGTATTGATAGATAGTATTGTCTAAAGGACAAGTTACACGTCACAGATGATTTATTTGATTGGATAAAGGAATTGCAATCAAATGTTTCTAGTTATGCTGATTCAAACTGGTCAGATCAGTCAAATTTTCTTGAGTGTTTGCGAAAGATAAGTGCAGCCAAAAATAAGAAAGACAAAGAGATTCTTCTCTTCAAATTTGTGCCTGAATGCATATACTTGATCGCAGAAATGAACAAGAGATTGAATGATGACAAAGAAACCAGAGACAGTTTAGAAAATAAAAATCATGACTTTAAAGAAATTAAAAGACGTGTCAGAACAAATGATAATGGAGTTGAAAGTGTGTGCAAAAGAGAAAGATCAAATGCAGAGAGAGATCGATCAATTGTCCCAATTATATAAGGAACTGAATGCAAAATTGGCGAGAATGAAACGCGAATATGAAAAATTCGCTGATGAGTTATGTCAGGTTGAAGCTGATGCTCAAAGGGTTAAAACTCCTTCCTTAGAGAAGTTCCCTTTGAAAGCTGTGAGCTATAAATTACAGCCTGACAGCTCTGTTTTTCTGCAGAGCCAGAGCGATAGCAAAAGTGAAACTAAATCTCATGATGAAAAAAGAGTAAAACCTCTTACACAGGAGTATTTCAAATCACATCACTCTAGCCAGCCACAGTCTATTAAGAAATCTCATAAAGTGCAGGATTTAACTAGAATCGTCCATTTCTTAAAAAACTCAGTGGGGATATGGGACCAAAAGAGCTCTCCAAAGATCATAAACCATTTAGAGGTGTTTGAAGAAGCATTATCAGTTTTAGGTATCACTTTAGATGCTCAGAAAATTGAGTTTATTCCATGGGTCTTTGAAGGCAAACATAGGTATTTTTTTCAGTCTTTGAAAGAATCTGGTATACGCAACTGGAGTAAAATAGTCTCTGAGGTCAAATCTGAATTTGGGCCTCACCGCACCAGCCTAGCTGCGAAAAGAGCAATTTTAACTCTAAAAGGCAGACCTAATCAAAGCCTGAAGAAACTCAGGGGAAAAGAGTGAAAAACTCACCTGAGGAAATAGCGGAAACTCACGTTAAAAAGGGTGATATTAAATTTGAGTCCCAGAAATAGAGCTATGCGGAAATTTTGCGTGACTCCATACCTAAAAGGGAGAAATCCAAGCCAGATCAGGAAGTAAGTTTCAATCTAGGAAGCAATGGGTACCTAGAAGTCAGTGGGTTAAATCAAGGGAAATTGCACCTAGACAGGAAGTGACCAGAGGTAAAACTGAATCTGATGAGTCTGATAATACGCAAGATTCGTCCCCAAGGACGAATAGAAAAACGGTATATAATGTACGCCAGTGTATTGGTCAAATGCAGGAAAATTTCCGTGTGCTGACAGAAAAACTGGATCAGATCACTCAGTTGATGACTGGAAATAACCCTGGTCAGGTTGTAAGCGATGCAACACCTGCAGCCCCGCCCAACCAGTGACTAGATGATGATTCTGATGAAGTAACTAGTGTCCACGACAATTTACCAGAAAGTGATGATGAAATGGTTAATACAAATGTTTGTATGGTTGATGATTTAACCCCTTCCCTGCCAAAAGAAGGAAAATGTATTTTATCTCTCCAGCCTAAGTGCGAGCAAGCTGAGAAGACTGAATCCGAGAAGGACAGCACAGCTGCCAAGAGCATGCCTGAGAGAGGAAATTCTGTCGGTAAAATCTGTACAAAACATAATTTCATATCTCACTTTAAATTTCTCTGTAAATTGCATAGCATTGAATACCAATATTATGTGAATGTAGAATTACAAGATAATTTACCACATATCACGTCCTTGCTAGACACTGGAAGCCAGGTTACATTAATATCAGCTAAGTATTTTGACCAGATTCAAGAACTGTCCACCAGGAAGCCTAGATTAGATAAATCTAATGCTAATCTAGTGAGTGTGAGTGGCACATCTCTGAAAGTTTTGGGCACAGCTGAATTGGATTTTAAATTGGGGAATAAAGTAATTCGGCATCCAACGCTTATCGTGGATCTGCCCCAAAATCGCCTAATTATTGGAATGGACCTTCTTAAAAGGTTAAATCCAATCATTGATTTTATCAATGAGGTCATTTGGTCCCAAGTAAATGTTCCAATCAACTACGATAAATCCCAATCCCATCACGCTCAGCGTAACTGCCACGTGATTGAGGAAAGGCCGGATTCTATTGAAGTCCACTTCAGAAATAGCCAGACACCTGATATCTCTTTCTTAAGGCCAAAGCCCATGACTCCAGGAGAGCAGGAGGATAACACCATATGTGTTCCCCCTGAGAGAATTCGAGATATATGTCTGGAGAATGACGTGCTAATTATTCACCTCCACAAGAGGGAGACAGAACCAAATGGGCATAGTGACCATTCTCAGTTCTTAACTGAAATAGAGAAGATAAATGAAGAACTATTTTTCCCTATACGTGTAAATAGTTTAGCTAGAGAGAAAATGGCTCAGCTAGATTTGCGCCAGGAAAATAGCTATATTAGGAGGGAGCTGCTGAATAAGATGGCTAACCTTAACGTGATCCGATACCGTAATCCTCAAGATGAGTGGATAACAGATCTAGATAATGACGGAGACAGTCATAATGTTATTGAAAAATGTATGTTATGTATTTCTATAAGAAATAAAACTGCCAAGCTCAATTGCATGATTGTCATCCTAGATCTCATCAGAATGTGAAAATGGTCCAGCAGAAGACACTTAACTGGTATCATGTGAAGTGATGTTTTTATTAACATGTGACTATTCTTTTCAGCATTCAGATGTTTAACTCAAGTTAGTAGATAGACTAGATCCGTACGGTTAATTAAATTTAATCAGAGATGAGAGTCTCTATAGGAAATTTAGTGAAATCGCTAGTTGTGTTTAAGGAAAACTGACTTTGCTAATCCGCAAAGATGAGTCGGACCACCAAGGAGATTGCGATTATCTGGAAATTCTACGGTTTTCCGCACAATTCCGAGTAGATCCAATACTTGAACCGGGACCGTCTTCTGGCATAATAATTCAAGAAGTGCCTGGATTTCTTCTGACAGAAAGGAGAATGTTAAAGTCCCATGTGAATCAAGCTCATGCAAGTGCGAAAGACATGCTGGATAAAGCCAGGAACCTGTTGATTGCTATGTATAAGAACCACCGGAAGAAAAGATTTGCCGCATATTTTATTGCAACCGCTGTTTTACACAGAAAGAGAAGCAAATGTTTACCGGAAGGATCTGGTACAAAACCAGAAAGTGTTGATACCTACACCAGTGATTCTCGTGAAAGCTCCTAAAGAATCAAGAGTTGTTATCGGAGATGTTACTCTTTATCCGGTCGGAAATGAAGGCTGGTATGACGAGATACAAATCGTCGACGCATTCCAAGGGCGAGAGATACCTATGAATCCGGATTTGAAATTTCTGCTAGAGAACAAGGCTGATCATACCATTGAACTTCTAATAAAGAAAGATAATCCAACGTTTATGCTCCAATGTATTCACAGCTTGATCATCAATTGCTATCTGCTTATAAAGGGCTGAAAATTACAGAGATTGTGATTTGTATAGTAATTATGTTTCTAACTGTCTGGACGATTGTACTAACAAAGAAAGTACGTACATTGAAGTTTAAAAACACTGCATCTTCAATTATTAAATGAATAAAAGAAGAAAAACGTGTTGCGAAAGGTGGAAACCTAGCCTAATTGGTAAAGGGTGGAAATATTGTATGTTTTCATCAAGTTCTGTCTTGAACAAGAAACAGATGAAACCAAAGGGGGGTTATGTCAGGTATATTAGAAGGGAAAAATTAAAATGGATGCCTGTAGCCATTTTGTTTTAAATGGAAAGTCTTTTCTTTTTCAATTTTCCCTAGTTTTAGAAATGAACAGAGATTTTTTTAATAGTTCACGGCTAGGTGAAACTTTAAAAGCTGCTTTTTTTAGAAATACCAGACATGAGGGAACCTTAAAATGTCTTTGTGTGATATAATGCTGAAGCTAAGTGCTAGACATGTCATATTTAAATTTATTGGTTTGTTTTAAGTCTTAAAAAACAAAAATATATTTTCTCTTTGGGTATAGGAATAAAAGTAAAAAATTTTGTAAATGTATGATGATATTCACGAAATATATTCTTAGAATTAAAGGTATATTTTATTATATTTACAGTAGAAAATAGATGCTCCAATAAATATTGTAGAGTGTAGAATTGGTAAATAGTATAATTACTGAAGAATAGATTCTGTGATTTTAACAGAGAAAGGAATTCAACTGATAAAGAGACCTAGTAAAAACTTTGAGAGGAGTGGAAAAATAAATGTAATTTGGACAGGATAGACTCAGAGTCTACATTGAAAAAAAGAGGGTCTTTGTAAGTCAGATTGACCTCTTGACCTGAGATAAGAGATATAAAAATTAAATGGTGGAATTAATTTGAAGTGCAACACTGCCCTCTTGAGGATAGTAAATATTATATTTAATATAGAGAATAGATTGTCAGTGACGTCAAATTGACTATAATTGGAGCCGCACTGTTCGTTACAGGGCATTCACGCAGGCAGATTCACGCAAGCAGACCATCGCTAGCAGACCATCCCAGGACACAATGCACTCAAGATTTCACACCAAATCTCTAACTCGCATGCATTGATTATCTGACATTGATAATTTTCACATATTCCAAAACAATCAAAGAATATTGCCGCTGTAATTCTTGGACAGGTAATGTATGAGAGAGCAAATTTAAGGTTAATAAATTATATATATTTGGAGTATTTCTTGCAACAGATAGACTGAGATTTTTCAGATATTGTTAGATCCAGAATTTAAAATATTTATATTCTGCAGATAGAGATATGAAGAAGAATCGGATATAAGGATTTATCCTAAAGACACTGTTGCAAAGATGATATACAAGTATATATATTGAATTTGGAAATTACTGTGATTGAAATTATTAAGCAAGGAATTATATAACTACAATATAAAAAGCAGAAGATTAGAAGTTTAATTCTCGAATTAGGGGAGGATTCACTAAATAAGTTTTTATTACTTATCATTCTAAAAATGGAATAAGTGATAGCTCATCTTTTGTTGATCCACGTAGCATAGAAAGATACATATATCTCTACAAGATCTAGCTTGTTAAACATTGGTTTGCTGGGAAATACATGTTTCGTTAAGCAGAAATGTTTATTAACCATTTGTGTATAGTTACTAACTGATAAGGTAAATGATATTAATCATATATGCAGTTACTAACACGAGATACATATATTGTGAAGCTAGTTTCTATGTGCTGATGGATTTTGTGGTTTATAAATTTTTGTTTATGATATGAGATTTGAATATTTTTTGTATACGTAATAAATATATATATTTTTATCCGATTATTGATTAGTGTATTCTTCAAAGCAAAACACAGCCAATTAAAAGAATTTAGGAGAATTTCTGGGAGATATAAACGATTTATATTTGTGTCTCGTATAAGTTTCTTATTGAATAATAATCCCTGACATCTTTTTGAGAGAGAGGGTAGACATGTCCCCTAGGAGGCATGGTACCAGGCAACAGGTCGATGGCGCAATCATAGGGTCTGTGTGGGGGCAGGATTTTGGATTTTCCTTTATGAAAGACCTCCTTAAGGTCATTATACCACTTGGGTATCTCTGTGGACAGCAGAGGAGCTGTGGCCACATTCAGACTGCCCACCACAGCACTCATACCCTGACACTTAGACCAAAACTTAGATCCCCAAGAACCCAATTCCCCTGCAGTCCAGTTCACAACCGGGTTATGCTTGATTAACCATGGATAACCCAACACAATAGGCACTGTGGGTGATTCTATAATTTGGAATCGGATCTTTTCCTTGTGTAGAATACCTGTGCAGCAAGATACAGAGATAGTGTCATGCGTGACATGAGGTCTCAGCAATTTCCTGCCGTCGATACTCTCAATGAGAAGGGGCACCTCTCTCTCCACCAAAGGCACTTGGAGAACGTCCGCAATCCCAGAGTCTAGGAAATTCCCAGCAGACCCAGAATCAATCAATGCCTCTGTGTCCAGCTTGGTTCTCTCCCAAGCTATTGACACAGGTACCACCACATGAGATCGTTTTCTCTTTTTCTTACTTGAAACGAGAGACACCATAGTAGTACCTAGAACCTGTCTCTCAAGGGATTCTAGGCATGCTCGTTTCCCGATACAGTAGATCTTTTAGGTCATTTAGGACATTGTAAACGGAAATGTCCCCTGTCTGCACAGTAGAAACAGAGGCCTTCTTTGAGGTGATACTGTCTTTCCTCCCCTGAGATGCTAGAATGACCTGATTGCATAGGCTCTGGTTCAGCTGATACCGGCCTAGGAGGTGAGACATTACGAGCCTTCCTAGGAGTAGAAGTGGTATCATGGGAAGGTTTGTGAGACTTACTACGGCCAGACCTCCTGGTGCAGATTTGATCGTCGAGGGCTATGCAGAAGTCAATCAGATCGTCTAGCTCTTCGGGTAGCGACATAGGAGCTAAATCATACATAAATGACTCAGATAACCCTTCCAGAAAGGCAGTGTGAAGGCATCATTTGGCCAGTGCAATTCAGCAGCCACACTTTTGAACTCTATGATATAATCAGCAACTCGGTGGTTGCCCTGAGAAATACGGTACAAAGCTCTGTCAGCACCTGTAGCTCTCTAACAGGATCAAAAGTGCGCCTGAGATCCTTCATAAATTCAGAGTAATTGTACACAATAGGTTTCTTTAACTCCCATAGAGGAGTTGCCCAGAGCAGAGCCTTCTCGGTTAGGTGGTTGATAACGTAACCCACCTTGGCTCTGTCTGTAGGGCACATCCCTGGATTGAGTTCAAACATGATATCGATCTGGTTAATAAACCCTCGGCATGAACCAGAATTACCAGTGAAACAGGCAGGAGTATTCAAATTTACATGAGACACCTAGGCAGCAATCATAGAGGAAACAGAGACTGCCTGAGAGGCCATGTTAATCGCAGGAGAAAAGGATGGTGAGGCTTTACTGGACTGATTCATAAGTAAGCCCAAAGCCTTAGCGAACTGGACCATGCGATGGTCCGGTTCTTCTTGTTTGGCTATAATATCACCCAATCTAGAAATGAGTCCGTACTCATATAAATCGGATAAATCAGTTTGATCCATGTTTGGCCCTGACGTAATGTTATGGGCGCTATGGCGCTTACCCCAGATCAGCGTTGTGTGGACCTTTATAAACAGATTTCTATAGTACATAAGGCAAGGAAAGCAGTAATACCTTGTATCCCAAGCCAGGGAGATAATACACGATTCAAAATACCACTCAACCCCAAATTGGTTTCGAGACCAAGAGACTGTTGAGCGAAAACACAATAACTCTATTCACATATTTTTCTTGACTGGAGACATGAGCATATTGTGGTACCAGACAGGCGTAATCAATTGCATGTGTATTATCAGAGAGTATGTTACATAAGGTCTGTATATAGGCTTGTTCTTAAACAGGTTGTTTGAGGGGTTGGTGAGTTTTGCAGCATGCAGGGCAGTCACACAATCAGAGAACTTGTGATTAATGCTGCAACCAGAGTGATTGCTCAACAAACAACTGAAGCTGTAAGTATGTCTCTCGCCCTGCGGGCAGACACACAATCTGAAGCCTTGCGATTAGGACTGAAACCTGATTGGGAGGTCAACAGAGACTTAGAGCGGCAGATGACTTTTACAACCTTGCGGGCAGAACCCCAAACAATAAGCATGCGGTTAAAGATAGACAGGTTCACAGAATACCGCACAGAACAAACACACATGGGATATAGCAAGAGAATCGTCAATTGGCAAGCCGGGTCAAAATGTAGCAGATACTCGTGCCCTGCTTTTAAGACCGGCGGCTATGTGTGATCATGCCAAGCCCCGCCCCTCAGACGCCGATCAGCAATCACTGACTCCTGGCACCCGGCCAGCCACCAACCCCATCGAGTGCCCAGACCCTCCAGACAGCACCGCGGGGGCCGAGGACGTAACAAGTAGTAATCCATTTCACATTCCGAAATAACTATAAAAATGAAATAACTCATAAAAACTAAATACGAGTCAACCCAAAATACGAAATAACTCATAAAAACGAAAAACAAGTGATCCAAAAAATGAAATACCGGCCGTCCGAAAATGTTAATAGACCAAAATTACGAAAAACCTCAAAAACGAAATATGAATCAACCCAAAAACTAAATAATCCATAAAAACAAAAAAAGAAGTGATCCGAAAAATGAAACCCAGCCGTCTGACATTTCAGATCGGTCCGAAAATATGAATCGCAGCAAAATACGAAATGACTAGAAACTAACAAATAAAACGGACTGAAATGATCCAAAATGATCCAAAACACGAAAAAAAATGTGAGGAAAAAAAATGCTGTGCACATGTCTAAAGGAAACGTAAATATTTTTTATAAATGTTATTAATTATGGATCTGGAAAAAAATTGTCATATAAACAAAGTAACAAAATCTTTTTTAAACAAAGATAGTAAATTCTACTTACCTGTGTGCTACCAACTTCGGTTTCATTAACTACCAGGGAGTCATCAGTATCAATGAGGTTGTCTGTAGGAACATTCTGGACTGGTTTTAAATAAGCAATTTCATTTTGCTTTGAGTCAAGAGTTACACAAACATCATATGAGTATGGCAGAGGTAATGAGCCATCACTGAACTGAGTTGGGTAATTAAGAGAGAGCTGAGGATACCAGGTTCTGCTTAAAGCACCTAGAGAATTTGGATTATGCTTCCTTCTGCACTTAGCAATCACAGTAACCGCCACTGTCACAATGAATAAAATGGAAATGAAAGTGATTGCTATCACCAAATAGAAAGTTCCATTGGAGGAGACATCTGATTCTTTAGGTTGTTTTACTATTTCTGGAAAAGCTTGCTGGAAGTCTTCAGCCATGACAAAGTTTAATGTCACCGTTGCAGACAGAGAGGGGAGCCCATTGTCTTTTACCAAAACAACAATTTTTTGTCTTAGTGAGTCACTGTCTTTAAAATCTCTTGCCAATCTTATTTCTCCAGTGTGTTGGCCGATATTGAGGAATGAAGGATCAGGAACTTGTAGCAGGTGATATGAAAGCCATCCGTTGTGTCCAGAGTCTAAATCCACTGCAATAACTTTAGTTACTAAATAACCATTTTTGGCAGAGTGAGGAATATATTCGAACATTAATGTTCCATCCATGTCTTGTGATGGGTATAGTATCTTCGGAGCATTATCATTCTTGTCAATAACACATAACCTCACTGTGACATTGCTGCTTAGGGAAGGAGATCCACTGTCTTTAGCAATTACTTGGAAATTAAAATCTCTTAATTGCTCATAGTCGAATGATCGCTGGGCTCGTATCACTCCAGTTTTTGAGTTCATAGAAATATATGATGAAATTGGTATGTCTGAAATATTTTTATTGAGGATTGAATATGCTATTCTAGCATTCTTATCAGAATCAAGATCTGATGCTTGGATTCTATATATAGACGTGCCTGGTTGGTTATTTTCTGAAACATATACTATATAGTTTAATTTCTCAAAAAACGGTGGGTTATCATTTACATCTGAAATCGCTATTTGAATAGCTTTTTTAGTAAACAATTGAGGGGAACCTTCATCTTTAGCAATTATTGTAATATTATACATTGATAAAGTTTCTCTATCTAATGAAGATAATGTGACAAGTCGGTAATAATTAGTTGATGTTGGCATTAACTTAAATAGTAATGCTTCTGTTATTTCACAGGACACTTCACCATTTCTTTCTGAGTCCAGATCCTTAACTTGGAATTCTGCTACCATTGTTCCTGAAACTGAATCCTCTGATATTGGATTGGTTAAAGATACTAGTTGTATCTCAGGAGCATTGTCATTGACATCAACAACCTGAATCAATACAGTGCAATAAGTCACTAAACCACCACCATCCTTGGCTTCCACAGTCATTTCATAATTTTGTTTAACTTCATAATCCAATGGACCACTTAATTTAATCTCTCCATTTTCAGGATCCAAATTGAATATATCCATTTTATTTGTTGCAATATGACTAAAGGAATACGTTATTTCTGCGTTAGAACCTTCATCTTCGTCAGTTGCATCCACATGGAGAACTAGAAAGCCATTCGGCGCATCTTCTTTCAAACTTATTCTATATATA
Organism: Leptobrachium leishanense; assembly: GCA_009667805.1. NCBI lineage: Eukaryota > Metazoa > Chordata > Amphibia > Anura > Megophryidae > Leptobrachium > Leptobrachium leishanense. The sequence goes on along the minus strand of CM019065.1, from coordinate 205,033,048 downwards.
TCCTGACCAAAGACTGGAAAATTATCATTTACATCCTGCACAACAATCCTTAGTACTGCAGTTCCAGTTTTCACAGGCTTTCCCCCATCAGAAGCAGTTAAAATTAATTCCAAAAAACTCTGTTTTTCCCGATCTAGATGCTTTTCTAAAATAAGTTCTGGATGTGTCATTCCTTCAGCACTTATTTTTTCTCCTAGCTTGAAATATTCACTGGGACTAAGATTATAGCTTTGTAAAGAATTGACTCCAAGGTCTGGATCAACTGCCTTTACCAAAGCAAAGTGTGTTCCCGGTAGTGTTAATTCACTTATTGAGAGATTGAATATATTTTTAGAAAATAATGGGTAATTATCATTTATATCCTGAATTTCAATTTTGACATAATAAACAGTCAGAGGATTTTTGGCCAAGATTTCAAGATTCAGCATACATTTTTTTTCTATTTCACAAATGCTTTCTCTATCTATCCTGTCTACTACATAAAGATTGCCATTCTCTAAACTGATATTGAAATAATATTTTTTATTATGGGGAGCAATTTGTAGTCTCCGCATACTTAATTCTGTTACTGATAAGCCTAAATCGTTTGCAATATTCCCTACTATCGAACCTAGCTTCAATTCTTCTAAAATAGAATAGTGAATCTGACCAGAGACATAGAGGATTGAGATAAAGAAAAATGCTACTTGCCATTTCATTGTCTTCTATTTTAAAACATGGATTCTTCTTTAGAATTGTTTGAAAATGATATTGCTTTCTTCCAGTATTAAGAAATTTTCAAAATCCAAATTTTAATGCAGAGGATAAAGAGAAATCCACACTCAGAGACAAAGCATAAATTCTTATTTGCCTCTTCCAGAGCTGCAATGTCTTTCAGTAACATACAGCAGTATTTAGAAGATCTCCTCAATCTCTACCTATTGGTCAACAGCGCCACACTGAGGCTAAAGTTAGGTGTAGCAGGTAAAAGTTTGAGTAGCCTGATGTCAATTTAAAAAACATATTGTAATGTATTACAAATTAGCATTGAACTTAAAAATACATCAATTACAATTACAAATGTTGTTAAAGTATTTGCACAGTGTTGCTTAATAAAACTGATTATGTAACTTTTGGCTTATCAATCAGCATTACATTTAAAAATGAATATTTTATTATTTTAGAAGCAATATTCGCAAAATATTCAATGTGAATTTAAAGTGATATTTATCAATAATACTAGAATCTTAAGCAACTACTGTGTAAACTACTAAAATGTGAATGTACAAGAGACATAATCACATTATACTTCAAACGGTCGAAATAAAACTCAAATCAGAACATATTCACTACTGAGCAGGCAAGAAAACAAACCACCAGTAATGAACATTTTCATATCCGGATGTGTAACAAATACATTATCTATCCATCCTGATATAAAACGTAGTCAATTACAGTATAATAAGGGTATACAGTAAAAAAAATAGTATTTTCAATGAAAGATAGTTCTGAATAAGAACTATTTTTCATATTTTTATTCTTTAAGAAAACTGTTGAATAAATTCTATATTTCACCGTTATTGTGGTACACAGAAATATTTCCTAATATCCTGTTATATGTGTTATAGACATTGCCCATACATACATCGAAAACACTTCCCCATGCTAAAATAAAGAAATGCCTCACCTACACATTGCTTATTGTTACCATTATTGCGGCTATATTAAAGGGACACTAACATTTTAAAGTGGTCAGTATGTGAGGAGTTCTCCCCCTACAGCTCCCCCAATCTGGCAGTAGAAGCTGGGTGAAGTGGTGGAGTTTCCTCCTCTCCACCCAGCATCATCATCGGCTGGTATTTTTTATTTCCCCGCTGCCAGTCACCAGAACGGTCACTGCCAGTCACGGTCACAGAACTGCATGTCAGCATGCAGAGAGTTTGCCGATGTCACCCTCTCTGACACCAATTGCGGTAGTGAGCAGTCTCAGAGAGTTTGCCGATGGATCGGATCAGCGTATGCTTGCAGCTCCAATCCATCGTTCTGCATAGGTACTATTTCCTCCAGATTCTATTGACCAAAATGTTAACATTTGCCCCCAAGTTTCCTTATTTCCCATTTCCTTAACACTGTTCCTTATTTTTTTAATTCCCACCAAAAAGTTTTTACTGTAAAACATGATTTTGCCCCTTTTTCACACATCATGGCTCCCCTGCAGATCAAATAATCTCATGTCCAAAGCGAAATCTCCAGGTTGCTAACACATGCTGGTTCTTCTCCCTACATAGAGCTCTCATCAGATATATGAAGGGTCTGATCTGACAACAACGGAGTGTAAAAAATTGCTTTATCCTATCAATATCAATATTCTCAATATATATATATATATATACTGTATATATTTATATATCCTTTTGATGCATTTATCATGAGAGAATATTCTAGTTTCTACTTGGATTATTTAGTTGTTAATTAGTAAGGGGTTCCAGTAAAACCTACTTAAAGATGCAGGGAGAGCTATTTCTGTTTTACCATAACTGGATTAATACAATAGAGTTTTATGTTCTGACAAACTTTCTTTATTCAGGGCTGCTGGTCCCAATTTATCTCATAGGATCAAAGAACCTACAGTGCTTTAATGAAATTCCCAAATGATTTTCAAATCTGACCCATTTGGCTCTATTAACTAGGGGCGTGCACTCATTTCGTAACAAATCTCAATTCGTTACGAATTTCGTTCATTCGTATTTCCGAAGTACTTACGAAATAACAAATTGATTTAATCCGAATTGAAACGAAAACAAAATGGTATAAAATAATTTGATTTGTTATACTGTTTCACAAGAGAACCATTGCATGAATAATTCCTGAGCAGGATTTGATTCATTGGGGTTTTATTTAGTGATCTAAAATTCAATCGATATCAAATATTGAATCGATCCCTACTTACATACATACAAGTCAGTATTAAAGCAAACAGCATTATGAAATGAATCAAATTCGTTTGACTGTTTCACAAAGCACCCCGTCCCTGTAAATTGGCCTGGGGTGCTGAATGTGTTGTCAGCACCACAGGCGAATGGACAGCTCAATATGTAACCCTAGCTTGCCTTTTAACAGCAAAATTTGATTCATTGGGGCTTTATTTAGTGATACGAAATTCGAAAACAATAGCAAGTATCGAATCGATCCCAAATTACAATGTTTTTTTCTTAGTGATCCGAGATACCAAACGAAAACGAATTAACGAAACGAACAAAACGTAATGAAATTACAAAACTAAATTCCAAAAACTTTATTTTGAAACAAAATGAATTTTTCAGCCATGCACATCTCTACTATTAACATTTCAAAAGAGTTCAGACCAACTATTACATGATCCTAGAGCCTTCCATAACAGTAGCAGGAAGGGGAGTCAAAGGGCAAACATACTTTAAAGTAGACTAATGAATGGCTTGGGAAGGAAGTCTGTAAAAAACAGGCTGAAGCAGTTTGAGATGCAGGTTGGAAGAAGCCGTCTGCAAAAAGAGCATGGAAGAAAGATGTCAATCGAGTGGGTGCAAAACCTAGCCATAGAGAGCAACAGGCAAACCATATGTAATGATAATATTTGAACATCCAATAGGATTTAGACTATTTTTAATTTATTATTGAAATATGCCTGTGCTTTAATTTGTTTATATTTGTATACTTATGTCAAATCTGTAATAGTAACTTAATTTATATATATATATATATAAAATTTTATATACACTTGTCTAAGTGTTCAATGTGTGCACATTCTTTAATGAATAAACCCAGTACGAGCATCATCATTTCTTAGAGTATGAGCAAGGGAAAATTTACACTTAAAATGTACCTATAACAGACAATGCACATTTACAAATATGCTCTAGCATGCTGAAACGTGTATTTGCTACGGTTAAAGTCCGAAGTGTGGTTAATTTTAGGATTACCTGGGTAATCCTTACATTACCCAGGTGTCATTAGCAAAACTCCAAAGTGAAAATAATTTTCAGACTTTATCCGGGTAATCTGCAAAGTATCCAGAGGCCTCTGGGTACTCTGGTTTTCTGCTGTGTTTTACCCGGGTAAAACGCACATTACCCTAGTGTTGCTGGATAAAGTGTGATGTGCAATGAAACATCGGACTTTATAAGGGTAAACTGCAAAGTATCCAAACGCCTCTGAGTACTCCGCTTTTCTTTGGTTTTTGGCAGGTTACAGTTGACTGAATTCCGAGGATTACCTGGGTAAAGCTGCAAATTGTTATCTGACTGAAAACAAAATTGTGTTTTTTGTTATTTTTAACCAAATTGTATCCACAGTCACAAACCCCACTAAATAACTGTCATGTAACTCTGTGTTAATTGTCTGAACATTAATTTATGAAGATAAAGATATTATATAAAGAGTAACCTAACGGTTATTATGTTTTATAAATAATATAAAGCTTCCATATGACACATCATAAAGATCATGATACTCTTTAACATTCATATAAGAATCATATCCTGTTACTCTATACATTCATTATATCCTTAATACATTTTAATGTTTGTCTTTTGCCATTTTAGTTGATAATATTCTTAGATAATAGCAAAATTCACTCTTACCCAAGGGGTTTGGATGCTCTGCAGATTACTCAAGTGAAGCTGTAGATAGTCCTCAGAATACCTGGGTAAAGCTTCAGACTTTTATCTGAACAATAACAAAATTCAGTTTTAACCACACAGGGTTGGATAGTCCGCAGATCATCTGGGTAAAGTGGGAATTTGTCAGCTCTTCCAGACTGTTACACAAGGGCAGTTGGTTAGTCCTAAAATTACCAGGTTAAAGACTGAATTTTTCGTTTTTTTGCAGCTTTATCTGGCGGTTTTGGTTAATGCCAGGATTACCTGGGTAATCTTAAAATTAATCGCACTTCAGGCTTTAACCGTAACATACGGATGACATTGAACTCCATCATGTATGTCATTACTTAGTGTGTTGTGCTCCACATCCTGTAAGGAAATTAAAAAAACAACTCATGCATCCCGATCGCGCGGATGACTCTCGAGTATCGTGGGGTTTCCCCGACCAGCGACCCCACCCGACTGTATGCCGCGAATTACCCGTCTGTGTTGTGCCAGATTAGGAAGAACTTGGAGGACTGGACTGAGAAACCGTTTTCGTGGATCGGTCTGATCCACTCCGTAAAAATGAATATACTGCCCAGGCTCCTGTTCTTTTTCCAGGCACTACCCGTTGCAGTTACTAGGAGGGACTTAGAGCCAGGTTACTAGAGCCAGGATTCAGTCAGCGGTTGACACATTTATTTGGCAGAATCGTCGGCGGAGAGTGGCCAGGAAAATATTATATTGCCCTAAAACTAGGGGTTGGTCGGGTCTTCCCAATTTTTACATGTACTATTGCGCAGTTCAGTTGGCACAGGTAGTCCCTTGGCATGCGCCCGCAAGCGACAGGCATTGGGTTGCACTGGAGACAGTGCTTGAATTCCCCTGACCACCCACATATGTCCCTGTGTCTTCCAAAACCTTCAAGACCGATACCCTCCACGTCTGCCTGGCAATAGCCAATTCTTCGCCCATTTTTGACCTCGCCTGCGCCAAATTTTCATTAGCAGCCACACCATCGCAAATGACCCGTTATACCGCAACCTGGCATTCCCTCCGGGGATGAACCTTTCAGACTTTAGAACACTGGAGGCAGCAGGACTTCGACGCTTCTGTGATGTAGTGACCAGGGGGCGGGTCGTGACCTTTGCAGATATCTCCGCTAGGGCTATACTAAGACCGTTTAACTACTTCCGTTTTATGCAGCTGCGGCATTACATAGAATCGGAGGCCATAGGTCGCATAGCCAACACCCTGCTGAACTGGTTTGAGAAGTTATGTTGCGCGGCGAGGGTTCCTAGGGGTTTGATCTTGACTATTCATTATTCGCTGTGTTCGGGGTCTAAAGAACGGGTGAGTTAGCTTATTGCGCCCGATGGGAGACAGATTTGAAGGAGTCACTATCGGGTGATGAATGTGAGGAGATATGGGAGGCCACTGCGAAGTCATCCTTGTGTGTCACCCACCAAGAGCAGTCCTTCAAGATGTTATTTCGATGGTACACGACCGCGGTACTCTTCTGCCGGATGGGGAGGACCACCACTGATCTGTGTTGGTGAAACTGCAGGCCCCATTTGTGGTGGGACTGCCCGAAGGTTCGGGAATACTGGGGGCGGGTGGGTAGATTGTTGACACCGGTCTTTCAACGGCCCGTGTCTGTGGATCTCTGGGGCTTTCTGCTGTCCCGGCCAATGCCTGGCTTCACGAACCCTGAGCAGGCCCTGCTCCGATGCATCCTATTGGCCGCTCGCCTATCCCTGGCTTCTCAGTGGCAGTCAGATATCCTCCCGTCGATGCGGCTAGTGAAAGCTAAAGTGTCTGACGTGAGGCTCATGGAAGAGCTGACAGCAATTGTATGCCAAATCCTGCCCAAATTTGAGAAAACTTGGCAATTGTGGGACGATTATATGGGAGTAATACGTTAATTATGTTAGTCTCCGGAGCTTACCGTTGTTTGTCAGTCCTGGTTGGAAATGCCCCCCCCCCGTTTTTTATCCCTTTTCTCTTTTTCCTTTTTGCACCCTTGTCTAAGGACGAGGTTACACTTTGGTACATGCCAGTCGGTATCTGTATTCCAATGCACCTGTCTAGGAGACTATGTTGTACCTTATTTTGTTGAAAATTCAAAAATAAAGAATTTAAAATACCAGCAGCAGCTGGTGGCGAGGCGTACTAGTATGCCCCACCGATGTTAGCCCACTCCCGACAAGCGCCACCCACCTGTCATTAAGGGGTTAAAAAAAAAAAACATTGGATTGTTTGGTTTTTCTACGCTCACCACAGACTAGAAATGAATCACCTGGACGTAACATATTCATTACCAAGCACTTTTTCAATGTTACCATTAACATGCAATATAGAATTCAATAAAAAACAATTCTGAGTCAGGAGTGTTATATAGCAATAAACAAAATCGATTGTAATTTTCATTAATTTATTCTTCTACAGTATTGTAGACATATTCTTGGTATGAAGGTTTCTAGACTATAGATGGTGTCTCTTAACTTGCACTATTTCACAGGAGGTCTCTAGTATTAGCATATAGGCAGATAGCATATAAGAAAATAGTAAATTCTGAAAAGTTTAATTAGTAGCGAATTGTATTAATGAAAGTTATAACAATATACAACACATATATATGTACTAAGCAGGAAGTTTCCACGCTTACAACAGAAATGTTATGCTTGAGTAATAGAGATTGTTCTCAGAGCACATATTGCAGTGCACCCCCTCCTTGGCTGCTGTTGTGCAGCAATAAAGTTGTTATTGTTCTTTTTTATTTATAGTGGAGGAAGCTGTTGTTTCTAGCTTCAATGCACCAATACAATATGATGGGATTGAGCTCTGACAAAGAGTTTTGTTTCTACCCTGTGAGAATAAGAAGTCTGAATTAAAAAAGAACAATACATTTTGGGCTGTATTAAATACAGCCTGTTAAAATGGGGGCGCTAAGGTGGAGAACCTGCTTCTGCAGGTTTCCCCTTAGCATTCCCGCTTTAGCTCCATATTACAGAAAAGGTGCTGACTCAGCAGTCTGCCCCGTAATGAAGCGCTAAGACACTGAATACACGTGGCAGCACTAACGCGCCGCCCCGAATATCTCCTCCATGTAATCTAGGATGCGCAGTTCATTTTGTACCAAAATCGATTTTCGGACGAAATTTACCATTTTCGTGCTTCCGAAAATTCAAAATGTCAACCACACAAAATTTCGGATCGATTCAACATTTCGAGTCATTCGATTCGATAATTCGGATGATTCGAAATATCAGGTCGATTCGATAAATCAGGTCGATTCGTTGATTCGGGTCATTTCGGCGTTTGGATCATTTAGGTGATTCAGATCATTTCGGTGATTTGGATAATTTCAGGTCATTCATTTCAGTTTTATGCTGCAGTAATTATCCTGTAGAGGTGCTACTCGGCAGTGTGCGGATTTATATGCTACATTAATTATACTGTAGAGGTACTGCCCGGCAGTGTGCGGAATCATATACTGTAGAGGTGCTGCCCGGCAGTGTGCGGATTCATATGCTGCATTAGTATTCTATAGAGGTGCTGCCCGGCAGTGTGTGGATTCATATGCTGCATTAATTATACTGTAGAGGTGCTGCCCGGCAGTGTGCGGAATCATATGCTGCATTATTATACTGTAGAGGTGCTGCCCGGCAGTGTGCGGAATCAAATGCTGCATTAATATACTATAGAGGTGCTGCCCGGCAGTGTGCGGAATCATATGCTGCATTGAAACCTATGGGTTAAAAAGCCTTATTTCTATAAAAAAGTTAAGAAACCTAAAATTTCACCCAAAAAATGCTTAAAAAATCTTAAAAGAATAACTAAGTAAATGAACTTTCATTCTATTGGTAGTAGTCTACTTCCCATTCTTAAATAAGCAATAAAAAAAACAAATAACTCATTAAAAAATGAAAACCAAACTGAACCGAATCACCCGAATCACCGAATCGAAAAAACGATCCAAATGCCAAAATGACCCGAATCACCGAATCGATCCGAAATTTTGAATCACCGAATCGAATCACCGATTCGAAACAAAAACTGTTCAAAACGACCCGAAGCAAAAAAAACACCTGGAAACAAAATTTTTATCTGTTCACATCTCTAATGTAATCCATAGGACTCCATGGAGGCTTGTGCTGCTGGGTCAGCTGACCTGCAGGATCTCGCTTCTCGTGAGATTTTCAGCTCCTGCTAACTGATTCTGCAGAAGCGCTATCATTTAGCAACAGCTCCAAGCTGTGGTTAACTTTTTAGTTATCCACAGAGGGGTGTAATTAGCGCTAGGACTTTGTAATCCTAACACAAATTACTCTTTGCTTACTCTTTGCGCTCCCTATTTTAAGCATAGGGAGAGCAAAGTACAGTAAGTTTGAGCAAGAAAGCGCAATTTCCTTTAGCGTTCTGATTGTAATATGGGCAGTCCGCACTAGGGACACTTAACCTAATGTTAACACTCACATAGCTGACCGCTCATATTAGCATTAAGATTGCAATATTGCCCATTATGGGCTAAATGTAGGTGTTTATTGCTTTCAACATAAAGTGAAGTTAAACTTTTTAAACTTAATTCAAGTTAAATGTGGATACATGCTGAGTATCTCTTATCTGAAATTCACAGGAACACAAGCTCATCTTAGCTGTTTTCTACTCATGTTTAAATGGGTTTTAAAGTCATGTTTTATTAAAGGACCCAGACAAATTATATATCCTTTTTCAGAGGACTCAGGAGATTTAAAATATGTTGTTTCTATGTGTATACATCATGACCCATCAGAATGTGGTAACAAAATATGTAAAAAAAATATGTAAATTTCCATTCGGATTTCAATCATTTGCAGTGTTTAAAAATAGTTTCCCATACTTCGTCATCCAAAAGTTTGTGGTTATATGTTCTATGAGTTACTCTTGTTAAATAAATAGAAATGGAAACCTGTACTTAATTTTTATAAGAAAATACATCATTTTAACCAAAACTGAAATAACAATGTTTTCACTTTTATTATTTTTTTGTTTGCATTTTTCTCACATTGTATATGGACATGTTTGGTATCATTAGAAAGGCCAGACTCTGTCCTGTCCAGTGACATCTAACTTGAAGGTGTGCTGTGAAGTATGGTGATACAGAGCTCCAAAGGACCACCACTCTCCTTGCTTACATCCGGCAGAGTGTGTTTTGAAAAATTGCCCCATCGTCTCCACATTTGGTCCCAGCATGGGAAATGAGAAGGAGTAAGTGATGTGGCATTGTTTGCTTTACAAGTAAAAGCTCATAATGCCCGTCTTAGAACAGAGAACAAAAAGTACATTTTGAATTTTTTATTTTTTTATTTTTACTCATTACGTGTTCATATTTGGTATCTTCGGAAAGACCAGATTCTGACCTTTCCAATGATACCTCACTTGATCTTGTGCGGTGTAAAAATAAGAGATGTAGGGTTCCAAAGGACCCTTGGCGCTCCTTGTTGGAGTGTAACAATTTAGGTTTTCAAAGAAACAATGCATACTAATGCATTGTACCATCATCTCCACACTTGCTGGTGGCATTGAAAATGAGAAGGTTAATTAGTTTTTAATTGAAAAGTGAACAATAGTGCTACGCTAGAAAAGAAAAATAAATTATTTTATTTGTTTTATTTTATTTTTACATCAAACAGGGTCAGGTTTGGTATTTTTGGAAAGGCCACACTCTGTGTTTCCGTCAATACCTCACATAACCCTGCATCCTCTATGGTCCTCGAGGCAGGGCTGACATCCAGTACGTCAGCCCACTGTAGGAGTAGTCCGTGATTGAGCGGCGCAAAGCCATGGGACTTTGACAAAGCACTGAGCTCCCCACATCCTAGCAGAAATACGGAGGACCAGTTTAACGTGTCATCCGGATTCAAGTGGATACAATTCCAAATTAGGGGTACCCAACCTGTACATTTTTTTGGGTGTGGACTAACTGATATAATCTGATCTACTAAATTTCAGAATCAGAAAAGGAGCCGTACAATCTCTTCTCCAACATCTTTCAGTTTTAAAAAAAGTAGACAAATCATATTAGAACATAAAAGTGGTTATTCAAAGAGCACCGAAATGTCGCCGACCTTTCCAACAATCTGCCGCACACAGTGCCAACCAGCCGCTGGAAAAAGCCAACAATCCGATGAACGGGGTAAAAAAAAGGAAAAATGGTTGAAAGTGTCAAATTTGAACTGCTGTTGGAAAAACAACTGCTGGACAAAAATGTCTGGAATTAACATATAAGGTGCTGAATGATAATAAAAAGGTCTGTTACAGAAAAAAGAAAAAACACTATTTAAAAAAACCAGAAAAAAAATTGCCAAAAAAATCACCAAAAAAGTCTAAAAGATACTAAAAAAAATCTATAAATAAAGAGACTTTTTGGTGCAGATTAAAAGAATAAATGGTTCATTAGATGTTGGAAAAAAAGGGAATATTTTGAACATTGAAACCTATGGGATTCGTCTGACTAAACCCGCCGAATGAAACCACTGAACATCTGGGCTTTTCTCTGACATTTTACTGCTGTTCGGAGTTCTCTGAATAGATTAACCATTGCTTCTTATGGGGGATTTTACTGCCGTCGAACAGGCAATTGCTGGCAATTTGCCAAAATTTGGCAAACTGCCTGCTTTCTGAATAGCCGAATGGCCACGAAATGGCATCGTACGAGGAAATTCACTGTTCGGTGCCAGTTCGAGGCCAGATTAACTCTCTGTAATTGAACAAGTTGAACAAGACACACATTTGACTCTAAGTTTATTGGAAAACTATAAAATACCTAAAAGCCATATATCTAAGGCAATACAAGCTCAACAGAACTATCTAGAGCAAAACCACCAGTATGTTTTGTCAAAAATAACATTTAAAGTTGTTGTACATGTACACCAAAATATTAGGCACCTTTCACCTCTTCTCTGATTGGTTTGATGTAAATTCAACCATTTAACCATTTAGTAAAGAGCTTTCTCGGATTAGTTGAATTGATTACACATGGCAAAAATATGTTAGCCAATTAAAAGAGCTCCATCAGTCTGCCTATGTGAGTCCCCATAGCTATAATGAGTGATACCATGTGGATTCATTGGGTGGGCGTACCTCTCAGTGAATAATGTGATATTCTTGCATCGATATTCCTATGAGATATTTAAAAATGCAACTTTAAGGTAAATCAACAATTAGTGAAATCAGCCCCTAGACATTATATGCTTTGAATTTGAATTGAAGATTAATATAAACTTATTTACTGTACTATGTACTGTAGAAACCCACAACATGTACCATCAATGGATCCCTAACATAATATTACTATATTCTATATTGGCTCTTTATTTATTCAAACTTCTTCAAAGCAATTCAAAATGTAAGATTCTATAAATGCTCTACTAATAATATGCATATTACAATATCATCAAAACTATTGTAAAACAAGTAAACTTACCTGTGTGTTACTACCCTCAGTTTCATTAACTACCGGAGAGTCATTGGTATCAATTAGATTGTCTGTAGGAACATTCTGGACTGGCTTTAAAAAAGCAATTTCATTTTGCTTTGAGTCAAGAGTTACACAAACATCATATGAGTATGGCAGAGGTAATGATCCATTACTGAACTGAGTTGGGTAATTAAGAGAGAGTTGCGGATACCAGCTTCTGTGTAAAATGTCTAGAGTCGTAGGATTATGTTGTCTTCTGCACTTAGTGATCACAGTAGCAGCTACCATTACGATGAATAGAATGGAAATCAAAGTGATTGCTATCACCAAATAGAAGGTTGCATCAAAGGAGGCATCTAATTCTTTAGGTTGTTTTACAATTTCTGGAAGAACTTGATGGAAGTCTTCAGCTATGACTAGGTTTAATGTCACTGTTGCAGACAGAGGAGGGACCCCATTATCTTTTACCATAACAGCAACTTTTTGTCTTAGTGAGTCACTGTCTTTAAAATCCCGAGCTAATCGTATTTCCCCTGTGTGTTGACCAATAATGAGGAATGATGGATCAGGAACCTGGAGCAAGTGATATGAAAGCCATGCATTATGTCCAGAGTCTGAATCCACTGCAATAATTTTGGTAACTAAGTAACCATTTTCTGCAGAACGAGGAATATACTCAAACAATGTTGTTCCCTCCATGTCTGGTGATGGGTAAAGTATTTTAGGAGCATTATCATTCTTATCAACGATACATATCCTCACTGTAACATTGCTGCTCAGAGAAGGGGATCCACTATCTTTAGCGATTACTTGGAAATCAAAATCTCTTATTTGCTCATAGTCAAACGAACGTTGTGCATATACCACTCCAGTTTTTGAATTCATGGAAATGTATGATGAAATTGGTATGTCTGAAATATTTCTATTGAGAATTGAGTACGTTACTCTAGCATTTTCATCAGTATCAAAATCTGAGGCTTGGACACTATATACAGATGTGCCCGGTAAATTATTTTCAAAAATATATCCAATGTATTTTAATTTATCAAAAAGTGGTGGATTGTCATTAACATCTGAAATTGCCACTTGAATAACTTTTTTGGTCGATAATTGAGGGGAACCTTCATCTTTAGCAATTATTGTTATATTATACATTGGAATTGTTTCTCTGTCCACTGAAGAGAATGTAACAAGTTGGTAATAGCTAGTGGATGTTGGCAATAACTTAAATAGCGATGTGTCTGGTACATCACATGACACTTCACCGTTTGTTCCTGAATCCAGATCATTAACTTGGAATACTGCAACCACTGTTCCTGGAATTGAATCTTCTGGAATTGGTGTAGCCAGTGATACTAGCTGTATCTCAGGAGCATTGTCATTGACATCCAAAATCTGAATCAATATGGTACAATAAGTTCCTAGACCTCCACCATCCTTAGCTTCCACAGTTATTTCATAATTTTGTTTAACTTCATAATCCAATGGGCCAATAATTTTTATATCTCCACTATCAGGATCCAAACTAAATGTATCCATTGCATTTGCAGCAGTGTGACTAAATAAATATGTAATTTGTGCATTAGTACCTTCATCTTCATCAGTTGCATTTAGTCGTAGAACTTGAAAACCATTTGTAGCATCTTCTTTCAAACTTATTCTGTATGTGTCCTGACCAAAGACTGGATAATTATCATTTACATCTTGTACCACAATCCTAATCAATGCAGTTCCAGTTTTCACAGGCTTTCCACCATCAGACGCAGTTAAAATTAATTCCAAAAAGCTCTGTTTCTCTCGATCTAGAGGCTTTTCTAAAATAAGTTCTGGATACTTAAGTCCTTCTGCACTTATTTTTTCGCCTAGTTTGAAATACTGATTAGGAGTCAGAGTATAGCATTGTAAAGAATTGACACCAAGGTCTGGATCTTCTGCTTTCCCCAGAGCAAAATGCACGCCTGGTGTTGTAATTTCACTGATTGATAGATTGAATATATTCTTAGGAAAATATGGAGTGTTATCGTTTATATCCTGAATATCAATTTTTACATGGTAAAGCATTTTCAATGGATTTTCAGCCAAGATTTCAAGATTCAGCATACATTTCTTTTCTATTTCACAAATACTTTCTCTATCTATCCTGTCTATTACATAAAGATTGCCATTCTCTAAATTTATATTGAAATAATACTTTTTATAATGGGGAGCAATTTGTAGTTTTCTAATATTTAGTTCGTTGACACCTAAACCTAAATCATTTGCAATATTTCCTACTATAGATCCTTGTTTCATTTCTTCTAAAATAGAATAGTGAATCTGACCAGAAACATAGAGGATTGAGATAAAGAAAAAGACTACTTGCCATGTCATTATCTTCTGCTGAAATTATGAAAGCTTCTTTAAAATTGTTTGAAGATGATACTGTTTTCTTCACAATCCAGGCAATGTAAAAAAAAAATCTAAATCCAAATTTTAATGTAAATTCTACAGAGTAATCCACATTGAAAGAAAAATCTTACATTGTCCTTTGCCTCTTCCAGAGCTGCAATGTCTTTCAGTAACATACAGCAGTATTTAGAAGATCTCCTCAATCTCTACCTATTAGTCAATAGCGCCACACTGAGGCTAAAATTAGGTATAGCAGGTTAAAAAAAATTGAGTAGCCTTATGTCAACTTACAAAATATATTGTTATCTATTATAAATTAGCATTGAACTTTAAAATACATCAATTACAATTATAGAAAGCTATTTTATGGCTTTCCAGAAAAAAATCATTTATGTTAAAAACTATGTTATATGTTGCTGAAGCTTATCATGCATCTAATGCCAATAAAAGCTGCAGAATAAGAGCTCTTAATAGAAATTAATATATAAAGTCTTAAGGCAATGTAAATGGCAAACCATGTACAAATAGCAAATCTTGTGCTTGGGGAATGAAGTGATAATTTACATTTTAGCTTTACATATAAATTAAAAGTCAATGCTTTATCTAAGTCTCTGTGTGCGATGCAAAATGTTTGTAAGTTTGTTTTTTCCAAAGCTGGGAGAATGGCATGGCATTTTCTGAAAACTATATGCTAGGTTTTTTTTCTCTTTGAATCGAACGCAGATTTTAAAAAAAGTTGTGTTTCTATGCAATTTTAGCTTGCATCTAAAAGACTTGAATATGGCCTGAAATTGACATGGGTTTACCTCACATCAAGATATTGCTGCATGTATGGGTCATAAATGACACTAGATTAGGAAAGATTTGAGAGCTTCACTTGCATCTAAAAATGAAATAGCTAAATAAGAAGTTTTATGGAAATTTTATACATACAGAAAAAATGGCGTCGCGTCCATACTCACCAGAGCAGCTGCAACAGCCAGGAGTAACAACCCAGTTCATGAATAAAACATAACATGTATAAAACATTTTTTCTTGTTATGTTTTATGGAAATTTGTTTTTAATTCAAACTACTCATAACCCTAAAACTAAATTTAAACCTAAAACTAACCATTACCTTAATCATATTTAAACCTAAGACTATATTTTTCTATGCAGGGAGAAAAACGACTAGCTATAAAATAATTCATAGAAATATTATTTTAAATATAAACTACACCTAAGACTAATTTTAGCCCTCACCCTAAACAACTGCATCACTACAATTTGATGATGCTTTTGGACTATACTTGAGTTAATTATAATGAAGTGAATTTTACACAGTGTTATTATACACAAACTAAAGGTGACACCGTCCTTATGGGATATCAAACATTCGAACGAATTTTGTAATCTCTGTGGCAGTTCCCTTATGGTGTGAATTATTTGTCAGACATCAACTAAACATCAATTGGCAGCTGTCTCAAAAGTGACATGATTGACTAAACAGGATTCCCTAAACCTCACATCACTCTGTGTTAAGATGAATTGCAATTATTTGTTGTGCACTATTTATGCAGTATTTGATTTTTAGCTCTGCTCGTCATGACCATTGTGCTTGATTATGTTATTTGTCCCTTATTGATCGTACGGCAACGTGCATTTGTATGTGTGAACGACTAAAAATTTGTATGAAAAAAAAAAAAGAAAATACAACACTAATAATAAATCTTGGCTCTATGTCAACCCGGCCATTAGATTACTCCTTCAGCTGCATTTAATTTCATACCTCAGACTCTAGTGTTAAGTGATTTTCGAAAAGCAAAAGCATGACCCTGCTTGCACAAACGCATATAAAGCTTGCACAGGGATGCACTTGGTTCCATGGAGACCTATGCTGATACCAATGACAGAACCAGCGGCCACTATTGATCATTGATTCCCAAAATATTCCAGTTCAGGCCGCTAATGGAGCCAACTGGTCGGAATAAAGACGTTAATAGCGATTTACTAATGGATAGTGGCTCACGCGCAAGCTACTAGGGTGCATCCTAAAGTAAGTTTACCCTTTATACGCTAATAATAAACTCAAACAACTGTCTGAATCTATTTCTATTATAATTAAGGTGGGAATTGCATTTTTTTTACTACTTTTTAAAAGCAGTGACTATAATACTTCACTCTCTTCAGTTAAATCTAATGGTCATACCAAAGGAATATGATTCCTGAACTCAATGTAAAAATATTGATAATTTGTATTTGTGGAATAGTCGTAACATGAATCCACAATACAGTGGTAAGATTAAATACAAAATATGGAGTTTTCTAGGTGTTTCAAAGTGATGCCAACTGAAGATTGGGGACAAATTGAATGGGCAATGTTAGTTCAATTCACATATTGGTGTCATCTAGTGAAACTGTTGTACGAAGCTGTCTCAGGTGAAAAGTTTCACATCTACCACATAGACAATTCGACAATAACATCAGTCTCAGATAATTAAGAGCACAATTCTACATCCTTTTAAGACTCATATTAAAATATTTTAAATATCTTCCCAGAGATAAATATATGAAGTTACTTCTATGAAAATTTGGCTAAGAATATTTCCTACAAAATGACACCGCACAAGAATGTTAGAGAGTGGATAATTTTCAGGTAATGAAAATATGGAGTTCTACATTTCCCAGATTAGCCAGTGGTATGTACGAGACTGAAAAATCGTTCCATATGAAAATATTATTCCTGTATCACGTATACAGCAAAATATACAAATAATGTTAATTGGAAATACAGTGTAGCGCCACACAGCACGTTTAACCACCACCAGTAACCTTTGTAGCCAATACCAGAAATAGTGGTTTCCCCTAAACCAAACACATGTATACATATGATGAGGTTAGAGGGTGATCATTT
This sequence comes from Leptobrachium leishanense, assembly GCA_009667805.1. Lineage (NCBI taxonomy): Eukaryota > Metazoa > Chordata > Amphibia > Anura > Megophryidae > Leptobrachium > Leptobrachium leishanense. The sequence continues at coordinate 205,015,709 of CM019065.1, read as the reverse complement.
TAAAATGAAAGTATTGTCACCGTTCCAGGGGTGCCTTTGGATCTGTAATAGGATTCGCAGTCCTCTACATCTGGCACACTCCAAGATCAGCCAAAATAAGCATGAATACCAGCATAAATAAAAAGTGGTATTTATTAATAAAAGACTGCTTACGCTCGACGCGTTTCGTCTAAATAGACTTCCTCAAGAGCATTAAATATGCAGTCAAAAGTACATCAATAAAAGCAAAGTGCATAAATATAATTTCATCCATCACCATTATATAACCAGACCAAAGAACGTGGAACTGCACTGGCCAGGGGAGGAGCGTCGCGATGAGAGTGTGTCATTATCCAGAGCAACAGATTAGATGGGAGGTGCCGCGGAGGAAGCGCGTCATTGCTGAAATCAACGAATGAAGAATGCGAGGAGGTGGAAACCAAAGCGCCATGTTTTTGGTGGAGAAAGAAACAACACGAGGATATAAACAACTGAAATGTGTTAAGGGGGAGGGATGATGGGATGTTTGGGTCTTAATTGATTAATTGGTCTGGTTATATAATGGTATGGGTGAAATTATGTTTATGCACTTTTGACTGCATATTTAATTCTCCTGAGGAAGTCTATTTTGCCGAAATGCATCGAGCGTAAGCAGTCTTTTATTAATAAATACCACTTTTTATTTATGCTGGTATTCGTGCTTATTTTGGCTGACCTTGGAGTGTGCCGGATGTAGAGGACTGTGAATCCTATTACAGATCCAAAGGCACCCCTGGAACTGTGACAATGTTTTCATTTTAAAATGATCACCCTCTAACCTCATCAATTGCATACTTAATACGAGTTTTCCAGGAGCTCGCAGAGGGGAGATCCTACACATTTGAAAGTTAAGTGATTCAGTGCTTTTCCTTTTTTTCCCATGTATACTTGAAAACGAGAGAAATCTCAATGTATCCTTCCTGGTAAAATCCTTTATAAATAAATAAATAAAATATAACCTGGTACAGTGCAACTTAATGCTTATAGAGGTTTTCTGGTGTCTCTCATTATTTTCAAACAGACACAGAAGAAGACCAAGATTAGACAATTATAGTGCAGTATGTATAAACTATATATTCATATATATGGTCAAAAGGGGTTCACTCACAAATAGAGAGCCTTAACACTGGCTCTCAGTGCATCTGCGCCTGTGTTTTTTTTCTTATTATTTCACAGGTGGCCCATACACCTTTCTATGGGTTTTCTCTCCACACAGAATATAGAAAAGAGAACAGACAGAAATCTCCTGGTGCAGATCTATGGCATGTTTTAAAGCCATAAGGGCCATTTTACATACTTGGTGCTAACTTAACCAGAGCTGTTGTAAACTTCCCAGAGCCATTATAGCCTATGGAGGGTTTAAGTTTACAACTGCTTTGGTTAAGTTAGCACCAACTATGTAATATAGCCCTAAATCTATTGCCAATTTTCCACTTACTTTTGGAGGAGCTTCCATAGCTCTAAGAAAGCGCTTCTGGATTTTTTCCTAATGCTGGAAAACCCAATGATAACTGCCAAGAGTTCACGAAAATGACCGTGGTAAGGAATAATGCATTTTAATAAAATTTCAACTAAAAACACTAAAAAACAGTATGCCAGAATGTGTTTTGCCTTATCCCACAGCTTCATCAGCTGGTATAATAATGTCATATCCCCATATTTGTTTTAAACTGTTCTACAATGAATAAATTGGCCCCAGATGTTCTGTATAACTATCGGGTGTGCAGTTCGCACCTCCATCCCATCCACCAATCGTGGACGCCGCCATCTTGGACATGCACAGACGGACTTCCGCATTCCACCACGTTCCACTGTGTTCCACACGCTATCCCGCTGTTTCCGGTTCTTAATCGCGTGTGAACTAGACCAGTGTTTCTCACAACATGGAGGATCTTTCGTTAATATCGATGCTTCTCCAGTTATATTGCCTCAGGCAAAATAAAATTACTTTAGAGTATATAACATCCATCTGCTTATCCTATAAGCCCTGTGCCCTCCTGGATCACAAGTAGCGTGATTATTAACATTGAATAGCGTGCATTATAATAACACATTCTCCCTTACTATTTCCCCTTTATATTTATTTATTTATTTATTTGTTAGCTATTCTCTTATAATGAAATACGAACATTATGGTGAATAAAATCTGTATTCAAACATATGTGAATTCTTTATTTAAATTTTATGTTTATGTATCAATAAATACTTCTTCCCTTTTTATCATAAGTGTCATTAATGGGTATATACTGTAGTCCCTTACATTATCCCTATAATCAATCTTCTCAGTTCTTGGTGTGCTGTGTATTTATATTACAAACCTTTATATAATTCTATTTAATTTATTCCGTAATTTGTTTTAAAATTTATATATGTGTAAATATTATGATATAAATCAATGTGATATAAATTTCTCGATTAGTGTTGTGTCATTATATATATACAGTATATTGGATCCTCTCACCTTGTGTAGGTTATTAATTATATGCCTTCATTTTACACCTATATTGATTTCTATATTACTATAAAGTATATATGTATAAATTATTATTTCCCCAGTATTATATTACCCCCAAATTAGGTACCAAAGAGGGCTCAGGGCTGCACATATTTCATAAAAAATGTACAACTTCAAAATCGCTGTTTAATCCACCCGGTGTAAGAGTGCCCAGTTCAAAAATATATCTAATTTCCTCCTGCCCTAGTTTTTCAATTATATTATCTTCTACATCTTCCTTGTATAGGGTATATATAAAAATATCTTTTTAGGGCCATGAATTTTAGACCTATGGGGGAACCTTCATGCTTTAATTTAAAATGCAGAGAGACGGAAAGGTTTTCAAACTGTCTTTTTATGTTCCTCACATGCTCAGTAACTCTAATATTCAGGGCAAGTTTTGTACGTCCTATGTATTGGAGGCCACAAGGGCACTCCAATAGATATATTACATGTTAAGAACAACAGTTTAATACTTCTTTAATTTCTATAATCTTGCAATTATAAACTAAAACTGAAACAAATGAAAATTTTTGCTCGTGTTTTGGCATTTTGTGTTTTGTGAATAATAGGACTATGTGACTTTGCTCCCGGCGTGGGAAATGAGAAGGTGAGTAATGGCAGTGGTAGTGCGCATATTACAAATAACAAATGGACAATGCCATTGCTTTGGAACAAAAAAATAAATAAAATAGTGGAAACAAATTGTGTCTGGGTTTGTTTGTTTGTGTTTTTTTCATATTTTACATGGTCATGTTTGGTATCATTAGAAAGGCCAGACTCTGTCCAATGACATCTAAATTGATTTAGTGGGGAACAAAGAAAGGAATTTTTAACTAAAACTGAAAAATTTATGCTGGTGTTTTGGAGGATTTTGTTTCATGAATAATATGACTATTTATAAAACACCTTGCTCACAGCGTGGGAAATGAGAAGGTGAGTAACAGCAGTGGTATTGCTAATTCTATCAGAAATAGATCATCTCATTGCTTTGGAACAAAAATGCATGGTCATGTTTGGTATCATTGGAAAGGCAAGACTCTGGCCTGTCCAATGATAACTAATTTGACTTTGTGGGCTGTAAGGAATGGAAATACAGAGGTCCAAGCAGAGGTGCATAATGAACCGATAAACCAATGCGTAATAACACACCTTCAGATGTGGTCTGACACGAATGTGAGACACGAGAAGGTGAGATATTGCAGTGAGAAACTATCCTGAGGGAGCTAAGCCCAGATACACAAGACTGGTATAAGCAAAGAGGCTCAAAATGCACCCTCTACAAGGAAGTCTACAACATAGCTTTTATAAATATAAATCTAATTAAACTTCAAACCACACACTCAAACATAAAAGACATATATATTAAGCTCAAAAGCAACAGACTGCTAAAGCAAAATAATGCCAAACGTTAATGATTTCTGGACAGATAGATGGGTTATTACTAGACAGATAGAAAAGCAGGCCTTCAAGGATCTGCAGTCATAGGATAGAAAGAAATATTAATAAACCTCTGAAGAAATCAAGGATAATCATGCAATCATGACGAAACACATTTAGCAATCTTTTGTAACATACAACAATGTATGCCATTTCAGACATTAGCCGGGACAAACTGTATATTTTTGGTGCATGATTACTTTCCTGCCTGTCTAGTAATCACTAACATTTGGCATTATTTTCCTTTAGCTCTCTGTTGCTTTTAAGATTAATATATATATATATATGTGTGTCTTTTATGTTGTTTGTGTGGTTTGAACTTTTATTAAATTTATATTAATAAAAGCTACATTTTAGATTTTCTTTTAGAGGGCGCATTTTGAGCCTCTTTGCTTATTCCAGTCTTGTCTATCTGGGCCTATCTCTCTCAGGATAATTTCTTTCTGTGTATCGCCTTGGGGTTTCTCCCCTTTGTATTGCTGAGGAGACTAGGTCAACCTTGTATTTGCAACTTTGTATTCACCTTTGAATACAGTCTTTGATTCTACTTTTACTGTATTTTGTACGACTGGTACTTATATCCTGAAAAATGCATAATAAATCCTAAAAAATGAATAGAGATACTTTTTACTGCAAATGAAAAGAATAAACATAAATGGTCAAATAAATATTTTAGAAAAACCGGGAAGAATGTTTACATGTAAAAATATGTGATTCACTTAAAGGATTCGTTTAAAGCTGTAGAAACGAACCACTGAAAATCAGGGCATTTCACTGACATTTCAGTGCTGTTCGGTGGTCTCTGAATAGGTTAACCGCTACTTGTATATGGGGAATCAAGTGTAAGTGAAACGGTATTACAAATTGATCTGTAAAAATAAAATCAATTTGATTTATACCGTTTCGTTTTTTCTCCGTTTTGTTTTGGTCCAAATCGATTCATTTTCATTCCTATTCGGACCGATTCGATTCATTCTTCAGACCGTTTTGGACCATTTTGGATGGAACCGATTTGTTTTCGGGAGCATTTCCGAAAAACGAATCAGTAAATTTTAGTCCGAATTTCTATACAGAACAAAAAAAATGCACATGTCTATTCAGTACCAAGGACAGCAGCCCCACAGGGCTACGGAGCCATGTGGAGCTGCTCTCCATGGTGCTAAAAGGTTTCAGCTTCAAGAATAGCTGCTGTCCTTGGTACTGCATAGGTTTCAGCATCAAAGAGCGTGGATTAGGATTTTTTTTTTACACTTTTAAGTAAAATTTATCTGTTTCACTTTCCGAAATAACTAATAAAAATGAAATATGAAATAAAACAAAATATGAAATAACAAATAGTAACAAAATACAATTGATTCAACAAAGAAATACCATTAAAAACAAAATAACGAATACACCAAAATACTAATTACCGTAGATACTCGAGTATACCGTGAGATTTTGAGAAAAACATTAACATTCAAATTGGAGTCGTCGCAGTATACTTGAGACATCTATAGAGCAGAGCCCATTCCCCGGCTCGGGATCCCTACTCGATGATCGGCAGGACATGGCTGCCCTGGCATCGAGGATCTGGTGGCAGCCAGAACCGAGCAGCTGAGAATAGAGACATCGAGCAGCAGCAGCGCCAGGCCTGAGCCGGTGATCCACATGGAACAGGGCACCAGACAACCACACCAGCATGGCAAATAACCCTCCATGGCACAGAGCACACAGAAAGGAACAGGGCACACAGCATAGCACAGAGTATAAAGCGTGGCACAGGGCACACAGCATGGCACAGAGTATACAGCTGAATATTTATAATTGTATAATTTTTCTCCTCACGTTATATTCGAGTCTTGAGACTTTTCTCAGTTCCCTAAAAAATCTCTACCCATCGGGTTATACTCGGGTTGTGTTATACTCGAGTATCTATGGCACCGATTGTCCGAACCAACAAATCAATCCAAAAATACAAATCACAGTAACATAACGAATGAACCGAAACGAAAAGAAAACAGAACGACCCGAAACAAAACAAAAAAATATGGAAGGAAATGATCCGAAAACTATAAAAAAATTTGCCGTGCGCATGTTTACAAACTGGATGTGAAAAAAACAAAAACATTTGTTTGGAAATTCTTGTATCTTGAATGATAATTATAAAAACAGATAAGTCCCTCGAGCTCTGAAGATTGAAAAAACACCAGCCTTATGTCAATTTCATGACTAATATATTGCTTCCACAGACTCATGAAACTGATGGTTAATTACAAAAAAATGGAAATGAAAGAAAAATTTAAAAAATATAATTAGGTTCAGAAGTAGAATAGTATATTAAATAATTTAAATAAAAATAATAATTGTTATGTATACAAATAAAGAATCTGGATGAAAATATTGCCAATACCAAAAAAAACAGAAGTATACAAAAAGATAAGGACGATAAGGAAAAGTTAATTTAAAATGATAAATAGGTACAAAAAGAATAGATTCATAAATCTCCAGCTTAAAAACAAAAAGTCTTCAACTAACGACAATAAAAAAGATTAACATTAGGAAAAGTACACAAATTACAATACATAAAGGGCTCTGTACTACAAGAGTTTCAACAAATGGTGTTAGGTTATACGCTAAAGGAACTCAAAACTCAGAAACCCATTTTAGGGAGAGAAATAAATTTTTTTTAAAGAAATTGGGTACTATACAACCCAATCACTGACATTAATGAATGAAAAAGTTAGGTATAATGACCTCTTCAGTTAACTCCTTCACTACCAATTTGTTTTCCATTAAACCACTGGCAGGACCCAATGAATATATGGAAAACAACTTTCTATTGTAGACTGGATTCCATCGTGCAGGCGTGTATCGAGATGCATGTGTGGAAGAGGAAGTCAGATTGTGGTTGGCGGAGGATTGTGGCTGGCGGAAGATCACAATAAAAGTGTGCTGGTGGACCTTTGTACTAGATGTCTCCATCAGGCATATTTCTAGCAGTTGGTAGACTGCTGACTGAACTTTGGAGGTGACTGGAAGGTCTGAAGCACTGTGGAAAATGTTTGTGCGCACATTTCTATATCTGCTTTTATTCTTTTTTACCCTTCAAAGCGGTGCCTGCCTTTTTTTGCTGCCCCGTACAGATGGGGAGGGAGAGAGGTCCAAATGACCTCCCCCCTCTCCTTCAGGCACCTTCTCCGCACTGGCAGGGGGGTGCCTGTTTATAGACATCATCGCGCTGGCGCGATGATTCTATCCAAGATGTCAGCCCGCACCGGGGGGCTGCAGCGATCGTCTGAAATACCGGCCGATCGCTGCCTCCTGTGCTAGGACGTGCTCAACACGTCCATAGCACAGGAGAACCACTTGGCTGGACGCGCTCAGCCAAGTGGTTAAACAAGGCAAACCACAACTTAGCTGACCATAAACATACATGATATTTACATTTGATTGTACCAATAATTATAATCAAGACTTTACAATATAATTAGTTATTTTTTATCAAAATTATACAGGTGTGGGACTTGCATTCTTACTAATCTAAACATTCAAATGATGAGCATAAATTGCTTATTTTTATTTAAAAATCCATGTTTGAAGAATATGTTTCTCCGTACAGGACAGCATGAAGTCAATTTTCTTTTGTTACACAATTGTATTGTGTGCGTTTTTCATTGAATGGTTATTTTCCATTAGAATCCAAAGGGTCTTTGAAATGTAAAGAATTTAAATTATTTTTAAAATTACATGGTAACAAAAACATATGCTGAATTCTTTTCTCAAATACATTAATCCTTATTGTATTTGTGAGCATGTGGCGCATGTACTAAATGATCAGTAATACGCTAAAATCGATGAGTTACATAAAGACCTGTTTAAAAAGAAATTAAGATACATAGTCTCCAAAATTGGTTTTAAGTGTTTATGTTCCAAGAAATGAGTTGAATATGATATGTTTAGCAATCCAATCCATATAAAACCACCATACATTTAAAAAATTGTTTTATGACCCTCACATTTTCAGACCTGTCTTGTTAACAGGACTTGATTAATAAATCCGAGTGATGTTACAAAATGTTAACATATTAAGAGAATAGAAAATGCAGCTTACCTGTGTGTTACTGTCGTCATTTTCATTAACTACTGGGGAGTCATCGGTATCAATTAGATTATCTGTAGGAACATTCTGGACTGGTTTTAAATAAGCAATTTCATTTTGCTTTGAGTCAAGAGTTACACAAACATCATATGAGTATGGCAGAGGTAATGAGCCATCACTGAACTGAGTTGGGTAATTAAGAGAGAGCTGAGGATACCAGGTTCTGCTTAAAGCACCTAGAGAATTTGGATTATGTTGTCTTCTGCACTTAGCAATCACAGTAACCGCCACTGTCACAATGAATAAAATGGAAATGAAAGTGATTGCTATCACCAAATAGAAAGTTCCATTGGAGGAGACATCTGACTCTTTAGGTTGTTTTACTATTTCTGGAAGAACTTGCTGGAAGTCTTCAGCCATGACAAGGTTTAATGTGACAGTTGCAGACAGAGGAGGGACACCATTGTCTTTTACCATAACAACAACTTTTTGTCTTAATGAGTTGCTATCTTTAAAATCCCGAGCTAATCGTATTTCTCCTGTATGTTGGCCAATAATGAGGAATGAAGGATCAGGAACCTGCAGTAAGTAATATGAAAGCCATGCGTTGTGCCCAGAGTCAGAATCCACTGCAATAACTTTGGTAACTAGGTAACCATTTTCTGAAGAATGAGGAATATATTCAAATAATGTTGTTCCCTCCATGTCTGGTGATGGGTACAGTATTTTAGGAGCATTATCATTCATATCAATAACACATATCCTCATTGTGGTGTTGCTTCTTAGGGAAGGAGATCCACTGTCTTTAGCAATTATTTGGAAATGGAATTCACGTAATTGCTCATAGTCGAAAGAACGTTGTGCATATATCACTCCAGTTTTTGAATTTATTGAGACATATGATGATATTGGAATATCTGAAATATTTCTATTGAGAATTGAGTAAGTTATTCTAGCATTTTCATCAGCATCAAGATCTGAGGCTTGGACACTATATACAGACGTGCCTGGTACATTATTCTCATAAATATATGCAACGTATTTTAATTTCTCAAAGATAGGTGAGTTATCGTTAATGTCTGAAATAGCTACTTGAATAACTTTTTTGGTCAACAATTGAGGGGAACCTTCATCCTTAGCAATTATTGTAATATTATACATTGAAACTGTTTCTCTGTCTACTGAAGATGATGTAACAAGTTGGTAATAAGTAGTTGATGTTGGCATTAACTTAAAAGCTGATGTATCATCTATATCGCATGACACTTCACTGTTTCTTCCTGAATCCAGATCATTAACTTGGATTACTGCTATTACTGTCCCTGGATTTGAATTCTCTGGAATTGGTGAAGCCAATGACACTAGCTGTATCTCAGGAGCATTGTCATTCATATCCAAAATCTGAATCAAAAGGGTGCAATAAGTCACTAAACCACCACCATCCTTGGCTTCCACAGTCATTTCATAAGTCTGTTTAACTTCAAAATCCAATGGACCACTTATTTTAATTTCTCCACTTCCAGGATCCAAACTGAATGTATCCATTGCACTTTTGGCAATATGACTAAATGAATATGCTATTTGTGCATTAGAACCTTCATCTTCGTCAGTTGCATTTAGCCAAAGAACTAGAAAACCATTTGGAGCATCTTCATTCAAACTTACTCTGTATGTGTCCTGACCAAAAACTGGATAATTATCATTTGCATCTTGTACCATAATCCTAATCAATGCAGTTCCAGTTTTCACAGGCTTTCCTCCATCAGAAGCAGTTAAAATTAATTCCAAAAGACTCTGTTTTTCCCTATCCAGTGGCTTTTCCAAAATAAGTTCTGGATGTTTAGTTCCCTCTGTGCTTAGTTTTTCTCCTAGTTTAAAATGCTGATTGGAACTAAGTTTATAGCTTTGTAATGAATTAACACCAAGGTCTGGATCGCGTGCTTTTCCAAGTAGAAAGTGTGCTCCTGGTGATGCAGATTCACTTAATGATACATTAAATATGTTCTTTGAAAAAAATGGAGCGTTGTCATTAATATCCTGAATTTCAATTTTAGCATGGTAAACAGTCAAAGGGTTTTCAGCCAAGATTTCAAGGTTCAGCAGACAATATTTTTCTATTTCACAAAGGGTTTCTCTATCTATCCTGTCTATTACATAAAGATTGCCATTTTCTAAACTGATATTGAAATAATACTTTTTATTATGGGGAGCAATTTGTAGTTTTCTAAAACTTAATTCTTTTACATCTAAATCTAAATCATTTGCAACATTCCCTATTATAGATCCTTGCTTCATTTCTTCAAAAATAGAATAGTGAATCTGACCAGAAACATAGAGGATTGAGATAGAGAAAAAGACTACTTGCCATTTCATTGTCTTCACCTTTAGGAAATATGGAGCCAGCTTCTTTAAATTTGCTTTTAAGAGTTTTGTCTTCAATGTCCAAGCAATGTTAAGAGTAATCAAAACCAAAATTGTAATGCAAAGGCTAAAGAATAATCCACATTGTAAGAGAAACCTTATATTGTCGTTTGCCTCTTGTAGAGCTGCAATGTCTTTCAGTTGCATGCAGCAGTACTTAGAGGATTTCCTCTATCTCCACCTATTAGTCAACAGCGCCACACTGAGGCTGAATTGAGGTACAGCAGCAAAACTTTAAATCAGAAAGTTTGTCATGTCAGTGTAACAAAATGTTTTGCATGTTTAATTTTTAGTGTTAGAAACGGAAATTACACTTACAAATAAATCATGTACTATTTTTAGCATTAGTAATAAAATATTTAAAGACAGATTGTGGATTTAGAAACATAATCATAATAAAAACAAAAAACAGAAGGAATTCCAATGAAAACAATATTTTTAAGATAATGCAGAAAGTACATAATCGACTACCAACTACCAAATGCTCAAAAATACTCAACAAAAACCAACAGATCTTTTTCTACAATCACAACTTTGTCCATCTTGCCCGCTCGACCCCATTCCCTCACATCTAATTCCTCCCCTCTCCTCCTCCCTCACCCCTGCTCTCACACACATCTTCAACCTATCTCTCTCCACTGGCTCCTTCCCATCTGCCTTCAAACACGCGCTAGTTACCCCTTTACTAAAGAAACCATCCCTCGATCCCAACTCTCCATCCAACTACCGCCCTGTATCCCTGCTTCCCTTTACCTCTAAGCTCTTAGAAAAACTAGTCTTCAACCGCCTCTCCCTCTTCCTGTCCTCCAATTCCCTACTTGACCCCCTGCAATCTGGCTTCCGTCCCCTACACTCAACTGAAACTGCCCTCACCAAAGTCACCAACGACCTCCTAACTGCTAAAAAACACGGCCACTATTCTATTCTCATCCTGCTTGACCTCTCGGCTACTTTTGACACTGTTGACCACCCCCTCCTTCTACAAACCCTCAACTCTCTGGGTCTCGGTGACCCTGCACTTGCTTGGGTTGACTCCTATTTATCCAACAGGTCCTTCTGTGTGTCCTTTGCTGGTAACTACTCCTCTTCATTGCCTCTATCTGTTGGTGTACCTCAAGGCTCTGTCCTTGGTCCTCTGCTCTTTTCCATCTACACTTCCTCCCTGGGCAAAATCATCAACAGCTTTGGCTTTAATTACCACCTCTACGCTGATGACACTCAAATCTACCTCTCTACCCCTGATCTCTCTCCCCCTGTCCTTTCAAAAGTCAGTGACTGTTTATCTGGCATCTCCTCCTGGATGGCCTCCCACCACCTAAAAAGATCAACATGTCAAAGACTGAACTCCTACTTATTCCTCCCTCCAATGCCTCCCCACCTCCTGACTTCTCTATCACGGTGGAGGGTATCACCATCTCCCCATCAAACCAAGTGCGCTGTCTTGGAGTTACACTTGACTCTGCTCTTTCCTTCATCCCCCACATCAAGTCTCTTTCCTCCTCCTGCCGATACCAACTGCGTAATATTTCCAGAATTCGGCCATTTCTTACCGCTGTCACCACAAAACAACTCATACACGCCCTGGTAATCTCCCGACTCGACTATTGCAATAATCTCTTATCTGGCCTCTCTCTGTCCCGCCTCTCCCCCTACAATCCATCCTGAACGCCTCCGCCAGGCTAATTCACCTCACCCGCCGCTCTGTCTCTGCCGCTCTGTCTCTGCCGCTCCCCTCTGCGAGTCCCTTCACTGGCTCCCATCCACTGCAGAATTAAGTTCAAAATCCTTATCCTTACCTACAAAACCCTCACTAACTCTGCTCCCCACTACCTGTCCTCACTAATCACCAAATACACCCCAGCCCACTCCCTAAGGTCAAACAGTGACCTGCGCCTAGCTTCTCCCCGCATCACCTCTTCCCATGATAGACTGCAGGAGTTCTCACGCACAGCCCCCACTCTCTGGAACGCTCTCCCTCTTACTGTCAGACTTTCCCCTAGCTTCTCTTCCTTCAAACGCTCCCTTAAAACGTTCCTATTTAGGGAAGCCTACCACCCAACTCACTGACGCAACATCAATCACTCTCACCTTACAGTCCTCTCCTCCTGTTTCCAACCCCAACCCTCCCAGATTGTGAGTTCCTACGGGAATAGGGCCCTCATCTCCTCCTGTACTGTTTGTCAAATGTTGTTCAATGTATTGTAACCCTGTCTATACTGTGCCTATTGTACAGCGCTGCGGAATATGCTGGCGCTTTATAAATAAAGAATAATAATAATAATAATAGAGCATTTCACTGTGTAGTAAAACTCATAGCCAACATCTGGGGGCCTGTCAGACACACAGCCCTCCAGAGGTTGATGCCTGCAGTTCCCAGAATTCTTTAAATGCAACAGATGGCCAGGGAATCATGAAAGTTGTAGTTCAGAAACATCTGGGTGGGGCTGGAGTCTAGTGGGCAAAGCTATTGAATACCACTCCATCAAAAATTGCAAGGTTGATTTGATGAAGTCCTTGGAAAAAGTGGACGGCGCCCAAAACCTGTACCACCACCAGTAACCAATGCCCAACCAGAAATTCAGTGGTTTCCCCCAAACCAATGGATAAACAGTAATACAATACGTATCTGGTGGCGCGATGGATGTCGCTTAAGGGTGTCTGGTGGTTCTCTTAGTTCACTTGTCCATATGGATCATATGAAAAAACAGAACAATATAATCGTGTAGAAGGTCTTAACAGATTTATAAGGAAATCAGTTGATGAAGCCAGTTGATCTGGCGAAACGCGTTCTGGCCACCTGGCAGTGCCAGCGATATTGATTTTATGTTTTAATAAATTCTTTTAATTTTAAATTCACCTTATCCCCGTCTCTTTGGAAGTCCTGGAGGCTCAAAAGGTTATTTGGACTTAACCTTGAATAAGTCCATACGCGCGCACACCTCGAGCTTGGTCCTTAAGCTCCAACGCATGTGAGTTGGCAATTTATACATCTTTATATGCCATTTTATTCACGAAATCTGCACGAGAAAGTTTTTCTCCCTGTCTCTTGTGTTGCATGTGGGAAGATTCCCCTTCTAGGAGCAGGTGTGGGTCACCTTCTCAAGCAAAGAACTTAAGTACCCGAATGCGTTGACCCACTTAGAGCCAGTGTTCGGGCTCTATATTTGTGAGTGTATATACTATATAACCTTTCCTTATAAATCTGTTAAGACCTTCTACACGATTATATTGTTCTGTTTTTTCATATGATCCATATGGACAAGTGATTTAAGAGAACCACCAGACACCCTTAAGCGACATCCATCGCGCCACCAGATACGTATTGTATTACTGATTTGATAAAGTACCAATGGAACTCAACATATCTGCCTATCTTATACATAAATTCAAAGATTATTGTGTGTTTCCGAGGTTAGTTTTTTGTTTTAACCCCATAGCGACCAGACGGTTTTCCCATTGTCAGTCCGAAACTGCCCACTGCTGTTTTTATGTTTCTACGTTATTTGTGTTTAGCATTAAATTGAATTTCTAAAGTTACCATTATTCTCACCATATTGTATAATTTATTATAAAAAATTATGAAATAATGGAAACACACTTTTTCAAAATTTGATCCCCATAATCTAAACAACTGCAAAAAAACCCCAGCTAAATAGGTTCGATATTTTGTCCTGAGTTTAGAAATACCCCATGTTTACATGTTTTTGCTTTTTAACCCCTTCACCGCTGAGCCATTTCACCTCTTTGTGGTGAACTCATTCTGTGCTCATCATGTTTAAACACAATTTGAAGTCCTGTTTTATTATACGATCGAGTCACCGCTTCCTTCAAAGGGTGTCTTCTTTCTTTCTGTGTACCTTTAAAATAAACAAAACGCTACTATAGCGTAGTAATCTTTCTACACAGCAGGGAATAGTAGAAGAAAGTAACATTCACATTCTGATGTGTCTCAATCAGACACTAGATACTCCAGGCAGCCGGCAGTATTAGATAGGAATGCCAGATTTCCCACAGGATTCACAGTCTTGTCACTCCAGTAAATTCTGGATGCCAAACGTTGGTTTAAAAGGCATATTTATTTAAAAAATAAAACAAGATTGTAGGTATATCACCTAAACGCGTTTCGGAGTTGCCTCGCTTCCTCAGTAGGTGTAATGCCTGTTATACACAAGACTACATATATAGCTGACAAAGACGTTGGAGTTGAAAAACGGGAGGTGCCTTCAATTCAGCATAACGAGAAACTTAATTGATACGCATACCTCTATTGTCAGGGAAAATAGTTGCGTTCAAAACAGACAATGCAAATCAGTGCAAAAATCATTTGCGTCGTAAGCATTGCAGAAATAAACATATTTAGAGAGAAATATACATTACATAAATACATCTTAACATTATTAAAAGTTAGAATTACAATAAAACAGAGTAACAGAAAGAAACGATCTGCCAGGCGTTCAGAGAGTTCGGGCATGTTTAAACGATGACACCGGAAAAAAGGAGGGAGGGTTCTAGCAAACCAAAAACCTGAAGTGCACCGAGTTATTGGCGAAAATGGGGACAATGAAAATAACCTAACTAGATGGTGTGCAGTATGTATGGCCCTCAAATCATACATACTGAAAGAAAATGTATATCGCTGCATAAATGTGTCGTGGTGAAGTGTCTAGTGGGTTAGAAACATCGTGCTGACATGAAGAAAAAGAAGAAGAATCTCACACTGATCACATGGTTAATTAATAGAAAAATAATATTAGTTATATTCTGATGAAATTGTGCGAAGTGGGATCGACTACAGAATTGCGTAATCTCTATATATAAGATGTGGTGGAGACCCTTATATATATATATATATCAAGGAAAATTCATGATTAAAGTGCATAAATATGTTCGACTTAGGAATTCTCATGTACACAAGTCAACCTTAAATGGAGAATGCAATCAAACATTCAAATGCAAATTGGAATGCAATTAATGTTTTATTTTCCCTTAAGCACTATATGGTTGTTAAGCGAAAATAAAACATTAATTGCATTCCAATTTGCACTCCAATAAATTGCACACTCTTATTATGATATTTTCGCTTAAGCACTATATGGTTGTTCATGAAAATTCTCATGTTAGCCTCATTTTGTATGTCGATTACATACTTAATTGGAATGCAATTAATGTTTGATTGCATTCCCCATTTAAGGTTGACTTGTGTACATGAGATGTGATGATCTCGGCGCAGCCCAATGACGTCTGTCGTTGCCATCTCTATGGATCCCCATGTACACAAAAGCAGTGGGGATCCATGGAGATGGCGACGACGGACGTCACTGGGCTGCGCCGAGATCATCACGCCGGGATGCATCATGCTAGGCGGTTCCTTGTATTCACCATAAAAGGACGGTACAGGGACCGAGACGGTAACTTTTATTTCATTTACTCTTCTTGCTACTGATGAAGCGCCGGGAAGGTGCGAAACACATATAGCCATTTGTTTTTATTGTTCTCCAATTTTTATGCATCAGAAATAAATGCCTTTTGGTTTAAGGCTATAAAAAAAGAAACAAATTTTTCTGTCTACTTTTGTGAGCAACCTTAAAGTACCAAAGAGTTTGGGAAACGAAGAGCACCGGGAGAATTATCTATCCGGAGCCACGGGCAATCAAGTTGGCCCATCAAACACTTGAAAGTCGATCATATGAGAGCTGGAAGCTCTCATAAACCGTGAGTGCACATTTGGCGGTTTTGAATTATGTTTAAATTATCATTTTAACGTATTACGCTATGTAATCTTTCCCCTCTTTTTGAGGTACACGCAAGACTACTTACGTGTTCTTCCATTGAAAGAGGTCTAAGGAGATCATAAAGAAGGAGATACACTTCCTTGCTGTAAGGAAAATTTTCCTTTTTTCGCCATTTTTCCTTTTGGTGTGCCTGTTTTTTGTTTTCCCACTGTTTACTTATAGAGGAGCGCTGCCCATTTACTTTTTGTGTATTTCCATTGCAATTTTGAGGTATTGGGGAGAATACCTTAACTTTTGGGTTCTGTATAGCGACCCTCTTCCCCCATGGTATAAGCGCACTGCCCCAATCTACTATATTTTGATATATGATCCAGATATATCGTTCTTTCCGGCAGACTTGGCAGATTCATAATATGTCAATATTATATGTATACGTTATGTCATGTCTGTATATTATAACAAAAAATGCAATAAAATTTGAATTTTCAATAATTTATTATGTGTAAAGTGTTTTTTTTCACATTTTAACATGCGATCGTTTGCGGTTATATTTTGTATGGGGTGCGCTTGTTAAAAAAATTAGAAATGGGGTCTCATTACTTTTTTTGGGGAAAATGTAGCTTTTTTTTAACAAACGCACCGCATACAAAAATCGTTAGTGCAGCATTATTGTTCACATTATAATTGAAATGGGAACAATATTGCTGCATTAACAAAACAAAAACAAAAAAAAACTTGTTTATTTTCTTTTTAGAATTTTTTTTTCTAAATATTTTTTAGTTTTATTTTTATTTTTTATTTATTGTTTTAAACATTTTTCATGCTCATGTTTGGTATCGTTGGAAAGGCCATGCTCTGGCCGATCCAACGATATCAAACATTAACCCCTACCTGCCACGGATCGGGAGATAGGGGTTCATTGGAACCCCCATCTCCACCATTGGTGGCAGCTAGGGGTTAACTCCAGGACTGGCGTCATCGTGCTATGCACGATGACGCCAGTCCTCAGGGGGAGTTCCTGGAGGCTTGGCTGACATCCAAGATTTCGGCCAGTTCCAGGAGAGGATCACGAACCGGCGCTTTTCAGCGCCGATTCGTGCCCCAGGGGTTAATCACAGCCACCATTTGGAAGGGCAGGCTGTGCCCTTCCAAACGGTGCCTGGATTAACCCCCTAACCCCCAGCGATCGGGAGGGAGAGAGGTCCGAAGGACCTCCCCCCTCCCTTTCAGGCACTTCCTCCGCACATGCGGGGGGCGCCTGAATTAGATGTCATCGCACCGCCGCAATGACATCTAATTACTCCGCCGGGGTCCCGGAGTGCTGGGCTGACATCCAAGATGTCAGCCCGCACCGGGGGGCGCAGCAATCCACCGGAATCCGGCGGATTGCTGCCTCCTGTGCATGGACGCGCTCAGCGCGTCCATAGCACAGGAGAACCACTTGGCTGGACGCGCTGAGCGCGTCCATAGCAGCCAAGTGGTTAAAACATTTTTTTTAAATCTATTGTCATTTATTTATTTTACACCGAACCTGGTCATGCTTGGTATCAATGGAAAGGCCATGTTCTCCACTTGGCAGTTGGGGGCTAACTGACATAATTGCACATATGGCGATGTAGTCAGTGGCTGGGGAGGCCCCTGGAGGCTTTGCTGAAGTCCAAGCTGTCAGCCACCTCTGGGAGAAGTCAGCGGACCAGCATGAATGGGGTTAAAGAGAGGCATTGCTGGAAAGTTCAGCTTTCACTGTAACCTTCTCCAGCGATGCCACCCTTTCTTTTTTTTGTCACCATTCAGGAGGGAGAGGGGACCAAGGACCCACCCTTTCAGGTACTCTCCCGGCTGTGTCGAAGGGGGGTGCCTGAAATTGACGTCATCGCACCCGGTGATGACGTCATTGCGACAACCAGGGTCCCAGTCAGAGAGGTAAATATAGAAGGGAGGGGATTAGAGGAACATTATGTACAGGGTACCTCCTTGGTCCTTAAGGGACTTTTTTCCAGGACGTACACTGTATGTTATTGGTCCTTATAGGGTTGAATCTACAGTCACACAATTTCTCTTTTACATCAGCTTCAATTACAAGTAGTGTATTTCAATGGCCTATATATTCTCGGGTGTCCTACAGATACAGTATTTTATATAATCATCAACAAATAATCTGTCTAGCTATTAAGGGGTAACCATTTTGATAGTAACACTGAATGATTGGACCACCCGGAGTGGGTAACCTCCACTCGTGCTGGTCCGGGTTATTCTAGACTACTCAAATAATCATCAATGACCTCGGGTTTTTGATGCAATTTGGTTCCCATAGCATTGAATATCTTACAAAAAATGTATAAAACCGCACTTTATTAAATGGCAGGACTAATGCCCCATTAAAAAGCCATATAGACACCCAGTAAGACACCTGTGTCACTCTAACCACGGTAGAAATACCAATATCAATCAAGCTTTGCTATAGTATGCAGGAACAATCACCTCCTAGTGGGATTACTTCATTCTACATTTCTAGATGCTATTACATCAATTAGCAGAATTTGAATACATTCATTGACACTAAATAGCAATCAGAGTGCATTCCATATTATTCCAGTAAGTGCATTCCCACAGCAGTGAGTCATAAACCGCTGCTCCTTTATTGTAGGTAATAAGCATTTTGTGGTATCGACCATGTAGCAAAGTTCTATTTCTGGGACAATGCTCCAGTAGCTCATTAGGGAAAACAAAGAGAAAAAAAGTATTAGGTATACTCACTGGGCACTATTACGTTCTATGCACTAAAACGGGGATGCTAGGGAGAATAACCTGCGCCTGCAGGTTTCTCCTTTGCATCCCTGTTTTAGCGTGATATTACAATCCAGGCACTTAACAAGCTGCCTGCATTGTAATCCTAAGTATAGGGAGCGCAAAGTACAGTAACCTTGTGCTGCAAAGCGTAAGATCCAAAGCCGCTAACGGGTTTTTGTAACCTCAGGTAGCGCACACAGCCAGCAGAGAGTTGCATAGCTGTTTCCACCAGACGCGTTTCACCGATGCAGGGTCCGCTTCATCAGTGTGGTACCCAGCGGAGTGAGGATTTCTTCGTGGGCGCACATCCAGATATAAGGAGATGGGGAGGGTCTAATCACTAACTGACAGCCAATTGGAGATGGTCTCATATGATTTCATAGGTCATCAAGAAATGTCATCCAAAAACCCTTACTCATGCCGTCAATTACAATTATTGACAGTACAACTCTGGGGTCCATCTATACATACGATTGTTTAGACTGTCTTTTTATTCTAATGCTTCCTTCCCTTGCCACTAGCATCCTACAGAAAATTTAACTACTATAATTATACTTATTTTATATTTCAATGTCCTTTGGCTAGCAACTTACTTAAGTGGTTATTCAGAGAGCACCGAATTGGCAACGGAATTGCACTGAATGGTGAATTTCTCCCTACGGTGCAATTTCATGGCCATTCAAATATTCAAAAACACTGGCAATTCACCAAATATTGGCAAATTGCCAGTGAAATACAGTGACCTTCGGTGGCAGTGAAATCCCCATAGAGAAGTAATGGTTAATCTATTCAGAGAACAACGAACAGCACCGAAATGTCAGGGAAATGCCCTGATTTTCGGTGGTTTCATTAGACAGGTTTAAGCAGGCGAATCCGATAACCTTCGATGTAAAAAAAAAAATCTGGTTTTCTTAAATATTTATTCAACTCTTTATTCTTTTCATTTGCAGCAAAAAGTCTCTTTATTTATTTTTTAGAATTGTTTAGGCATTTTTCGGGCTAAAAAAAGCTAATAGTATTACATCAAGCCCTATGTGTGTAAGTTTATCTTATGTATGCCACTAGATGGGTCTAATCTTAGTCACTTTTCACATTTTGTCTAAATTGTCCTCCTTTTCTACATCTACCCTTACATCTGCCCCTTGAAAAGGGGCTGGGTGGAGTAGAGGTAACCCCACTGCTCTATAACCATTGGGACACAGGTTCAAATACCGGCAAGAGCACCTCTCCAGTAAGTGCCCTTGGGCAAGACACCCAACAGTACATACCTGCCTACCTAGGACATACTTGAAAATGAGAGTCAATGTATCCTTCCTGGTAAAATACTTTCTCCAAAATAAAAGAAGGGGCTGCAGAACTAACAATGTGAAAGCGATATGTTGGGAAAGTGTTAATTTTGCATAATATAACAGTTGCCTAGGAGTAATTTTGAGTAACAGAAAGGCAATATAGTACTATTAATGAATATTTCATCATGATAAATATCTTTATCGGGAATCAAATAGAAAAATCCAAAAAGTGTAGATCGAGACCTCTAATTTCAAAAGCAGGTGAAATTCACACCCTTCTGCACACGATTATATTTGGTGTTTTTTTTTACATAGAAATATACTTAATACAACCTAACACTGAAATTTTAATATTTAAAAATAGTTAATGTATACACTTTAATATTGAAAGTGCGAATATCACAATTTGAAACTTACCTGAACCTTATTTGTGGAAAGTACACTGTCTTCAGTAGATTCATTTCCAGTTACTGAATCTCCAGTATCAATTAGATTGTCAGTGGGAACATTCTGGATTGGTTTCAAATAAGCAATTTCATTCTGATGTGAATCGAGAGTTACACACACATCATAAGAGTATGGTAGTGGTAATGATCCATCACTCAACTGGGTAGGGTAAGTGAGGGAGAGCTGGGGATACCAGGGCCTGTTTAAAGCTCCCAAACTTGTAGAGGTGTTTGATTTTCTGCATTTAGCAATGACTGTCACAATCACAGTTGAAATAAATAAGAGTGAAATTAGAGTTATTGATACAACGAGGTAGAATGTCACATTGGATGAGGTATCTGAGACACTGGGTTGTTTGACTATCTCTGGAACAGAATGTTGAAAATTTTCTGCAACAACCAAATTTAGAGTAACGGTTGATGTTAGCGAAGGGTCTCCGTTGTCTTTTACCATGACAACAACTTTTTGCCTTGTAGAATCTGTATCTTGCAAGTCTCGTGCTATCCTTATTTCTCCTGTATGCTGTCCAATGACAATGAAAGGTGAATCAGGCACCTGGAGTAGATGGTATGAAAGCCATGCATTGTGTCCAGAATCTGCATCCACTGCAATTATCTTGGTCACTAAGTAACCTTTTTCAGAAGAACGGGGAATAAATTCAAAGACTTTCTCATCGATGTCTGGCGATGGGTAGAGGATCTTTGGCGTGTTATCATTCTTATCAATAATGCATACTCTCACAGTAACATTGCTTTTTAATGGAGGAGATCCTTTATCATTTGCCACAACTTGGAACTTAAACTCTCGCAGTTGTTCATAGTCAAATGAGCGCTGTGCATAAATGACTCCAGTTTCAGAGTTTATGAAAATATAGGAAGAGATTGGGAAATCATCAATAAGCACATCAAGGATAAAGTAGGATATTTGTGCATTCTCACCAGTGTCAAGATCGGATGCATGCACATTATGTATTGAAGCCCCTGCTGCATTGTGTTCTGGAACATAAGCAATGTAATGTGAGCGATCAAAAACTGGTGGATTGTCATTCACATCTGATATGGTCAGTTGGATTGTTTTTTTGGTCAGCAGTTTTGGGGATCCTTCATCTTCTGCTAATATTGTGATATTATAATTATATACAGTTTCCCTATCTAAAGCACTTGTTGTGACAAGCTTGTAATAATTATTAGATGATGAGATTAAGTTAATTGGTACTTTTTCAGTTATTTGACAATTTACCTCACTGTTTTTTTCTGAATCCCGATCATTGACGTGAACAAGTGCAACCAGTGTTCCAGGTAAAGAATCCTCTGGAATTGGTGAAAACAAAGATTTAACAATTATTTCTGGGGCATTGTCATTCACATCTATTATCTGTATTAAAATGGTACAGTGACTTACTAAACCACCTCCGTCTTCTGCTTCAACAGTCATTTTATAATTCCGTGTAGCCTCGAAATCAAGTGCCCCACAAGTCTTAATGTGACCAGATTTATCATCCAAACTGAAGATTGGTTTAGCGTTTTCAGCAATATAACTAAATGAGTATGTTATTTCTGCATTAGAACCTTCATCTTCATCAGTTGCATTGAGATGTAGAACCAAAAACCCAGCTGGTGCATCCTCATTCAAATTGACTCTGTAAATTTCCCGACTGAATATAGGAAAGTTGTCATTTACATCTTGAACCACAATCCTAATTACAGCAGTCCCAGTTCTTGCAGGATCCCCACCATCAAAAGCAGTTAAAGTTAATTCATACAAATTCTGTTTTTCACGATCTAGAGCTTTTTCCAAAATAAGTTCTGGATACTTAATTCCCTCTGCGCTAATTTTTTCTCCTAATCTAAAGTGTTGATTAGGAGTAAGATTGTACCTTTGCAGGGAATTGGATCCAAGATCTGGATCTCTTGCATTTCCTAAAACAAAATGTGTGCCTGGTGATGCAGATTCACTTATTCCTATATTAAAATGAACCTTAGGAAAACTAGGAGAGTTGTCATTAATATCTTGAATTTCAATTTTAACATAAAAAACATTTACAGGGTTTTCAGACAAAATTTCAAGGTTCTTTATACATATCTCTTCTATTTCACAAAAGGTTTCTCTGTCTATCCTTTCTGTGACATATAGGTTTCCATTCTCTAAACTGATATTGAAATAATTCTTATCACTTTGGGATGCAATCTGTAGCTTTCTGATTGCCAGTTCATTAGTTTGCAACCCCAGGTCTTTTGCAACATTCCCTATTACAGAACCTTGCTTAATTTCCTCAAAAATAGAATACTGAATCTGACCAGAAGCAATCTCACAAAGAAAATAGATATAAAAAGATGCTACTTGCCATGTCATGGTCCTCTGAGTATTTTTATATTGAATCATCTTAACAAATTCTTTGATGCACTGTTTGGTTTCTTCACTATTGAGAGGGAAAACAATATTCTGGGTCCAAATTTCAGAATGAAGAAGATATACAATACATTTCCAAGGTAGACAGTGCAGTTGCTGTTCTGCTTCCCGATGAACTGCAGTGCTTGCCTTTATTAAGCACATCAAGATATTCAGCTATCCAGTTACTTTCCTGATATTTTTCCTTGTAGGCCAACAGCACCACCCAGAGGATTAACTGAAAAACATATTTTCTCAGGAACTATACAGAAAGTGATCATGTCTAAAGTATTGTTAAAAAAGTTAGGTTTTTTTTATGTTTTAGCCATATTTCAACTGTGAAAATCAGCTAGTAGAATGTAAGGGAAGATTAAACATAGCTACTAGAAAAAATTATAAATGATGTCACAAAAAATTACATCCAGAGAACCCTAAAAATACAATGTTTTATTAGGAATAAATCTAAAAATTTACCACAAAATAGACAATACAACAGAGTAGACACATTGACAGGTAGATAGGGATAGAGACAGCAATCCAGAGAAGCCCTCCTAATAAAAATTAAAAACCAAACATACTTAAGTGGATCAAATAAATATAATCACTAGAGACATATGACAATATACAACTGCAGATAAGGAAGAATCAATTTACCCTGTCAATTTAGTGCTGTTACCTCGGCAGCTCAAGCTGACTACTTGACACCATCTGTCCACACAATATCAGCAGGGGTAACATACAAATTGGTCCAACCAAACACCTAACTACGCAGGCAAATAATACTGCATCTAATTACTACTGTAAATTAATGCACACAATGTCAAACAACACTCTCCGTGAACCATAATGTCAATTTGTGTATTAGAGAGCAACCCCCCATTAAATGGGAAATAGAGACAGAATCTAACTGCTGCACCGTCAAAGACACAGTACATGAAGATGTTAAGAAAACATAACATTAGGGATGTGCATTTCGATTCGGCCCGATTCATTTTTTTAACGAATCGGGCCGATTCGGTGCTTCAGATTCGGCAGATATTCCGAATCGTATTGGCACCGAAATACACCACATCCGAAATAATTTCCGATACGAAACAAAATTATTTCGTTATTTCGTATGAACGTGAAATTTGTAAAATCGCAAGTCATTTTCTGGTCCATTTCGGTAATTTTGGACATCGTATTTTTCGGTTCCATTGCTGATTCCGTAATTTCATATCATTTCGATCAATTCGGTAGATACTCAATATCCAATTGATAGTTCATTTCAAATCCGATAGTTACTCGATATCCATTCGATAGTTACTCAATATCCATTTGATAGTTCATTTCAAAATCAATAGTTACTCGATAACCATTTGATAGTTAATTTCAAATCCAATAGTTACTCGATATCCATTTGATAGTTAATTTCAAATCCAATAGTTACTCGATATCCATTCGATAGTTACTCAATATCCATTTGATAGTTCATTTCAAAATCGATAGTTACTCGGTATCCATTTGATAGTTCATTTCAAATTCGGTAGTTGCAGCATATGAATCCTCAAACTGCTGGGCAGCACTCTACAGTATAATTAATGCAGCATATGAATCCTCACACTGCAGGCCAGCACCTCTACAGTATAATTCATGCAGCATATGAATCCTCACACTGCAGGCCAGCACCTCTACAGTATAATTAATGCAGCATATGAATCCTCACACTGCAGGGCAGCACCTCTACACTATAATTAATGCAGCATAGCATATGAATCCGCACACTGCGGGGCAGCACTCTACAGTATAACTGATGCAGCATATGAATCCTCACACTGCAGGGCAGCACCTTTACAGTATAATTAATGCTGCATATGAATGCGCACACTGCAGGGCAGCACTTCTCTTCTCTGCAGTATAATTAATGTAGCATAGTTTTTATCAATTTAAAAAATTATTTGCGTTTTTAACTTTTTATTAAATATCTCTTAAACCATTTTTTAGTTTCATTTGCAGCAATATGCCATTTTTTCTATTTTTGTTGTTACTATCCATGTCCTGATCTGTAGAAAATAGACAGCTGATGTCTTCCAATGATAGATGGCTGATTAAGTCTTCCGTTACCCATATCAGCCGTCTATTTTCTACAGATCAGGACCTTGGATAGTAACAAGTTGTTATTATTCAAGGTCCTGATCTGTAGAAAATAGACGACTGATGTGGATAACGGAAGACTTAATCTATCCAAGGTCCTGATGTGAAAAAATTACCGAAAAATTCCTGAAAAATTACCAAAAAATCCTAAAAAATTTATTTTAAAAATGGCATATTGCTGCAGATGAAACTAAAAATATTTTAAGAGATATTTAATAAAAAGTTAAAAACGCAACTATATTTTTATTTTTTACATTGAAAAGTATGGAGGAATAAAGCCTAGTTTTGTTTAAAATTAGTTAGAAACCCTAAAGATTAACCCAAAAATTCCTGAAAAATGCCCAAAAAATAAATTTAAAAAATGGCATATTGCTGCAGATGAAACTAAAAAACGGTTTAAGAGATATTTAATAAAAAGTTAAAAACGCAAATATTGTTTTACATTGAAAAGTATGGAGGGATAAAGCATAGTTTTGCTTAAAATTAGTTAGAAACCCTAAAGATTAACCCAAAAATTCCCGAAAAATTCCTGAAAAATGCCCAAAAGATCCTAAAAAATTTATTTTAAAAAAAATGGCATATTGCTGCAGATTAAATTTACAAAAATAATCTTTTGTGCCTTGAATTAAATTTTATATTAAAAATATATTTATGGTGTGTATGTATATATATATATATATATATATATAATCCTCCAGGAATTCCGCACACGGAGTCTTCAAATAGATTAAATGTATAAGAACTTTATTCAAATAATCGACGTTTCAGTCCATCAGGACTTTCATCAGGACGAAATTCGTCCTGATGGACTGAAACATCGATTATTTTGAATAAAGTTCTTATTCATTTAATCTATTTGAAGACTCCGTGTGCGGAATTCCTGGAGGATTATTGTGCTAATTACCTTTTTCTGGCACCGGAGCATTTTGGAATTGTTACTGGGTGTGCGAGGATTTCGTTCTTTTTTATATATATATATATATATATATATCCACATGGGACATTATTTACTGGTGAGGTCTGACATCTTGGATGTCAGCCCTGCCTTTGGGACCTCATCCTGCCCACTGACATCATCACGCATTGGAGCAATGATGTCAGAAAGTGACTCCTCCCGGCCGGGCAGGGAAATTCCTAAAGTGGAGATAAAGGGGTCTTTTGGCCCCCCCCATATCTCCTGAACCGTAATAGGTAAAGGGCCATGACAGGTATCATTGGAAAGGCCTTTCACATGAATAAATAAAAAATAAAAATAAAATTTTCCTTTCTTTTTCTCTTGCAGCACTATTGTTCACTTTTCAATTATAACTTGAATAATGATGCTGCACTAACTCACCTTCTCATTTCCCATGATGCCAGCAAGTGTGAAGGTGCTGGTACAATGCATATTATGAATTCATACATCAAAAACGTAACCACCACGATGTTATGAGGGGGCGCTTTAGAACCCTGCGTCTCTGATATTTACACCGCACCAGGTCAAGTGAAGTGTTGTTGAATAGGTCAGAGTCTGACTTTTCCAACAATACCAAATATAACCATGTAATGTGTAAAAATAGAAAAAAGAAAACAAATTTATTTCCAAACCTTACACTTTTTTTCTGCTCTAAGGCGGTGGCATTGTCTGCTTTTAATTGTAAAGCAAACAATGCCACTGCACTAACTCACCTTCTCATTTCCCATGCCGGGACCGAATGTGGTAGAGATGGCGCAAGGCGTCATTACTCATTGGGCTATGTAAAACACAAACCACAGCATGCTGCGAGTAGAGTGTGGTTACTTTGAACCCCTGTATTTCCATTCCTTACCCTTACAAAGTCAAGGTAGGTGTCAAAGGACAGATCAGAGTGTTGGTCAATGAACTGCTGTTATTCACCCTCTCAGTTCTCAAACCATAAACCATAATGTGTTTTATACATTGTCATATTAAGCATAAAACACAATGTGGCAAAATACAAGCAAAAAATAGTTTTTTTCTTTTTTAGTTAAAATATCATATTTTCTCAGAACTATTCAGTAACAGGTACCCATTTTTAAGACGAGTACCCATAGAACATAAAATCACATAGGTTTGGATGATAAAATGTGAAAATAATTTTACACGCTGCAAATGATTGAAATCTGAATGGAAATTCACATATTTTTCTAAATTGTTTGTCATATCATTCTGCCGGGACATGACATATACACATAATAATTACATATTTTCTGCAGATTGTTCTGAAAATAAGGATATATAATTTGTCTGGGTCCTACAATAAAACATGACTTCAAATCGCATTTAAACATGATGAGCACAAAATGAGCCCAGAACACATGTGAAATGGCTCAGCAGCGAAGGGAATAAATAAACAACTACAACCTCCTATTAACCTTATAAATTAATGCCCAATTCTAAATAAGGTTGGAAATCCCCTAAATAAACTTCCTAAAACTGAATCAATCACAACTATTTAATTAATATCTAGCAGTCAGGGTTGTCCATGGGATTCTTCCACGTGAGGGTCTTGAGTGAACCTGATAAGCCCAGATGTCTGTAACTAGGAATGCTATGCAATCAGAGAAGAACCAAAAGGTATTGTTTTACATGTTAACTATGCATCCCATGATTCAAATCAGTATGATCATATTTTTCCACAAGAAGCACTTTGTGGTCAAGGAGCTAATTTGTGAAGAAAAACATTATTTGAAAAAGAATGACTTTGTCGAGCATAAACTGTAATATTAAGTGTTTATAGACATAAAATAGTAAACTAGACATTGGAAAGTGAGGGCGTAATCACAATTCATCAAGCTGTGTAAGCATTTCAAAGATGTTACAGTTCTATCATTTGTAGTTATTTTTTACCTAAATAATTTTGATAAAGAAGCTTATTGCAGCTCAAATTTTTACTTTTAATTTATATTTCATGCAAACCATAAGCCCTGCAGATATATGTATGTATTGTGCCATTTAAAACATATGGAACAATAAAATAATAGAAGTGTTTTGTCAAAAGATATTAACAATTCATAAAAAACTGTTGAAACACACAAAGACTGCATAATTGACCATCTCATATATGAGATGTTTTAGAGTTGTTGAAGAAGAATTAACAGGACATACGTGGATAAGTGCAAGATAATGCACGTGGGACGTAAAAACCCAAGGGCTGAATACAGAATATTTGATACAGTCCTAACCTCAACATCTGAGGAAAGGGATTTAGGGGTTATTATTTCAGAGGATCTAAGGGTAAGTAGTCAATGTAATAGAGCAGCAGGAAATGCTAGCAGAATGCTTGGTTGTGTAGGGAGAGGGATTAGCAGTAGGAAAAGGGAAGTGCTCATGCCACTGTACAGAGCACTGGTGAGACCTCACTTGGAGTACTGTGTGCAGTACTGGAGACCGTATCTCCAGAAGGATATAGACATCTTAGAGAGAGTTCAGAGAAGGGCTACTAAAATGGTGTACGGCTTGAAGGAGAAAAGTTACCAGGAAAGGTTTAATGATCTTAACATGTACAGCTTGGAAAAAAGACGAGACCGAGGAGATATGATAGAAACATTTAAATACGTAAAGGGAATCCACAAGGTAGAGGAAGGGAGTATATTTAAAAGGAAACAAAGTAGCAAAACAAGAGGACATAGTCTTAGATTAGAGGGGCAAAGGTTTAAAACTAACATCAGAAAGCATTATTTTACTGAGAGGGTGGTGGATACATGGAACAGTCTTCCAGTTGAAGTGGTAGAGGCCAAAACAGTAATTGAATTTAAGCAGGCATGGGATAGGCATAAGGCTATCCTAAACAAAAGATAAATCCAGGTAAAGTATCCATGTAATTGGGCAGACTAGATGGGCCGAAAGGTTCTTATCTGCCGACATTTTTCTATGTTTCTATGTGTAGACCTTACAAATAAGAAGACATTTTAGCTATCAATGTTTGCGATTATTCATAGATATTGGTCTAGAATCACAAATGTAAAAACATAGAAACAAATTCAAAAGTGAAGAAATTAATACAAATCCACTAAAAACTGAACACATTTCCAACTCCAAAGTGATGAACATCAACCAGAAGGCTAGCCCCACAGCAAGAGAAATGCAAACCTTAGTGAAAGGCATCTGTCCTATTACCCCTATGTGAAAACCAAGGAATGCCCATAGAATACCTACGTATGTCCTATGTTCTTTGCATCGATGAAACAACAAGAACAGCAATCCTGCATTCCATAATGGAGAACAAGACACACCACACAAAGCAAGATAATTGTATTCAAGTAAAACTGGCACATGCCCTCAAACAAGCTATACACAAGGCACATGTCACTTTTGAGCATTCAAGCTGTCAAAGTTGAAAATTAAATGTCTATAAGAGAATGCACATGAATGCAAGACATAGAACCATAGGTAATAATTATTTCATGGCTGTGACATTGTGCACAGAGTCTTCACTGCTCTAGCCGCAAAATGATAGGCTATAGAGTCTACTGTGGCTTCCATGGCCAGCTTTTTTTCCTGGAAGTTACACCCATTGGTGGTATCACTCACACATTGGGGTGATGCAATACATAATGATATTGCAGGTTCTCCTCACATTATGCAGGTCTGCTGAGATCAACAATAAAAATGGAGAGTTTTGAAAAAATAAATTTAACATAGCAAACCAAAATGTATGGGTGCCTGCCTGATTCAAAATGATTAGAGAGAGGTTTGTGAAACAGAAAGAGACGTAAATTAGGTCAGGCCTGATCGGCACTTAAAAAAATATTAAAAATAGAAAAAAGTAAAATGGTGCCTAAAAGAGAAGGGTAGCAGTAAGTGCATTGTCTCTCAAAATAACACAAAAAATATATGAAACCAAAATAATGCTTGAAAACGTAGTCCTCATGAAAGGTTTAGCTTAACTGGAAGGTTTCTCTTCACAAGATACATAAATATATGTAGAGAAACAAACATGAAATACAAATAAATAGCACATAGAGTAATATGTACACAAAACCATACAGAAACTCATATTAATCTACTCATTTGGGATAGAGCCAGAGTGTATTAAATACACCCTGGGGGGATCCTTAGAAATAGTTGACAACATTTTTCTATGAAGAAAGAGAAATACATAGATTGGTGCAGTATCCGAGTAGTTTTAATAATAACAGTTTTTAGCAAGTTTTAGCAGAGGATAATTGAACTGGAATCTGTTCCTCAGTAGTTCCTTAAGTAACACTCCTACCATGTCACTAATGTGTTTTGACATTCCAAATATCTTCATCAAAGTGATTAGTCCTCCTCCTAGAACAAGAGCTGTTTAAAGTCCACCTTAAGACGTATAATCAATGAATAATCAAAGACAGTTGCTTCAGAGTTTTTGACATGGGCCAAATTGAATGCTGTCAGGCATCTGGTTACTCCATCCAAGATGGATATTAGTGGTCTATCAGTTTTACAGTATATACTACATAATCTATCAACACAAATAACAAGCATAATAGATGGAAAACCCAGGGCCACTTTGTCTTATTCTGTTCCTGCAGATTCTACATAGGTTCTACATACATCACTGCCTTGTTATCCAGATGACTCAGGTGAGACTTCCATAATCTCTAATGAGGAGACAGAGGATACTTGCTTCATCCTGCACCCAGAAACTGGTGTCAGTATAGTTCTGCATCTTCCATTCCTCCTGCGGCCCTTTGTGAAATATTAAAAGTTTCGTGGCTTTGAGATCACAAGAATAATTACAAAAAGGGGCAGGTGGTTGCATCATCCATGGAACATGTTGCCATTAAAGGATGTAGGATGCACATTTACATCACAGCCCAAGCGGATACCAAAGAGGACAAGTAATCTGGGCCTTTCAGCCATGACAGTACTTTTTCTTCATAAAAAATACAGTTGCTTATTCCCAAGCCTGGTCACCCTGGCACCATGTGAGTTGATTTGTATGAATTTATGTATGGTTTTGTGCTGTACATAATACACTATGTGGTATTTTTAATTTTTGTATTTTAGATTTGATTTTCTTCATATTGTTTTACATTGTATGAGGTAAACCTTCCATTTTAGGTGAATCTTTCTCGACACCTGAGTTCTGATGCACTGATTGTATTTAAATGAAACAAAAGAAAAACACGAACGAGTCAGCGCTTCCTTCAAAGAGTGTCTTCTTATTTTCTGTATACCTTTAAAATAAACAGAAACGCTGCCATAGCGTAGTAAACTTTCTATAAAGCTGGAAGAAGTAAAGAAAAGATGCATTCACATTTTAATGTGTCTCAATCAGACACTAGATGCTCCAAACAACCGGCAGAATTGGATGGGAATGCCGGATTTCCCCCAGGATTCGTAGTCTTGTTGTTCCAAGTGGAACATTCCCATCCAATTCTGCCGGTTGTTTGGAGCATCTAGTGTCTGATTGAGACACATTAAAGCTGTATAGAAAGTTTACTACGCTATGGCAGCATTTCTGTTTATTTTAAAGGTATACAGAAAAGAAGAAGACACTCTTTGAAGGAAGCGCTGACTCGATCGTCTTTTTCTTTTGTTTCATTTATTATCCTTCGGTGGGTTTAGATATACCACCTATCAAAAGAGACAGCAACTGATTCAAACTAAGAACTGTTCTCATTCTCATACAAAACTGTTTATATTCACATACAAATAGTGTTTTGTGGAACATTTCACATCTATCTCCTCTAGGTGGCGCCATTGATACAGGCTTCTTTTCCCATACTGATTGTTTTTAGGCTAAAAAATAAATGTAAAATTGTGACTTTTCAATAAGTGAATACATTTCCTATGAGTACCAGACAAAACAATATTTAACAAGAATTATATGTTTAATAGACAATAGTGGAGTTCATATTAATAGACACATTGAAACATTCCATATATGATTGAGAAGTATTTGAATGCTTACCTGTGTAACACTACATGAAGGTAAAATTTCCTTTGTAGACTCAATTCCACCTCCCAAATCATCAGTATTAATAAGATTATCTGTGGGAATATCTTGGACTGGCTTCAGGTAAGCAACCTCATTTTGGCTTGAGTCAAGGGTAACACATACATCATATGAGTAAGGAAAAGGCAATGATCCATCACTGAGCTGGGAAGGATATTTAAGGGAAAACTGTGGATACCAGGGTCTACTTGAAGTTGAAAAAGATGTTGGAGTAGTTGACTTTCTGCACTTAGTAATGACTGTTACAATCACTGTCATTATGAATAAAAGAGAAATAAAAGTGATTGATATCACTAGATAGAAGGTTACATTTGATGACACATCTGAGGTAGTTGGCTGCTTGACTAATTCTGGAAGAACTTGCTGGAAGTTATCTCCCATGACCATGTTTAAAGTCACTGTTGCAGACAAAGCAGGTATGCCATTGTCTTTCACCATAACTACAACTGTTTGCCTAAGAAAATCAGTATCTTGAAAGTCTTTAGCTAACTTAATTTCTCCTGTGTGTTGACCAATGGTGAAAAATGATGAACCAGGACCTTCCAGTAAGTGATAAGAGAGCCAAGCATTGTGTCCAGAGTCTGCATCTACAGCAATCACTTTGGTTACCAAATAACCTTTCTCTGAAGAGGATGGAATAAATTCAAATAAAGGTTTTCCTTCTATATCTGGTGATGGATAAAGAATCACAGGAGCATTATCATTCTTGTCAACAATGCATATCCGGACTGTGACATTGCTGTTCAGTGAAGGGGATCCACTATCTCTGGCCATCACCTGGATTTGAAACTCCCGTAACTGTTCATAATCAAATGATTGCTGGGCATAAATAACTCCTGTTCCTGAGTTTATCGATACATAAGATGATACTGGAATATTTTCAATAATGGTGTTCAGTATTGAATATACTACTCGAGCATTCTCACCAGTATCAAGATCTGAAGCATGGACATTATGTATTGCAGTTCCCGGTAGATTGCGCTCTATAACAAACGCAATGTAATTTTTATTATTAAAAATTGGTGGATTGTCATTCACGTCTAAGACGTTCAACTGGATATTTTTTCTTGTCTCCATTGCTGGAAAACCTTCATCTTTTGCTATAATTGTAATGTTATAGATGGAGTTACTCTCTCTATCTATAACGCTTGATGTAAGAAGTTTGTAGTAGCCACTAGATGTTGGTAATAATTTAAAGAGTGATGTTTCTGCTATTTGGCATGTGACCTCACCATTCTTCTCTGAATCCAGATCAATAATATGGATGAGCGCTATGAGCATTCCAGGAGCAAAATCTTCTCGAATTGGTGTAATCAGTGATGCCACTAGTATCTCAGGAGAGTTGTCATTAACGTCTACAATTTGAATGAATACAGTACAGTGCGTTGTTAAACCACCACCATCTTTAGCTTCCACTGTTATTTCATAATTTTGTGTAACTTCAAAGTCCAGTGGGCCACTTGTTATAATGTCACCAACATGAGAATCTATTTTGAATGTATCCTTGGCTGATTCGGCAATATGACTAAATGAGTAGGAAATTTCTGCATTAGGACCTTCATCCTTATCTGTGGCGCTTAAATGGAGAACTAAAGAATTATTTGGCAAGTTTTCTTCCACGCTTATTCTGTAAGTGTCTTGACTAAACACAGGAAAGTTATCATTTACATCCTGAATGGTAATCGTAATAAGCGCAGTTCCTGTTTTCATAGGTTTCCCTCCATCAGATGCAGTTAAAATTAATTCATAAAATTTCATTTGTTCGCGATCCAGCGCCTTCTCTAATACAAGTTCCGGGTATTTAATTCCTTCTGTGCTTATTTTCTCTCCTAATTTGAAAAATTGATTAGGAGTAAGGTTATAACTCTGTATAGAATTTAAACCTATGTCTGGATCTCTTGCTTTATCTAGAGCATAATGTGTTCCGGGTGCTGCAGACTCACTTATTGCTAAATCAAATATGCTTTTAGAAAAGCTTGGAGCATTGTCATTTATATCTTTAACTTCAATTTTCACATGGAACACATTCACTGGGTTCTCAGCTAAAATCTCAAGGTTTAGCAAGCAAATCACTTCCATTCCACAGATGTAATCTCTATCTATCTTTTCATGCACATATAAATTGCCATTTTCCAAACTGATATTGAAATACTGCTTTTTAGTGTGAGTCACAATTTTTAGTTTCCTAGTCTCCAATTCTTTATCATCCAGGTTCAAGTCATTTGCAACATTTCCTACTAAAGAACCTTTTTTCATCTCTTCTAAAATTGAATACTGAATTAGACCAGAAATGATCTGGAAAATATAAGAGTAAATTACAACTTGCCATATGAATGTCTTCTGTGCATTTTTATGAGCAGCCATCCCAGAAGATATCTGAAGCAGGATCCAGAAGTCTGTAATACTCCAGAGATTTTGTAGGTAATCTTCAAGATCAATGATACACAAAAGCAAAAAACCCAGCAGAAGCAGAATTGCAAAATGGTACTTTTTTCCTATTGAACTGCAGTGATTGCTCAATTTTACTACCAGTACATATTCTGATCCTTTATGTTGTTGGTAAGCAGCACCACCAAGAGGTTGAATTCTAAAATTGCAAATATTAGTGTATTATTTTACACTGTAACTTTTATGCAATTTACATTTAAAAATAATAGATATACATTATTTGAAAAGAGACTTAAACTCCACACAACAGCTATTTCTATTATATTAGTAATGAACCTTAAAAGTGATAATATATTAAATTGATAGTATTTACAATACTATGCTATAAGATAAAACGTGCAAATAAGAAACCACATAAGGAAACAAATTCTTTCTTCATGCAGCCACAATGCACAGAAAAACCAGTTATTAAACTATCAAAATAATAATATATGTATATTGGCATTGTTTCTTTGTATTTTATTAATACTACGAACCTTGACTACTGAGTAATATAAAGACATGTCTTGTTATATACTGAAAACAACAGATTGAAATTTATTTCAAGGCTGTTATAAAGAGCTGTATGAAGATGAAGAATTGTTATGTTATTATTATATCAGATATCTATACTGGTGCAAAGAATAGATATTTTTACAAGTACTGTATGTACTGTATGTGTTTCTAAAAATAATTCAATAAACACTTAAAAATGAACCAATATGTCGGGTATAATTGGAAATCGCCTTTTTTGAATCTACTATGTACTACATTTAATTCTAGCATAGATATGTAGACATGATTGTACTTATTCTTTTACTGCATATGTCATTTTCAATTTTGTCCTCTGTATTGATTAACCAACCTATTTAGGAATCTCAGGTTGGAATAGTGTTACTATTTAAATTTAAAAGCAATACAAATCACAAATTCTACTTGCTATAACTGACTGGTAAATAGAATGTAAGATGATGACAGTAGATGTTGAAGTGAAACATTAGTTTGCTGTCTTATGATGAATTATTCCTCTATTATTCTGAGGGATAGACATGATAGATTAATGCTGTGGTTAAATCTGTAAATAGAAATTATACAGCAGCTCACTTCAATGCTTTAACCCCTTCACTACAGAACCATTTCACACCATGCACTGAGCACAATTTCATAATTTTGTGCTCATCATGTTTAAATGGGATTTGAAGGCATGTTTTATTATAGAACCTAGATAAATGATATATCCCTTTTTTCAGCAGACTCAGTAGATTCTAAATATATCATTACTATGCGTATATGCCATGCTATGTCAAAATTGTACATCAAAAAATTCATATTTCAATAATTTACAGCGGGTAAAATAATTTTTCTATATCTTACCATCCAAACTTTTGTGGCTTATATCTTCTATGGGTTACTCTTTGTACAAAAAATTGGATATGGAGAAGCCATTGCTTCCTTTTTCCAAGAAAATAGCAAAAACCGGAAAAAATGTTTTGCTTGTATTTGGCACACTGCATTAAATGAATAATATGACTATGTATTAACCCTTTCACTGCGGAGGATGTGTGGGGAACGCCCTCATTGACTCCCACTATATGCGGGGACGTTCCCCACAAGTCCTCCGCTTGCGGGAGCCCCCAGAGAGATATTTACCTCTCTGTCCGGGGTCCCATGGCGTTCTGACTTCCTTTAAGTCAGACGCCGAATTTATACCCCTCCAGATGTCAATGATGTTATTGCGCCATGTGCGATGATGTAATTTTCAGGCGACCCCCCGGAAATCCCTCTGGATCCCTCTCCCTCCCGATCAGGAGGGTCTACAAAGAAAAAACAGGCAGCGCTTTAAAGGGCAATGTCTGCCCTTTAAAGCGATGCCTATTTTTAACCCCTTACATGCCGGATCGTGACTCGGTGCCATTCAGCGCCGGATCGCGATCTAGCTCTGGTGGGGGCTGCCATCTTGGATGGCAGCTCCACCTCTGGGTCCCCCCTCGCTACCAGACATCATCGCGCATGAGGAACCCCTAGCTGTTTGCCGGGGAACCCCTAGCTCCTAGGACATAGGGGGTTCCTTTGAACCCCGATATCTCCTGAACTGTGGCAGCTAGAGGGATCAAGTTTGCTATCACTCAAAAGGCCAGAGCATGGCCTTTCAAATGATACCAAACATGGAAGAGGCCACTCTTTACTTGGCCCAGTGTATTTCAAACCAGAGCCTGGACAATATATGCTCTGGAAATTGTGTCATCTATCTTTTGTACCATCACAGCCAACAAGTACAGACAATATTGCACTATCATTTTCTTTTTTCTCCCTTACCCCGAGAACCTGGAATACACTAGGACCTCAAGGAGAAGATACTTTTTTGGATTTCCACATATGTACGGACGCTAAGAGTGAGAGGCATATATAGACTTTAATTAGCCCTCTTTTTTTTCCTCACTCACGAATAGACTATCACCTTTTTGTAGCTGCGACGATTCCATTTCTTCCGTATTTATTATATAGACATTTGCACCATTCTTGGCCCATTATTGCCAACTCTAAATATTTTGTGTGTTGCCCATCTCGCACTTTATTTGCACTTTGCGCAAGATGTGTGGTTTTATGAACTGTTTTTATGAATAGAGTTTATAGGACTCATTCTATTGATATTGTTGCACTTTTTTCAGTGCGCTCCTGATGTCAACACCAATAATTTAGCTGTTATTGCACTATATGCACTTTTGCTTGCATTTTTGCACTTTTTAGTGTTTAACTTTTGGTAGCACTTTATCATCGGTCTGTTTTAGACTGTGCTTATATCCCATATCAAATACTGGGGATTCACTGCTCATCTAGGTTTTGAAATACTTCCTCGCTTCTATTCCAACACAGAACAATTTCCTGTATTTTTTTGTCATCTAACTATTTGTAAGTTCACTACATCAACGTATATTAGTTATAACCTAAGATTTTCTTGCGCCACTGGAGTAACCCCTATTCCTTTTTGTACCTTTTCAACACATTTCTGTCAAGGTTTTGTGTCTCTCTCCTAGTAGGCTGCATCTACACCTAAATTACTATCCTATTTCAATTTAGCGCCTCCTCCGTATCACATTTTTGTTCATAAAACGAAAAACCAACTGAACCGAATGACCTGAAAAAATGATTCAAACGTCGAATTGACCCGAATCACCGAATCTACCCGAAATTTCGAATCATCCGAATTATCGAATCGAATGACTCGAAATTTCGAATCGATCTGAAATTTCGTGTGATCGACACTTCGGATTCAGGATGCCCTCGGAAGCACGAAAATGGTAAATTTCGCCTGAAAATCGATTTGGTACGAAATGAATTGCACGTCCCTACACTGTATATAAACACAGATACATGATACATGATTAAGGCTTTTCAGTCAAAACGTTGTATTATCCCCTCTTATGCAGTGAATAAAGGATAAAAATGTGATTATTCAGAAGGATCTGGTGTGGCCTGTCTTCTATTTCAAACTGCATTTAAAAAGTGCACAAATGCCACTGTCTTTGACAAAAGGGTATAATAACACATTGAATCATCATCTCCACACTTGGTTCTGGTGAGGAAAATGAGTAAGTTCTTGCAGACACATTGTTTGCTTTATAAGTAAAAGCACATAATGCCACTCCCTTAGAACAGAAAAAAAGGAAATTTTACATTTAATTTGTCTTTTTTTTCCTTTATTTTACACAATATGGTCATGTTTGTTATCAATGGAAAGACCATAATCTGCCCTTTCCAATAACCTCATTTGCCTTGTGGGCAGTAAAGAATAGAGAGCCGAGTACTTTGGACTCATCTCTGCAGTATGATGGCTTTTGTTTTCGATGTAACAGTGCATAATAACACACTGCATCATCACCTCCACACTTGCACATGGGAAATGAGAAGGTACACTACTGCAGCATCATTGTTCACTTTATAATTCTAAAATGGGTGCTGTTTATAACAAAAATAAAACAGGTAATGTAATCAATTAAATTTTTTATGATTATATGAAATGTCCTTTCAATGGTACCTCATGCGACCCTCTATCACCTATAGATCCATACATTCAATGGTCTGAAGGACTCCTGCATTTCTTTTAAAGGGAATTCCCTGCCAGACAGGGGGAAGTCCTGTTTATGATGCCATCGCCCCATGCATGATGATGATGACAGTTGGCGGGGTAAGTCTCACAGCAAGGGATAACATCCAGGATGTCAGTTTGCTGTGAAAGAAGCCCACAATCAATTTCGGATTGGCACTGAGCTGTGGGATTTCAACA
Source organism: Leptobrachium leishanense (assembly GCA_009667805.1). NCBI lineage: Eukaryota > Metazoa > Chordata > Amphibia > Anura > Megophryidae > Leptobrachium > Leptobrachium leishanense. The sequence goes on along the minus strand of CM019065.1, from coordinate 204,976,820 downwards.
ACACAATTTCTAGCAGAAAAGCAGAAGACATACTCAACACTTCTTAAACAGAGAATAGGATTAATGTATTCCTCTTGTATATAGGTATAGCGCAAAATCATGAGGATTTTAGATAAAAATAAAACCAATAAAGAACAACACAAAAATCATAAATTATTACTGTAACTAAAAAGATGCCCAGAGAATTACTCATTGGAACATATGGCTTCATACATCAGTCAAAGCTGCATCAGTAAATTAAATATAGAACATGTAGAATATACATTATGATCCATATTTATCGTAAAATGTGCAGTCTCCATAGCGTAGGTTTAAAACTTGCAAGTCCTTACTTTAAGATTTACACTGTCATATTTTAACACGCAAGTCTATAAATTAATATACCACTGTTGTATATATAACGTTCAAGAAACAATTTTGGAATTAAAATGCACCACACACAATCTCCGTACAGTAAGATTTGGACGAATATATATTTAGCAGTGCTACAAGCATCTGAAGAACCATTTATTAACACCTTTCCGCATTTGATATGTTTTTGGAAATTTTCATATTAATAAACTCAAATTGAATCACTAATGCTGATATTTCCTTCGAAACGTAAAGCTGTGAGGGCTGATACTTGAGCCAAATTTCTATCAAAATTCAAAATGCCAGTAAGCCCGAATTTGAATTTGCTTAACTAAAACATGACACAAATTACCACCATGAAGTGAATCCAAAACCACGGATTCACCGCACTCACCAGGAATGTCAGAAAAAAATTAATATTACTTTATTTTATTATAAGGGATAAAAGACATTCATGTGCAAAAGCTCAAAAAAAAATCAAGATAAAAACATCATCACACAATATAGGAAAAGAAAAATTGTCATCATTGACATGAGACAAGGGTCAAAATGTAGTCACCATTGGACTAGGCTGTAGACTGAAAGCATTCTGAGTCACCATTTTGCTCCTGTTGAAGTCGGGTGTTTACCGACGAAACACGTGTTGAGCGTGTGCATGCATTGATTTTAGTATGTGTTTGTCTGGCATTTTTATGTGAGGGAAAGCATAGAAATCTGGAGACAGATAGGGTCAGTGTTTTGCCTATAGACTACACCTTTTGTTCACATGGATATATTTGTGGCAATATTGCAGCTACCAGGCGGAGTGATTTGAACCCATGATATCTTATTCATAGAATGCTTTCAGTCTACAGTCTAGTCCAATGGTGACTACATTTTGACCCTTGTCTCATGTCAATGATGACAATTTTTCTTTTCCTATATTGTGTGATGATGTTTTTATCTTGATTTTTTGAGCTTTTGCCCATGAATGTCTTTTATCCCTTATAATAAAATAAAGTAATGTTTGTTTTTTTCCGACATTCCTGGTGAGTGGGGTGAATCCGTGGTTTTTGATTCACTTCATGGTGGTAATTTGTGTTTTGTTAAAAGTGTATAGGTTTAATCCTCTTGAATACCAGGGTGCTCTCACTGACCTCCCCTTGAAGTGAGAGGTGACTGCTATTCTCTTCGTCATTTTTTTGTTAACTAGAACATGGCCAAAATGCAAATACCCATTTTCGGTATTGGCCAAATTTAATTGAGGTTATTATTCTTTATTAGAATGTTCATGGTAAAATCCTAGCCCAAAAGAAACCAGAAACCAAAATATTTAAATTTAAAAAAACATATATATATATATATAATATTGTTATTGACTGGAAGTAAATAGAAACATATATATATAAAAATCTAATATGACAAAAGTAGACATTAACCCACATAACCGTCGATAAAAAGTCCTCAATTTAAAAATGAGCTTAATTAAAAGTGTAATTTTATTAGTGACAATTTATAAAGTCAATATTCATATTTCACTCATTTCTAACCAATCCCATCCAATACCGTTAAACTATATCTATATCAATTTACATCAACATTATTACAGCTACATTTAGGAAATTTTCTACAATGATTTTCTTTGAGAGATATTATAAAAACAGTAAAACATTTCCAGAGAACAATTTTTGCTCTCTATTCCTTTCAGAGAAAACATGTCTGTTTTCGCATTAGGACCTATCCAGATTGGCATAGATTGAAGCAAACCTCAGTCCCCTAGCCGTACCTATTATTATTCTTTATTTATAAAGTGCCAGCATATTCCGCAGCGCTTACCTATGTAAGTAATAGATGTAGACTTTTTGAAGAAATTAATCCCCAAAAAAACAAATGTTATATCAAACACATGGATTATATTCCAAATGAACTATAATACACTAAATGGTATTCACGGTACTGTCTCTTAGTTAATGCATAATCCCTTCATGATGAAGTTATTGAAATCAGTCTAATGGAGGACATTATTCTCCCACAAATTCAAATAAATTTTATTGTACAAGATATAAAGTATATTTTGAGGAAAGTTACTTCTAGTTTGGGTCAAAATATTACTTACAAACATGTTTTTCATCTATGGAATGAGTTTTGCTCCAACCTATGCAAAACTGGAATCTCTAATTATGATATAATAATTTTATGGCAAAGCACAGGTTGGGAGTTTGACAATAAAATACCAATTTACACTTGACAAAAAAGTTTTCACTGAAAACAAACCTTTATAATGGGTTATAATGACAAATAGTACGCAAATTTTGCTAGTTTTAATTAATCTTAAATAAAATTTGACACCTGGTAACATTATGTCTTGTGCCATCCTTCATTCATACAATTAATCTCTCCCCCTCTACCAATGTCTTCCCTCACCCTTTCTGCATAGTACTATGTTCCCATCCAAAAGAGACATTTCTTGAACGAAACTCCCCATTTAACTGTTATATCCATTTTCCCTTTAGTTCCAAATCTAAAAAAAACTTGCAAAACAATTATTTAAGAAACCAAATTCTAACTCTACACTCTGCAATCTCGCACTCTACAGAAACAACCCTAACTAAACTATCAAATTACTTGTCACTCCTAATTCTAAGATCACTGATCTCTATTACTTCTTCTTGACATCTCTGCTTTCTTTGACACTGTCAACTACTTTCTCTTCCTACAAACACTTCATATACAGTATTTGGGCTTCAGGGTTAAGCTCTTTCCAGATTTTCATCCTACAAGCCCATTCATTGTCTCATTTCAGCCATTATGTCCTTCTCACAACTTTTCTTCGTTTGAGTAAAAAAGGGAAAATTTTTGGCTCTATTTTCTTTGCTAATTATATAGCCACTATTGGAAAACAGATTTGTTTATTAGGATTTCAGTAATACCTACATGCTGTTGACACCCAATAACTATACTCAAAAAGTGGCGGTGCTCAGTGTGTAGAATTGAAATTATCAAATGAATGAAAACGGACCTTCACACTCTACCAAATTTATTGCAGCTTCAAGGCGAAACGGTGCTTTGAAGACCTCAAAACCCATCTTGGTTATGAAACCAAGGTCTCCAGAAGGTCCACAAGTGGTTTACCAGATTCAATCTGGATATTTTGATGTCTGTGATTAATCACGAGATGAACATGCTTATCAAAAAATTTTGAAAACCTCACTAGAGGACACTCCTGCAGGAAACTGTCATCCTGATTCTTGCACCATGACAATGCACTAACATATTGAGACAAGAAAATGAAAGATGTCGTTGGATCTTCTGATATCAATTTGGTGTATGCCATCCCTTAATCCCCAAACATGACCCCTTGTTACTGTTGGTTGTTGCCCAAAATAAAGAAACCAATGAGAAGAAGGACCACGAGAGCCAAGAAGATGTCCTTCAAGTTGTCCAAGAGCGGTTGGCTATGTTTACAGAAGATTATTTTCAGGGATTTTTTGAGAAGTATGTGCACTGCTTGAAAAAAATGTGTGTATATTGGCACCAATTATGTTGAGAAATGCTGAATATGCAAGCTTTCTTTGAAAAAAACATTTTTGAGTTTGCATTAATGTTTAATTCATTTTAATCTTACATTTGCACTCCCGTTGTATCATACTTGACACATTTTCATTTGTTTGTGCATCAGTGGTAGCTAATTCATTAGGTCTATTTGCACTTCCCTAAATATTAACTTATTGATACAAGAAAACAGTGATTTATACAAAATACATACAAATTTAAAGTAAGTGAAAGCTGCTACATTGATTCATCAATAAGGAAAACAGTATGATTAAAAAAAAATTGTGTTTACTTTACCTGGTTAAGATTATCAGGAGCAACATTGTCTTGTGTTGAATCACCAGTTGCAGAATCACTAGTATCAATGAGATTTTCTGTGGGCACATTCTGAATTGGCTTCAAATAAGCAATTTCATTCTGTGTTGAGTCAAGAGTCACACATACATCATACGAGTATGGCAGAGGTAATGATCCATCACTGAACTGAGAAGGGTAATTCAAGGAAAGTTGGGGATACCAGGACCTATTAAACGCTCCAAGTGCTGTCTGTGAATTTGTTTTTCTGCATTTATTGATTACTGTAACTATTACTGTTACAATAAACAGAAGGGAAATGACAGCAATAGATACAACAAGAAAGAAAGTTACTTTTGACGAAGGACCCGGTTCCTTGGGTTGAATAACAATCTCTGGAAGAACTTGTTGGAAATTTTCAGCCATAACCAAGTTTAGTGTCACTGTTGCAGACAGAGAGGGGACTCCATTGTCCTTCACCAAAACAACAACTTTTTGTCGTAAGGAATCCATATCTTGTAGGTCTCTCCCAATCTTAATTTCTCCTGTGTGTTGACCAATGACAAAGAGAGATGTGTCAGGAATCTCTAATAGATGATATGACAACCACGCATTGTGTCCAGAGTCTGCATCCACCGCAATCACCTTGGTTACTAAATAACCCTTCTCCGAGGAACGGGGAATAAACTCAAATATGGTGGTACCCTCGGATTCTGCTACGGGATAGAGAATCTTCGGAGCATTATCATTCATATCAATGATACAGATCCTCACTGTGACATTATTGTTGAGAGATGGCTGTCCACGGTCTTTGGCCACGACTTGGAACATAAATTCTCTCAGTTGTTCATGATCAAATGACCTTTGTGAGTAAATAACTCCACTTTTTACATTTATAGAAACATATGATGAAATTGGAATGTTACTAATGTTTGAACTAACAAGGGAATACTCTAGTTCTGAGTTTTCACCATCATCGATATCTGATGCCTGGACTCTGTGTATCGAGGATCCTGGAGTATTATTTTCTGGAATATAAACTATATAACTTGGTTTCTGAAAAACTGGAGGATTATCATTCACATCTGATAGAAGCAAATGAATAGTCTTCTTACTTGACATTGGTGGAGATCCTTCGTCTTCTGCTGTAATTGCAATATTATACATTGGTGTAGTCTCTCGGTCCAGAAAACTTGTAGTAACGAGTTGATAGTAATTATTCGATGATGATATTAATTTAAACGGTAATTTTTCAGGTATGTGACAGTTCACCTCACCATTACTTCCTGAATCCTGATCTTTAACATTAATAAGTGCAATCAATGTCCCAGGCAGTGAATTCTCTGGGATTGGTGTAAATAGTGATTTTATTATTATTTCAGGTGCATTGTCATTTACATCTGTTATTTGTATCAACACAGTACAACGAGTCACTAATCCACCACCATCTTTGGCTTCCACTGTAATCTCGTAATTTCGTGTCACCTCAAAATCCAGTGCTCCTTTAAGTTTGATTTCTCCACTTTTTGAGTCTAAACTGAAGATTTTCAGAGCCTTTTCTGAAATGTGACTGAATGAGTAGGTTATGTCTGCATTTATACCGTCATCTTTGTCAGTGGCATTCAGATGACACACTAAGGATCCATTTGGTGCATCTTCATTCAAGTAAATCTTGTAAGTGTCAAGACTGAAGACTGGGAAGTTATCATTCGCATCTTGAACCACAACTTTAATTAAAGTGGTCCCAGTCTTTGCAGTTTCACCTCCATCAAAAGCCGTTAAAATTAAATCATAGAAACCCTGCTTTTCTCTGTCTAAAGCTCTTTCTAGCACAAGTTCAGGAAACCTAATCCCTTGTGTGGTAACCTGTTCTCCCAGTTTGAAATGTTGATTGGGACTCAGATTGTAGCTCTGTATAGAATTGCTTCCAAAATCTGCATCTCGTGCATTTTCAAGAATGAAATGAGTACCGGGCAAAGCAAGTTCACTCATCTCTATATAATATATTTGTTTAGGAAAAATGGGGAAATTGTCATTTATATCTTTTATTTCTATTATAACATGATATATATTAACAGGATTTTCAAGCAGAACCTCAAGATTCAGAAAACAAGTATCTTCCATTTCACACAAGGACTCCCTGTCTATCCTGTTTGCGACAAACAAATTTCCATTTTCTAGGCTGATATTAAAATAATGCTTTTTCATTTGAGATGTAACTTGCAATTTTCTTTCTACTAATGCTTTACTATCTAAACCTAATTCTTTAGCTACATTTCCAACTACATATCCAGCCTTAATTTCTTCAAAAACAGAATACTGTATTTGACCACAGGCAATATCATAGAAAAGGGAGATAGAGAAAACTATTACTTGCCATTTCATTGTCCTCTGTATATTTTTATATTGAATGATCCCAGACATTCTTTGCAGCAAAATGATGTGTCCTTAATATCCAAGGCTAATTGGTAGATGGTAAGCAGGGTCAGATATGAAGAATAAATAGGTTGTTCAGTCCAGCTTGCAGGAGAAATTGAAATGGGGTGATTTTCTTCTTCTTCTTTAGTATCTGCTTAATACCAAGCTCTAGATGGAATTCAGAAATGCAGAACCTCTACCTTGTTGGTCAATAGCACCACCGTGAGTTCAAACTTAAAAATTGCATCAAAAGTTAAAAAAAATTGTAACTTTACCAGTGTTATATTTTCAGATCATGCATTATAAATAAAATAACTAAAGTTACACTAAAAGGACACTCATTGTATAAGTAAATACATTTATATATTTAGAATACTATTGATAGCTGATAAATGTGTTTTAAAATGGTACAAAGTGAATAGATACATATGTTAAAGGGACATTCTAGCGGATTTTGAATGTTACCTAACTCAGTTAGCTATTAGGAATGTACCAAAATTAAATCAAGTCTTTTCTTCCTACCTTGTAATAAGTTATTCTGAGACTAATACAGCAGTGCTTGATAGAGTCAGGACTCGGCACAGGGAATTGGCATTTGGCTTAGTTCAGGAAGGCAAAGTCTGCGGAATTGACTTTCATATTTGAATAACGAGTTTAAAATAAATGGGTAATAATTTATGTAATTGAACCTGTGCGTTCGATTATTTGCTTTCCGGTCCTGCAAGACCAAAGAAAATTCTGCGTCTTTATTGACTATGGTTGGAAATATTTTAACTTCATGTAAATAAACATATATTTACGGAAAAAAATAATTTATGTAAATCAAGACAATATATTTTTAAACATGCTGAATTTGTCTAGGAAATGCTCAAAAATAACTATGGTGTCTCTGAAGTGTGTTATTTAGGTATTTATATTATTTCTAAGTGCTAAATCTTGTTCATGGAGATAGAATAAAGTAGTTATCTACCAATCATGATTTACCTATTCTAAATGTATGATATGTTATTGTGTTGCTAGGTAGTAAAGTCTTAAAAGTCATTCATTTTTTTTATGCAAATATTTAAGAGGAAATAAATTCCTATTACTATATACCATTTAACCAGTAATCCTTCTTTCCTTTATTATGTAAATGTCATGTGATAAGTCAACAACCATGAATGGAGATGTAATTTCACATCATCACATAGATGCTGGAAATATACAAAGATGATTTGATAAATAGACACATAAATAATCTCTAGGTTTTGTAAAAAAAAAAAAAAAATATGCCAAAACAAAAAGTACAGTGGTATACTTGAGTGTACAAGTTAATAGCTTTCTGGATCCAGAAAAACTATGCAGGCAGATGGTAAGGAACAACATCCTAAAACACTAAAGTCATACAGGGTTATTCAGAGAGCAGTGAAAAGCAGGAGAATGACTGGAGAATGGAAAATTTGAGGTCAAAATATCCAAAGCAGAAACATTCTCCCATTTATCTCACTTTCCAAATCAGCTATTTTGACCTAGAATTTTCCATTCTCCAGTCATTCTCCAGCTTTTCACCTCTCTTTGAATAACCCTGATAGGTAAAAAAAATTCAACCAAGAAATATTAACTATGAAAATTCTAAAGGGGTTATTTGCAAGGCGCTGGTGTTGCAAATACTGGCAAAAATTGTGGTTACTGCAGCAGCGACAAATGCCAGCAAGTCACAAACATAAAATCCCAAGAGTGACAGGAGATACTATACTGTGAAGTTTCAGCTGTTGCTCTTTGGATTTTAATTTTGGGAATGCCTGCATTTGTTTGAGCTGAAATACCAGTGATAGTTGGTGGTATTTGCAACACCAGCACTTTATGAATAACCCAGGAAACGTTCTAACACTCATATGGAAACAATTTTTTTATTTTTTTTATTTTATTTTTTTTAATTTAAGGTTTTTATTTTGCAAGCAAAAGGTCACAAACTGACCAGCACAATTGGCCTCGCAGAGCCAAATAGACATAAGATACACATATAATAAGGGGGGGGTGTCTCCAAGAAAGTTTCAATCTCAACGCAGTAATAACAAAGTAGTCAGCGAGCAGCACATAAAATAACAGGGGGGAGGGGAAGGGATCATGTCCGAATGGGGGGTCTCAGCAGAAAAGAAAAAAGACATCAAAAAGAGAACAAAAATCAAAGTCCTCAAAAAGCGCTACAAAAAAAAAAAGAAAAACAAACAAAAGTTGTCAAATGGCCCCCACAACAGCAAGAAGAGACAAAACGTTCTCAGATAAAACATAGAAATAAATGTCCTCGGAGCAAATAGGTGTCGCATAAAATAGTGTGGAGAGAAAGGGAATGGGAGAAAACAGCCCGTTGGGGGTCACAGCAGCCCGAAGCAGACCCGAGAGAGAAACACAGTAGGGTAGGCCACCTCAGCCCGTGTCAAGCCAGAAGCCAGCGCAACAGACATCTGCAGTCCCGTCACCGTGGGAATACGGCCGCCCCTGTAAGGTTTCGACGCACACCTTCTCAGGCCACAGGCCAGAGGCCTCCGCCAGCGGCAATCCAGACAGGGTCATCTTCTCCAAGCCGGCAACTCCCGCCGCAGCACCGACTCTGTGGGCATCTGGAACACCACCACTGCAGAGAGCCCAAAATTCCCCCATAGGTAAGGGATCCACATATGGCTTCCAATCCAGGCCTCCAGCGCCAGCCGCACAGTCCACATCATCCTCGGGGGGGGGAGCTTGTCTTCTATCTCTGAGCGTTCCCGGGGGTCAGCAACAGGCAGCTCCGCAATCTCCATCCCATCTCCTGGTGCCACATACATTGGATCGTTACCTGCGCATGGGTCGTCAGCTCTCTCTCCATAAGCAGCAGGGACATTAACCTCCGTCACCTCCTTATTCAAATCTGCGGTCGCCCGGCCAGTCCTCACCGCAGCCATCAGGCGCCTCCATGAGCCTTGAGTGATGGGGCTCTCTTCCTCCTCCCACAGCTGCACCAAGCAGGCCTCAAGGGCCGCAAACGCAGCCTCTATGCCACTGGTGGGGGGGGGTCTGCTCCAGAATGCACCACTCTGCCCGCTCCCTCAACCTCATCTCCAGGGGTACCGCAGCTGCGGCCAGAAGATGGGGGCCCTCCATCCCCTCAGTCCGCAGCCACCAAGCACCCGGTCCGACTCTCCTCAGGGGAAGCAATCGGGGCAAAGCGAGTCCAGAGACAGATGAATAGGCTTCAAGATGGCCGACAGGCAACAGGTCTGCCGGGCTAAAACTCAGCTGTGCTCCGGTTGGGGAGGGACAAAAACGGCCCCGGAGCAATCCCGTTATGGCCAGTCATGCAGGGAACTCAATAATGGGTGATTCAACGAGGGGCTCCAGCCGAAAACCCCTGGTATCAGGGGAATCCGGCAGAGCACCCTCCAGACACGTCTTCTCCCTTGCAGAGCCAGCCACGGCCCCATGGAAACTATTTTGATGTTCCAGACAATTCCCCAAATATATGCTGTATCTATAAGCAATATTTATTGTTACTAATATGACTCTTTTATGTACATTTATAAAAGATAATAATCTTATATTAGATAAGTACCGGTATATTCCAGGGCAGACAATTTGAGATTTGTCTGAATTGTGGGCAATTTGTAGATATGTCCAAAAGATGAGTCACCAAAGGGACACCTCAACAAACGGACTGAAAAAAATGTTTTTCAAAAACAGGACCAGTTTTTCACTTGTGTGACCAGTTTTTCTTCATGTCAGTGCACCAATGAGTCCAATTTGAAGGTACAGTACTTTGCTTTAAATCAGAGCAGGTCAGCTGCTACCTTATACCACTCTCACCCGTGGCTTGTGGCTGAGGACTTAAATTAGAGTACATAGGCTGTTTGACCTTCTCTAATTTAATCTTTTACCTGCTGGTCATTGTTGGAGATTTGCAGAGGAAGCAAGGATGCACCTATGTTTGTGGACCATCAGATTCAGGAACAAGAGGGCTTCCATGCTGTTCATCAGCAGTACCAATTATAAGCACTCCTCACTCGTTGCCAACAGGAGAGAGAGTTTAATTAAATAAATAATTAATTGTACATCTGCACAGGCTCATTTACCAGTAATGATTCAATGGTAACAAAGAAGAAAAAATATGAGTGGCAGAGGGCTCAAATCAAAGAGAAATAGTAAATCAATTATTGTTACTGGATTCTACCGCCCACCGAGTTACCCAATGCATTCCCTTTCTGACATAACCCAAATCCTTAGTAAATTGGTAGCTCAAAAACAAAACCGTGAACTGCTGGTCCTTGGCGATTTTAATGTTGATTGGCTGAATCTTAAAAACAATAAACACTGCTCCCTGTTTAAGACTTTCCAGTTAACACAATCAATCTCCTCCCCCACTCGCATTAATATGAAAAGCCCTAACCATACCTTGCTGGACTGGATTCTCTCCTCGTGTCCTGATAGAATACAGGAGGCAGGCGTTCTCGCTAATAGCTTCAATGACCACTGCCTAGTGTACTGTGTGCGCAAAATAAAGGCCACAATATCTCCCCCAAAGGTAATAATCAGCTGGTCTTTCAATTAATTAACAGGGTTATTCAAAGAGATCCGAATTGTGGCTGAAAGGTAACCGAACAGTGAAATTCAGCGTACGGTTATCTTTCCTGGCCATTCGGTTATCCAGAGAGCGGCAGTTCACCAAATCTTGGCGAATTGCCTGCACATACAGTGCCTGTTCGTTGCCTGTTCGAGAACAGTGAAATCCCCATAGAGAAGCAATGCTTTGTCTATTCAGAGAACAGGGTAGTGAAGGGGTTAATAAAGTGATTTTATAAAGAGGATAATCTGTTTGTTCCAGTTCGTATAAATAAAGTAATGATGAACCTATTTAATATAAAAACATGATACTTCAGTAAACATCTGTACTCACCTGATACTTTTTTGCAATCAACAATATTTCTGTTAGTAAATGTAAGCACTTGTTATAGATATTTTCCATTTATGCGCATTTCCCCACCCCTGATATACCCAGATATTAAATAATTAACTAAAACCCTTTAATTAAGTGGTTGTATTGTAATGATATATTCTCTTTCAGTAATTGACAGAAAATGTAATGAATGATCACGTTATATGTTACGTACGTTGTTATATGATAGTTTTAGTGTTTATGCATCAAGTTTAATTTTGCAATAATAATCACATTAGCATTATATTCATAATACTATGAATTAACTCACTAATATATGAAAACAATATATAACATGAAAATATATAACAAGATACAAAGAGCTGCAAAACAAGAAAAAGTGTATTGAATCAGGTCCATAAAGCAATATAATAAATTAGTAATTATATTCACTTTACCTTGTTAAGGCTATCAGGAGCAGAATTGTCTTGTGTTGAATCACCAGTCGCAGAATCACTAGTATCAATGAGATTTTCTGTGGGCACATTCTGGATTGGCTTCAAATAAGCAATTTCATTCTGTTTTGAGTCAAGAGTCACACATACATCATACGAGTATGGCAGAGGTAATGATCCATCACTGAACTGAGAAGGGTAATTCAAGGAAAGTTGGGGATACCAGGACCTATTAAACGCTCCAAGTGCTGTCTGTGAATTTGTTTTCCTGCATTTATTGATTACTGTAACTATTACTGTTACAATAAACAGAAAGGAAATGACAGCAATAGATACAACAAGAAAGAAAGTTACTTTTGAGGAAGAACTTGATTCCTTCGGTTGAATAACAATCTCTGGAAGAACTTGTTGGAAATTTTCTGCCATAACCAAGTTTAGTGTTACTGTTGCAGACAGAGATGGGACTCCATTGTCCTTCACCAAAACAACAACTTTTTGTCGTAAGGAATCCATATCTTGTAGGTCTCTCCCAATCTTAATTTCTCCTGTGTGTTGACCAATGACAAAGAGAGATGTGTCAGGAATCTCTAATAGATGATACGACAACCACGCATTGTGTCCAGAGTCTGCATCCACCCCAATCACTTTTGTAACTAAATAACTCTTCTCCGAGGAACGGGGAATAAACTCAAATATGGTGGTACCTTCTGTTTCTCCTATGGGATAGAGAATCTTAGGAGCATTATCATTCATATCAATGATACAGATCCTCACTGTGACATTATTGTTGAGAGATGGTTGTCCACGGTCTTTAGCCACAACTTGGAACTGAAACTCTCGCAGTTCTTCATAATCAAATAACCTTTGTGAGTAAATAACTCCACTTTTTACATTTATAGAAACATATGATGAAATTGGAATGTTACTAATGTTTGAACTAACAAGGGAATACTCTAGTTCTGAGTTTTTACCATCATCGATATCTGATGCCTGGACTCTGTGTATCGAGGATCCTGGAGTATTATTTTCTGGAATATAAACTATATAACTTGGTTTTTGAAAAACTGGTGGATTATCATTTACATCTGACAAAGGCAAATAAATAGTCTTCTTACTTGACATTGGTGGAGATCCTTCGTCTTCTGCTGTAATTGTGATATCATACATTGGTGTTGTCTCTCTGTCCAGAAGACTTGTAGTAATGAGTTGATAGTAATTATTCAATGATGATATTAATTTAAATGGTAGTTTTTCTGATAAATGGCAGTTCACCTCACCATTACTTCCTGAATCCTGATCATTAACATTAATTAGTGCAATCAATGTTCCAGGCAGTGAATTCTCTGGGATTGGTGTAAATAGTGATTTTATCATTATTTCAGGTGAATTATCATTTACATCTACTATTTGTATCAACACAGTACAACGAGTGACTAATCCACCACCATCTTTGGCTTCCACTGTAATCTTGTAATTTCGGGTCACCTCAAAATCCAGTGCTCCTTTAATTTTGATTTCTCCACTTTTAGAGTCTAAACTGAAGATTTTAAGAGCCTTTTCTGGAATGTGACTAAATGAGTAGGTTATTTCAGCATTTGCACCTTCATCTTTGTCGGTGGCATTCAGATGACACACTAAGGATCCATTTGGTGCATCTTCGTTCAAGTATATCTTGTAAGTGTCAAGACTGAAGACTGGGAAGTTATCATTTGCATCTTGAACCACAACTTTAATTAAAGTGGTCCCAGTCTTTGCAGGTTCACCTCCATCAAAAGCCGTTAAAATTAAATCATAGAAACCCTGCTTTTCTCTGTCTAAAGATCTTTCTAGCACAAGTTCAGGAAACCTAATCCCTTGTGTGGTAACCTGTTCTCCCAGTTTGAAATGTTGATTGGGACTCAGATTGTAGCTCTGTATAGAATTGCTTCCTAGATCTGCATCTTGTGCATTTTCAAGAGCAAAATGGGTTCCTGGCAATGCAGGTTCACTCATCTCTATATAATATATTTGTTTAGGAAAAATGGGGAAATTGTCATTTATATCTTTTATTTCTATTATAACATGATATATATTAACAGGATTTTCAAGCAGAACCTCAAGATTCAGAAAACAAGTATCTTCCATTTCACACAAGGACTCCCTGTCTATCCTGTCTGCGACAAACAAATTTCCATTTTCTAGGCTGATATTAAAATAATTCCTTTTCATTTGAGATGTAACTTGTAATTTTCTTTCTACTAATGCTTTACTATCTAAGCCCAATTCTTTAGCTACATTTCCAACTACATATCCAGCCTTAATTTCTTCAAAAACAGAATACTGTATCTGACCACAGGCAATATCATAGAAAAGGGAGATAGAGAAAACTATTACTTGCCATGTCATTGTCCTCTTTGTAGTTTTACATTGACTCATCCCAGACATTCTTTGCAGCAAAATTAGATGTCCTTAATATCCAAGGTTGATTTTTAGATGGTAAGCAGGGTCAGATATGAAGAATAAATAGGTTGTTCAGTCCAGGTTGCAGGAGAAATTGAAATAGGGGTGATTTTCTTCTTCTTCTTTAGTATCTGCTTAATACAAGCTCTAGATGGAATTCAGAAATACTGAACCTCTACCTTGTTGGTCAATAGCACCACCGTGAGTTCAAACTTAAAAATTGCATCAAAAGTTAAAAAATTTTGTAACTTTACCAGTGTTATATTTGCAGATCATGCATTATAAATAAAATAACTAAAGTTACACTAAAAGGACACTCATTGTATAAGTAAATAGATTTATATATTTAGAATACTATTGATAGCTGATAAATGTGTTTTAAAATGGTACAAAGTGAATAGATACATATGTTAAAGGGACATTCTAGCGGATTTTGAATGTTACCTAACTCAGTTAGCTATTAGGAATGTACCTAAATTAAATCAATTCTTTTCTTCCTACCTTGTAATAAGTTATTCTGAGACTAATACGGCAGTGCTTGATAGAGTCAGGACTCGGCACAGGGAATTGGCTATTGACTTTGATTAGGAAGGCGAAGTCTTCAGAATTCATTTGAATAAGCCGTTTAAGATAAATGGATAATAATTTATGTAAATCAGGAGAATATATGTTTAAACAAACTGAATTTGTCTAGGAAATGTTCAAAATTAACTACGATGTCTCTGAAGTACGTTATTTTTTAGGTATTTATATTGTTTCTAAGTACTAAGGGCTCTATTACGATTTTAATGCAAACTTTAATGCTCACATAGAAACATAGAAACATAGAATATGTCGGCAGATAAGAACCTTTCGGCCCATCTAGTCTGTCCAATTACATGGATACTTTACCTGGATTTATCTTTTGTTTAGGATAGCCTTATGCCTATCCCATGCTTGCTTAAATTCAATTACTGTTTTGGCCTCTACCACTTCTACTGGAAGGCTGTTCCATGTATCCACCACCCTCTCAGTAAAATAATGCTTCCTGGTGACATGCAGGACATGCGTGAGCGTTACCGTTTGCTGCGGTGTTTACCGCATATTACAATCCAAACGCAAACGGGTAAAAAACCCGTTTGCGTTTAGTACCTTGCGCTGCGCCAGGTTACTGTACTTTGCGCTCCCTATGCTTAACATGGGGAGCGCAAAGTGTTAATCAGCGCTGGTTTTACAATGTCCCAGCGCTGATTAACGCCTGGCTCTGGTCAACGAAAAGTTAACCAGAGCCAGAACCTGGTGTTAACGGATTCCGCTTCTGCAGAATGCGTTGACACCAGCTTTAAAAATAATAAAACGAGTCCTATACTCACCTCCTGTCCCACGCCGAGGACCGCGGCTCCGATCGCCTCCTCCGGCCGGCGAGAGCAGGGAAAGACTGGGGGAAAAAGTCCCCCCAGCCTCTCCCTGCGTATCACTGCGCCGACCGGCCGGATCTCGCGAGGCGCGATCCGGCTGGTCACGTGACCGGCAGGGAGAAACTCAATGGAGTCCTATGGACTCCAGCGAGTGGATGCTCGCAGCTGCGCTCAGCGCTGCCGCGAGTATCCAGCATTTTTACGCTCAATAACAATGCAGGCAGTGTTGTTTGCGCCTGCATTGTAATCCAGCGTTAAAACGCAGGCGCTAGGGTGGAAACTGCGGGCGCAATTTTTCCTCCCTTGCGCCGCATTTTAACGCTAACAGGGTAATTCAAAGAGATCCGAATTGCTTGAGAAAGGTAACCGAACGCTGAATATCAGCGTTCGGTTACCTTTCTTGGCCATTTGGCTATCCAGAGAGCAGGCAATTCGCCAAATCCTGGCGAATTTCCTGCACATACGGTACCTGTTCGGTGCCTTTTCGAGGGCAGTGAAATCCCCATGAAAGAGCACTGCTTCGGCTATTCAGAGAACACAAACCAGCAGTGAAAGGTTCCCCTAATGCCCTGCCATTCGGTGGTTTAATTCGGCAAGTTTATTCAGGAGAATCCCATAGGCTTCAATGTTAAAAATATTGCCGTTTTAATTCAATATCTAATAAACCGTTCATTATAAAACTCTGCAGTAAAGAGTCTCTTTATTTATATATTTTTTAAGATATTTTAAGCATTTTTCTGGATTTTTTTTTTTTAAAAAGTCCGATCTTTTTTGATTTTTTTTTAAAGTTTACTTATTTTTTCTGTAACAGCCCTTTTTATTATCATTCCCTGGACCTCATATGCAAATTTCAGACATTTTCGCTCAGTAGTTTCTTTGCAAACAGCGTTTCAGTTTTCAAACATTCATGCAAACTGTTTTTCTAATTTATTCACTGCCTCTTCTGGTCTCGGCTTTTTCCGGCGGCTGTGATCGGCTCCTGCTTGTGTTTTTGCGGGTTTTCGGTGTGCATTCCCTGGGTTTTGCGGTTAGTTTTCATCAGGTTTGCGGCAGCTTTTCCCTGCAATTCGGGGACCCTGTGGTGTTTGCTGAATACACCGCAGGGTCACCGAAATGGGATCGGCAAAAGGAACCGAATTGAAGAGAACGAAAAGTCACCGAACGTGCGGTGACTTTTCGAATCTCTTTGAATAACCCTCTAAGTGCGTAATAGGGCCCTAAATCTTGTTCATGGAGATAGAATAAAGTAGTTATCTACCATTCATGATTTTACTATTCTAAATGTCTGATATGTTATCGTGGTGCTAGGTACAGTAGTAAAGTCTTAAAAGTCATTAAGTTTTACAATGCAAATATTCAAGTGGAAATAAGTTGATGTTACTATATATCATGTAACCAGTAATCTTTCTTTCCTTTATTATATAAATGTCATGTGATAAGTCAACAACCAAGAATGGAGATGTCATTTCACATCGTCACATAGATGCTGGAAGGATACAAAGATGGTTTGAAAAAAAGACACATAAATAATCTCTAGGTTACGTAAAAAAAAAATATGCGATGTTGCATGTTGACATGTTGCACTTAAAATCATTCATAAAAAAAATGTTAACGAAATTAATTAGTTGAAATCACAGTTGCGCTTTAATTCAATCTTTGAGGCATCTAAGTAGGTTGCTAATATCTGAATGAGCAAACGGCAATCTTGTTCTAGAACTGGATTTAAAGTTATAACTGTCTATCAGATAAGCAGAACTTTGTCCTGCAATCACCAAACTTAAAAAAATTCACAAATGTGAAAAGTGGGAGCTACCACAGATAAATCACAGCCAGAATAAAAGGAAATTCACTATGATCTACATCTCCCAGCAGTGCTGCACTCTTTTTACTATTTATAAGTACCGACACCTTCAACCATCAAAAGCCATTTGCATTACCCAAACTGAACCCCAAAGATGCGATTCATTTAGTGCAACTCTAACAAAAGCAAAATAAGTTTGTATAACAACAATATTTGCTGTTTATACAGCATGTGTCAGGCTTCTCGCCGACGGCGCAAGAAAAAGACCTAGTGAAGCTCCAGACCAGGTTTTACCACTGCCTGGTCTAGTGGCAAAGGACTTTGGAATCCAGACCTGGTCTTCCCTCACCTTTCCAGCCTCAGGTGTGGGCTGAGCCTGGGCTGCTATATAGTCAGAGCCAATACTTAGCTCAGGGCTTCTGCATCTTCATTTGAAGTCCCACTGTATCCTGTGGCATCCCTCATTGCTGCATCCTGTGGAACCCCTCATTGTTGTAACCTGTGGCATCCCTCATTGCTGTATCCTGTGGAACCCCTCATTGCTGTACCCTGTGGAACCCCTCACTGCTGTGTCCTGTGGAACCCCTCACTGCTGTATCCTGTGGACCCCCTCATTGCTGTACCCTGTGGAACCCCTCATTGCTGTGTCCTGTGGAACCCCTCACTGCTGTATCCTGTGGAACCCTCATTGCTGTATCCTGTGGAACCCCTCACTGCTGTATCCTGTGGAACCCCTCACTGCTGTATCCTGTGGAACCCTCATTGCTGTATCCTGTGGAACCCCTCATTGCTGGACTCTATCTGCAACTCCCATCACTGCTTAAGATCCGTTAATCGATTGACAAACTGTGTATGACCTCTGATCTGGACTTTGACCAACCTCTGCTAGCTGCCTGCCACCGACCTATGCTTTATCTGACTACTCTCCTGCATTACCCACTGTGTCTCCTGGTCCTCCACCCTCTTTGTCTAGTAAGTGTGTTCTCTAGTTCCTCTGTATCTCCTTGTGTTATTGTATTCAGTGACCAGTCCAGTATCTGTCCTGTCCACCCTTCTTGTGTTTTTCAGTGTACCCTGTCCTCTGTATTTCGTATATTTATCAGTCAGTTCCTATACCTGTTTATGATTTATCCAGTGTCCCCTTCCTGGTTTATTTCTGTTTCCTCATTTAATAAACCTTTTCTGTTGAAACCATATCCACCTGCCTCATTCCGCTTGTGTAACCGCATACTGAGCTCGAGACCCCTACCCTCCACAGTGGGTCCTGACAGCATGATGACGAAAAAGGAATTCTTCCACCCGATCCTCCTGCAAGCAACGTCCCTGCAATCACAGCCCAGAAACACAAAGACCAAACTTCATTTCCACACGATCCTCCTGCAAGTAACATCCCTGCAATCACAGCCCAGAAACACACAGACCAAACTTCATTTCCACACGATCCTCCTGCAAGCAACGTCCCTGCAATCGCAGCCCAGGTATCCAGATCTCAACAAGATGGCCACCATCAGACTCATGCAATATTCTATCATCGCAATTGTATTTTGTGTCTGCATTTATTATTTTCTGGTTGATTTATCCTCTAAAATCTAGCATTTTTAGATAGACTATGTAGATAGTATTTTACCAGTGCCCCTCCCCCCCCTTACAAAGGCCTCTGACACCTAGACACTTACCTGTACTAATTTCCTTTTCACACAGAAACACACAGACCAAACTACATTTCCACACGATCCTCCTGCAAGCAACATCCCTGCAATCACAGCCCAGGTATCCAGATCTCAACACGATGGCCACCATCACATTCTGCAATATTCTATCATCGCTATTGTATTTTGTGTCTGCATTTGCAGTATTAATTTCTGGCTGATTATCCTCTAAAATCCCGCATTTTTAGATTTAGATAAATAAATTTAGTATTTCACCAGTGCCCCTCCCCCCCATTACAAAGGCCTCTGACACCTAGACACTTACCTATACTAATTTCCTTTTCACACAGAAACACACAGACCAAATTTCCTTTCCACACTTGACAGTCCCACCCTCCCTCCTCAGATATGCTGAATGGTGCCTTTGAAGCCCAAGATATCTCGATCTCAGTAGTGAATGGGTTAATAAAGTGATTTTATAAAGAGAAGATAACCTGTTTGTTCTAGTCTGTATAATTATAGTAATGATCAACCTATTTAATATTAAAACATGATAATTCAACATGATAATTCAACACCTTTACTCATTTGATACTTTCTTGCAATCAACAATATTTCTGTTAGTAAATGTAAGCACTTGTTATAGATTTTTTCCATTTATTAGCATTTCCCCACCCCTGATATACCAAGATATAAAATAATTAACCCTTTAATTAATTGGTTGTATTGTAATGATATATTCTCTTTCAGTAATTTACAGAAAAATGCAACGAATGATCATGTTATATGTTACGTATATTGTTATATGATAGTTTTAATGTTTAATCAAGTATAATTTTGCAATAATAATCACATTAGCACTATATTCATAATACTATGAATTAACTCACTAATCTATGAAAACAATATATACCATGAAAATATATAACAAGATACAAAGAGCTGCAAAACAAGAAAAAGTGTATTGAATCAGGTCCCTAAAGCAATATATTAAATTAGTAATTATATTCACTTTACCTTATTGAGGTTATCAGGAGCAGAATTGTCTTGTGTTGAATCACCAGTTGCAGAATCACTAGTATCAATGAGATTTTCTGTGGGCACATTCTGGATTGGCTTCAAATAAGCAATTTCATTCTGTTTTGAGTCAAGAGTCACACAAACGTCATAGGAGTATGGCAGAGGTAATGATCCATCACTGAACTGAGAAGGGTAATTCAGGGAAAGTTGGGGATACCAGGGCCTATTAAACGCTCCAAGTGCTGTCTGTGAATTTGTTTTTCTACATTTACTGATTACTGTAACTATTACTGTTACAATAAACAGAAGGGAAATGACAGCAATAGATACGACAAGAACGAAAGTTACTTTTGATGAAGAACTTGATTCCTTCGGTTGAATAACAATCTCTGGAAGAACTTGCTGGAAATTTTCTGCCATAACCAGGTTTAATGTCACGGTTACAGACAGAGATGGGATTCCGTTGTCCTTCACCAAAACAACAACTTTTTGTCGTAAGGAATCCATATCTTGTAGGTCTCTCCCAATCTTAATTTCTCCTGTGTGTTGACCAATGACAAAGAGAGATGTGTCAGGAATCTCTAATAGATGATATGACAACCACGCATTGTGTCCAGAGTCTGCATCCACCGCAATCACCTTCGTTACTAAATAACCCTTCTCCGAGGAACGGGGAATAAACTCAAATATGGTGGTACCCTCAGATTCTGCTACGGGATAGAGAATCTTCGGAGCATTATCATTCATATCAATGATACAGATCCTCACTGTGACATTATTGTTGAGAGATGGTTGTCCACGATCTTTAGCCACGACTTGAAACTGGAATTCTCTCAGATCTTCATAATCAAATAACCTTTGTGAGTAAATAACTCCACTTTTTACATTTATAGAAACATATGATGAAATTGGAATGTTACTAATGTTTGAACTAACAAGTGAATACTCTAGTTCTGAGTTTTTACCATCATCGATATCTGATGCCTGGACTCTGTGTATCGAGGATCCTGGAGTATTATTTTCTGGAATATAAACTATATAACTTGGTTTTTGGAAAACTGGTGGATTATCATTTACATCTGACAAAGCCAAATAAATAGTCTTCTTACTTGACATTGGTGGAGATCCTTCGTCTTCTGCTGTAATTGTGATATTATACATTGGAGTTGTCTCTCTGTCCAGAAGACTTGTAGTAATGAGTTGATAGTAATTATTCGATGAGGATATTAATTTAAATGGTGATTTCTCTGGTAAATGGCAGTTCACCTCACCATTACTTCCTGAATCCTGATCATTAACATTAATTAGTGCAATCAATGTTCCAGCCAGTGAATTCTCTGGGATTGGTGTAAATAGTGATTTTATCATTATTTCAGGTGAATTATCATTTACATCTACTATTTGTATCAACACAGTACAACGTGTCGCAAATCCTCCACCATCTTTGGCTTCCACTGTAATCTCGTAATTTCGTGTCACCTCAAAATCCAGTGCTCCTTTAATTTTTATTACTCCACTTTTAGAGTCTAAACTGAAGATTTTCAGAGCCTTTTCTGGAATGTGACTGAATGAGAAGGTTATGTCAGCATTTGCACCTTCATCTTTGTCAGTGGCATTTAGACGACAAACTAACTATCCATTTGGTGCATCTTCAGTTAAATGAATCCTGTAAGTGTCAAGACTGAAGACTGGGAAGTTATCATTTGCATCTTGAACCACAACTTTAATTAAAGTGGTCCCAGTCTTTGCAGGTTCACCTCCATCAAAAGACGTTAAAATTAAATCATAGAAACCCTGCTTTTCTCTGTCTAAAGATCTTTCTAGCACAAGTTCAGGAAACCTAATCCCTTGTGTGGTAACCTGTTCTCCCAGTTTGAAATGTTGATTGGGACTCAGATTGTAGCTCTGTATAGAATTGCTTCCTAGATCTGCATCTTTTGCATTCTCCAGAGCAAAATGGGTTCCAGGCAAAGCAAGTTCACTCATCTCTATATAATATATGTGTTTAGGAAAAATGGGGAAATTGTCATTTATATCTTTTATTTCTATTATAACATGATATATATTAACAGGATTTTCAAGCAGAACCTCAAGATTCAGAAAACAAGTATCTTCCATTTCACACAAGGACTCCCTGTCTATCCTGTCTGCGACAAACAAATTTCCATTTTCTAGGCTGATATTAAAATAATTCCTTTTCATTTGAGATGTAACTTGTAATTTTCTTTCTACTAATGCTTTACTATCTAAGCCCAATTCTTTAGCTACATTTCCAACTACATATCCAGCCTTAATTTCTTCAAAAACAGAATACTGTATCTGACCACAGGCAATATCATAGAAAAGGGAGATAGAAAAAACTATTACTTGCCATTTCATTGTCCACTGTATATTTTTATATTGAATCATCCCAGGCATTCTTTGCAGCAAAATTAACCGTCCTTAGCATCCAAGGCTAATTTGTAGATGGTAAGCAGGGTCAGATATGAAGAATAAATAGTTGTCAGTCCAGGTTGCAGGACAAATTGACATAGGGTCGATTTTCTTCTTGTTCTTTAGTGTCTGCCTAATATAAGCTCTAGATGGAATTCAGAAATACTGAACCTCTACCTTGTTGGTCAACAGCACCACCCTGAGTTCAAATTTAAGAAATGCATCAAATCTTTAAAAAATGGTGTGATTTGATAAATATTATATTTTCACACCAGGCATAATAAATAAAATAACCAAAATTATATTGAAGGACACGTACTGTATAAAAAATAGATTTACAGGTCTTAGAATTCTATTGATAACTGATAAATGTTTTAACATGCTACAGTGAGAATAGATATATATGTTAGATGATTGTTCTAGCTGATTTTGAACCTTTTCTAACTCAAGTTAGAAATTTTGCTAAGTGAAGTCCATAGTTTATTTTCTTTAACAAGTTAATCCTAGACTCACATGGCAGCACATGATAGCGTCAAGTCTCTGTGCAGGGACTTAGCTATTAAGTCAGGAAGAAAAAGTCTGCATAAATAATTTTTCGCTTATTTTTAGTGAGTTATTACCATTTAAAAGCCTCAGCAAATTAAGAGAATTTTTGTTATACATGCTGGATTTATTTAGGTAATGTTCAAAAATAACTATAATGCATTTTTAAAGTGTGTTCTTCAGACATTTATCTTCTTTCTATGTACTAAATCCTGTTCATAGATTAAATTACAAATAAATGTGTCAGCGCCTTTTTCCTTTAAAAACTTTTGCACTGATATATCTTATTTTATTGTTAAATCCTGTTCATGTAGATAGAATACAGAAGTTATCCATGAATCAGCATTCTACTATTCAAAATTAACACTATATTATCATTATCATTCTCTTTCCACAGCAAACTCCATCACAGACTCACCTCCATTTCTTCCCTCTGCTGCCCCAACCCACCCTCCCCATCCACCCGCCCACTCAAGGCCGGTCCCTAATTTCAGGCATCCTTTCCAGCTGTCTCCACTTCTCTCACGAATTACCCTTACTAAACCCAAAAAATTGGTCAATTTCATGCAATCCCTATGATATTCTACTGGCCACCAGTTTCACCTTCCCTCTGCTCCCATTTGTTTCAGTTACCCTAGTCCCTTAGAGTGTAAGCTCATGGGATGTCTGCCTGAGCTTTTCGTTTAGGCTGGGGTCAGACGAGCGTAGTGTTCCCGTCCGTGATTGAGCCTAAAAGTACGTCCGTGATAGCATGACAGAAAGCCCATTGGAGCCTGACACATGAAGTACGTCCGCACTGAACTGCGGATGCACAACGGCCGCGGCCCACGAACGCAAGGCAGGCAAGAACGTACATCCCCTAGAACGGCCGTACAAAGTGCACTGCGTTCGCAACGTCTGCATAGCTTTGTGTGTGAGTGATGGAACGTGGTCATACGGACTTCATTTATACGTCCAGCATTTTTCATGGACAAAATGGTTTTGCTTTTTAATTTATTTTCCCTCCTACATCCGTCAAAATATACGTCAGTGAATAAACAGACTGTGTGGCCACTACTGTGTCTTCCGTACTGACGTACGTCCGTGTGCACGGACGTACAGTCACTGGTGTATTTTGGCCTAGGCCCCACCCCATCTAAAAAATTTTTTTTTTTTTTTTTTTTTTTTTACTTTTGCAAACTACTTTACGGGAAGGAAACATTGAGATGCCACTAATTTTCAAGTATGTCCTGGGTAGGCAACGCCTAGGCTTTCACTTTCCAGGGGGCAACAAAAAACCTCACCACTAATTGGGTTACTCACAAAGCACCGAAATGACGCCAACATTTTCGTGTTCTGTAGTTCCCTGCACTTCGGGGAATAAAATTTCCCCACCCTGCAGTGAATTCACCATTCACCGCAGAGTCCCCAAAGTGCATGGAGTCGGCCGCTGTATGCTGCCACCACAAACCCATGACCTGCTGTTTTCAAAAGAGCTACTGAACGAAAATGTCTGGAATTTACATATAAGATCCTATGATTGATAATAAAAAGTTCTGTTACAGAAAAAGAGGAACCGATATTAAAAAAAAGGGGGGGGGGATTTTGCCAAAAAAATTCTGAAAAATTACTAAATGGTACTAAAAAAAAAATCAATAAATAAAGACTTTTTACTGCAGATTAAAATAATAATCGTTTATTAGATATTGCATAAAAACAGGAATATTTTTAACATTGAAACCTATGGGGTTCGCCTGAATACCTGAACCTGCTGATTGAAACAACCGAACATCAGGGTATTTCACTGACATTTCTCTGCTGTTTGGTGTTCTCTGAATATATTAACCATTACTTCTCTATGGGGATTTGCACTGCCTTCAAACAGCACCGTACTTGCTGGCAGTTTGCCAAACTTGTGTGTAAGCATATCACAGAGCAGTGGTGTACTTAGAGGAGTGGTGGAGGGCGGGCCGCCCCAGGTACCAGTGATTATTGGGGTGTCATTAGGGGGTACTAGGAGGTGCCACTGTCACTGTGTGTCAGCTTTGAGCTGTGTTCTCAAACAACGAGCAGCGGAGCATGACGTTTGCATACGGAATAAAATCGAATAGAATAAAAATCCCCCTCTCCTCCCTCCATAGCTCCTCCCCTGCCCCGCAGCAGCTCTAGGAGGGGGATGTGATTTGTGTCCAGAGAGAGAAGATGACAGTAAACGGCAGGTAAAGGGGGGTATCAGCAGAATATGAAGCCCTGTCTGCTTACTGCTGTTTAAAGTGGACCTTTCCTTAACCAGCACTGCAGTGATAGAAATTTGGCATTGAGCTGCCTGGCTCCTGGTGAGGCTGCATGCGTGCAGGTCACACTCGGTCCGGCCAGTCAGGTGGTACTGAGTTTCAGTACCACCTGACTGGCTGAACCATGTGACACGCACGCAGCTGCCCACCCTTTCGTTAACATGGACTGTCACTCTATTCTGGACTGAACACCCACCAGGAAGGGAATCAAAGCCACGGTGTACCCTCTGGCAGTGGCACCCCACTGCTGACAAGATGGCTCCATGCACAGGCACAGCCGCGATCCTAACATGGCCTGGAGGGACCTCCTGCTGAGTCTGTACACAGTCCCTGCTGACTCTGCACACAGCCCTACCGCGGACAGAGGCCGGTAAATGTAGAATAAATAATTGCTGTGTGCTCATATACACTCGGTTTGCTGGGAGTTTTATTGCAGTGGATTCTGATGCACTCATACACACCACACATTGCATTGCTGGGAGTTTTATTGCCGTGGACTCTGATACGCTGACACACACCACACATTGCATTGCTGGGAGTTTTATTGCAGTGGATTCTGATGCACTCATACACACCACACATTGCATTGCTGGGAGTTTTATTGCTGTGGATTCTGATACGCTGACCCGCACATTGCATTACTGGGAGTTTTATTGCTGTGGATTCTGATACACTCATATACACTGCACATTGCATTGCTGGAATTTTTATTGCTGTGGATTCTGATACGCTGACACACACCAAACATTGCATTGCTGGGAGTTTTATTGCTGTGGATTCTGTGATGCACACTGCATAGTACTGTGAGTTTTATTGCCTTGGAGCTCTGGGATACACTCATACACACTGCACATTTCTGTGTGTTTTATTGCTGTGCAGCTCTGTGATACGCTCATATGCAGTGCACGTTTCTGTGGATTTTATTGTTCAACCAATTAGAGCGGCTGTGATCCAGTATACTTAACATGCGTGGCTGTTCTTTGTAAAAATGCTTGAATTTAAACATTTCATAATTTTCTTTATCTCAATAGATGCATTTGAAATGGTATACAAAATATACAAGTAGGCACTTGGTATCCACTTTTAATAAAAAGAGAGGAAAAGGTGGAGCTCTAAGAGGAAAAGGTGGAGCTTAAAGAGGAAGAGTGGGGATTAACCAGGAAGAGGTGTGCCCTTGACAGGAAGGGGTGCCTCAAATTTAAATTAGGGGGTGCACGAGTTTAGTCAGGCCTAGGGCAGCACAAAATCTAAATACACCACTGCGTACAGTCCGTAGAAATCACGCTCGTCTGACCCTAGCCTTAAAGTGATGTATAACCTGGACAGTTACCCGACGACCAGGGTTTTATGTCCTCTTGTATCATGTAAGTCTGCTGTTTGTGCTTCCCCATTGTAAAGCGCTATAGAATTTGTTGGTGCTGTATAAGTACTTCTAACTGTAACTTTGTATTTCAGTAACAATTCAATGTTCTTGAACCCAGGACATACTTGAAAACAAGAGAAATCTCAATGTATCCTTCCTGGTAAAATCCTTTATAAATAAATAATATAAATAAATAAATAAATTTATATAGCTTGTAAAGTCAATGAAAGTATTAATGCAGTTGCTACGCAAATATTCTAGTGGAAATATTTCCTATTACAAAATACCAATCGCAAAAATGCTAAAACAAAATTAATAACATAGAAATCATAGTGATGGTTTATCACATATAAATTAATTCATTGAGGCATCTCAGTTGGTTGCTTTTGTCTGAATGATCATCCTGGTAATTTCATTCTAGAACTCCATTTAAATGTGACAGCTGGGTGGAGTAGAGGTAACATCACTGCTTTATAACCATGGAGGGAGACAGTGGAGACACAGGTTCGATCCCGGCAAGAGCGCCTCTCCAGTAAGTGTACTTGGGCAAGACACCTAACGGTACACACTCGCCACCCAGGACAAATACTTGAAAACAAGATAAATCTCAATGTATTCTTCTTGGTAAAATCCTTTCTCAAAAAAATAAAAATTTGTATGATAACTGTTTATCAGATTAGCCAGTCTTTGCCCAACATTCACCAATCCTCGAAATGTCAAAAATGTGAAAGCTCTGAGTTCTTGCAGATACGTCACTGCTGGAATTAAACAAATTTCGCTAAGAAATACATCTGCCCAGCTTAGTCGTATTCTTTCTGCCATTTTAAGTAGAGGAGCCCACACTCGCCAATGGGAGTAAATTGATATTTCTGCTCCCACAATGAATCACGTAGATGACAATAACATAGAGTAACATTAACGTTGCTCTAACAAAAGCAAATCAAGTATGGAAGAAAGAACACTAATGTGTTCCAATACTCAAACAAAAATACAAAAGAGATGAAAAACATTCAGTTGCCAGAAAAAACTGGCCACCTCACCAACTCCAAAGTGCTGAGCATCAACCATGATGTTGACCCCTTATCAAGGCAAGTGCACACTTTAGAAAATGTTGGGAGCAGCCAGACTCCTGCTCTGAGAAAATTGAAGAAAGCCCATGGGACATCTACGTCCCTCCTATTGGAGGACCAAGAACAGCAAATCTGCATCTGCAATTCTGTAAGAGAAACCTAGAGAAACACAATTGATTGCAAGAAAAACTGACAGTGTCACTTTTTGACATTCATGCAGTCAAAAACCTAAATGATTATAAGAACATACAAGGGAATTTAAAATAATACCTATTTTGAAACTAGTAACATTTTGAATGTAGTAAAAAATACTGCTTCACTACTTCTACTGACGTTTGGATATGTACACTTTACAAGAAGCACAGAGATGCTAAAGACCATAATTATGGACAATGAAAAAGAATAATTGCTGATTACACAGTATGCACATCAAAAAGGAATATCCTGAGGAACATTTGAGACAATTTCTGAGTTAAATGATGTAGAATCTAACATATCTGTAAGAAAATCAAGGATATCAAAATACAGTACTGAGTCAACCTGTGGCCAAAAATTTGTATAGTAGAAAATGACAAAAAATGCCTGTTATATTTGCAATATGTATATAGTAATTGAAAAAACAAAACAAAAATGGTTAACAATACATTACATTGAGGAGTAACATATTTGCTCTATAAGATTGACATAAATTTTTGGATTTTCTATAATTCAAATTTTATTAAATTATGTCAATATATATGTTTTATAACCTTTCACAATAAGATTTGTGAATTATTAAAATTATATTTTAATTTAGACTAGCATAGCCTGTTTGTTCGATTCTGTACATGTTTATAGTAGTGATGAATGTAAAAAGTACGATAAAAAATTGATATTTTGGTACATATTCCTGTAGTTAGTTGTTACTTTTTTCCAGCCTACAATATTTCTGATATTAAATGTAAGCACTTGCGTTAAATTCCGTCCCTTTCTTGGCATTTTCCCACACCTAGTATAGCCTGATATACAATAATTAACTAGAAACCTTCAGGTGTTTCTATTGTACCAACACTCTCTCATGTGCTAGTTAAAACAAAAATGTAAGTATTTTTCATGTTATAAGTTAGATATGATGTTTTATTATAGTTGTAACATTTATTTATCAAGCATATTTTTGGAATAATAAACACATAAGCACAATATTCATAAAACAAGCAATTAACTCACTAACATATGAAAACACTATATTACATAATATATAAACAGTTAAAAAAGCAGAAAACGAGTGTTAAATCGGGTCCCTAAAGCAATATATTAAATTAGTAATTAAATTCACTTTACCTGGTTAAGGTTATCAGGAGCAGAATTGTCTTGTGTTGAATCACCAGTTGCAGAATCACTAGTATCAATGAGATTTTCTGTGGGCACATTCTGAATTGGCTTCAAATAAGCAATTTCATTCTGTGTTGAGTCAAGAGTCACACATACATCATACGAGTATGGCAGAGGTAATGATCCATCACTGAACTGAGAAGGGTAATTCAAGGAAAGTTGGGGATACCAGGACCTATTAAACGCTCCAAGTGCTGTCTGTGAATTTGTTTTTCTGCATTTATTGATTACTGTAACTATTACTGTTACAATAAACAGAAAGGAAATGACAGCAATAGATACAACAAGAAAGAAAGTTACTTTTGACGAAGAACTTGATTCCTTGGGTTGAATAACAATCTCTGGAAGAACTTCTTGGAAATTTTCTGCCATAACCAAGTTTAATGTCACTGTTACAGACAGAGATGGGATTCCATTGTCCTTCACCAAAACAACAACTTTTTGTCGTAAGGAATCCATATCTTGTAGGTCTCTCCCAATCTTAATTTCTCCTGTGTGTTGACCAATGACAAAGAGAGATGTGTCAGGAATCTCTAATAGATGATATGACAACCACGCATTGTGTCCAGAGTCTGCATCCACCGCAATCACTTTTGATACTAAATAACCCTTTTCCGAGGAACGGGGAATAAACTCAAATATAGTGGTACCCTCGGTTTCTTCTGATGGATAGAGAATCTTGGGAGCATTATCATTCATATCAATGATACAGATCCTCACTGTGACATTTCT
Organism: Leptobrachium leishanense; assembly: GCA_009667805.1. Lineage (NCBI taxonomy): Eukaryota > Metazoa > Chordata > Amphibia > Anura > Megophryidae > Leptobrachium > Leptobrachium leishanense. The sequence goes on along the minus strand of CM019065.1, from coordinate 204,946,795 downwards.
GCTGAGAGATGGTTGTCCACGGTCTTTGGCCACGACTTGGAACTGGAAATCGCGTAGTTCTTCATAATCAAATGACCTCTGTGAGTAAATAATTCCACTTTTCACATTTATAGACACATATGATGAAATTGGAATGTTACTAATATTTGAACTAACAAGTGAATACTGTACTTCTGAGTTTTCACCATCATCAATATCTGCTGCCTGGACCTGGTGTATCGAGGATCCTGGAATATTATTTTCTGGAATATAAACTATATAACTTGGCTTTTGGAATATTGGTGGATTATCATTCACATCTGATAGAAGCAAATGAATAGTTTTCTTACTTGACATTGGTGGAGATCCTTCGTCTTCTGCTGTAATTGTGATGTTATACATTGGTGTCGTCTCTCGGTCCAGAAGACTTGTAGTAATGAGTTGATAGTATTTATTGGATGGTGATATTAATTTAAAAGGCAGTTTTTCTGGTATATGGCAGTTCACCTCACCATTTCTTCCTGAATCCTGATCATTAACATTAATTAGAGCAATCAGAGTTCCAGGCAATGAATTCTCTGGGATTGGTGAAATTAGGGATTTTATTATTATTTCAGGTGCATTGTCATTTACATCTACTATTTGTATCAGCACAGTACAATGAGTCACAAGACCACCACCATCTTTGGCTTCCACTGTTATTTCATAGTTTCGGGTCACCTCAAAATCCAGTGCTCCTGTAATTTTGATTTCTCCACTTTTAGAGTCTAAACTGAAGATTTTCATGGCTTTAACTGGAATGTGACTGAATGAGTATGTTATTTCTGCATTTGCACCTTCATCTTTATCAGTGGCATTCAGACGGCAAACTAGAAAGCCAACCGGTGCGTTTTCATTCAAATTAATCCAGTAAGTATCCAGAGTGAAAACAGGAAAGTTATCATTGATATCTTGAACAAAAACCTTAAGTAATGCTGTTCCAGTCTTTGCAGTTTCACCTCCATCAAAAGCCGTTAAAATTAAATCATAGAAACCCTGCTTTTCTCTGTCTAAAGATCTTTCTAGCACAAGTTCAGGAAACCTAATCCCTTGTGTAGTAATTTTTTCTCCCAATTTGAAATGTTGATTGGGACTCAGATTGTAGCTCTGTATAGAATTGCTTCCTAGATCTGCATCTTGTGCATTTTCAAGAGCAAAATGGGTTCCTGGTAAAGCAGATTCACTTATCTCTATATAATATATTTGTTTAGGAAAAATGGGGAAATTGTCATTTATATCTTTTATTTCTATTATAACATGATATATATTAACAGGATTTTCAAGCAGAACCTCAAGATTCAGAAAACAAGTCTCTTCCATTTCACACAAGGACTCCCTGTCTATCCTGTCTGCGACAAACAAATTTCCATTTTCTAGGCTGATATTAAAATAATGCTTTTTCATTTGAGATGTAACTTGTAATTTTCTTTCTACTAATGCTTTACTATCTAAACCCAAGTCTTTAGCTACATTTCCAACTACATATCCAGGTTTAATTTCTTCAAAAACAGAATACTGTATCTGACCACAGGCAATATCATAGAAAAGGGAGATAGAGAAAACTATTACTTGCCATTTCATTGTCCTCTGTATATTTTTACATTGAATCATCCCAGGCATCCTTTACATCCAAGGCTAATTTGTAGAGGGTAATCGGGGCCAGATATGAGAAATAAAAAGGTTGTTCAGTCCAGGTTGCAGGAGAAATTGACATATGGTTGATTTTCTTCTTGTTCTTTAGTGTCTGCCTAATATAAGCTCCAGTTGGAATTCAGAAATACAGAACCTCTACCTTATTGGTCAGCAGCACCACCATGAGGTCGAACTTAAGAAATGCAACCAAACTTATAAAAATAATGCAATTTTATCAGTGATATATTTTAAGACCATACATATTACATAAAATAACCAAACGTATATTTAAAGGACATTTACTGTATAAGAAAATAGATTTACATGTTTTAGAATGTTATTTAATAATTCAAAAAATAGATAAATTAGTTTAAACATGGCATAATGTAAATAGATGCATATGTTAAAGGGATGTACTAGCAGATTTCAACGTTACCTAGCTCAGGAAGTTCAGAAGATTCCTAAATTAAATCCATAATTTACTTCCTACCTTTAACAAGGTATTCTGAGACTCATGTGGGAGTGCATGATAGAAACAGGAATTGGTCCAGGGATTTCTTGATAAAGATAGGTGAAAAATAATTTATGCGAAATTAGGAGAATTTTTATTTTAACATGCAGAAATTATTTAGGAAAAGATCAGAAAATAACTGTAATGTTCCATCTGAAGAGTGTTTTTAGTCGCTTGTTTCTATGTACTAAATTCTGTTCATGCAGATAGAAAAGAGTAGCTGGGTTATTCAGAGAAAGGTGAAAACCAGGAGAATGGTAGGAGAAGAGAACAATCTAGACCAAATAGCTGATTACGAAAGTGAGATAAATGGGAGAAATGTTCTGGTTTGGCTATTTTGACCCATAATTTTCACTTCTCCAGTCATTCTACCGAATCTCACCTTTCTTTGAATAGACCCTTAGGTATATACCAGTCATCGTTCTACTATTCAAAATTTATGATATATTATCGCTTTGCTAGGCTGTAATGTTACTCAAAGTCTTAACGTAGTTCCTATGTAAATTTTCTAGGGGACATATTTCTTATTGTTATATATCAATCATAAAAATGCTAAAAAAATCAATAACGTGGATATTATAGTGATGGTTTACCATGTAAAATTAATAATTGAGGCATCTAAGTTCCTTTTTTATATGAATGAGCATACTGGTAATTTAGTTCTGAACTGGATTTAAATTTATGATAATTGTTTTTCAGATAAGAAAGACTTTGTCCTACATGCAACAATCCTCAAAATTTCCAAAATGTGAGCGCTGTGAGGTCCTGCAGATACATCACTGCTGGAATAAAACAAAATTTACTATGAACTACGTCTGCCCAGCATAGCTGCAATCTTTCCACCATTACACATATAGGAGCTGTGACAGAATGTAGGGCATGGTGGTTTGAGGTGTATTTGTCCCCCAACAGCGCTGCAGTGTGGGCTGTCATCTGATTGTCCCAGGGAGAATGTTTTCTGTTCACGAAAATAAGTGGTATGATTTGGGTCACTAGGTAGAGTACTTGGAGTGAAGGGTGAGCCTCTGCTCCGCACCACAATTTGCATGCAGCTCGACTGTTGAAGACCCGAACCAGGAGTCCTGAATTACCTGAGTACCTGCAGGTGAGGAGCTAATCAACAGGGGCTACTAAGCAATCCCACTATGAGATTCTGAGAGAGAGAACCCTGAGCAGGATGGGAAGTTGCAGCTTTCTACAGAGACAAAGCTGAAACTTGTTTGGTGAACTGAAAGAAAACGGAAAAGGTCTATGCATGTTTTGTTTGTTTGCTAATTGGATTTGTGTAAGCCAAAGTGTTGATAGATAAATGATATCTATTAGTTAGTGCTCAGCAGTTGCTAGGATTTTTTTTGTTCCTCAAGCTACATGCCAGACCATAAAATAAAAGGATTGTACTTTTTCCTGTAGACCGGCGCTTCTTTGGTCCTAGCTGAAAGAATGTACATGCACCGATGGGAGTGAATTGACATTTCTGCCCCCCAAAATGAACACCAAAGATAACATTGAACTATTGTAGCTCTAACAAAAGAAAATAAAGTTTGAAGACAAAAAAAGTCCAATGTGTCCCCAACAAATTCTGATACACAAACAAGAATTCAAAATGATGAAAAACATTCAAGTGCATTAAATCTGACCTTTTTACCAACTCCAAATTGCTGAGTATCAACCACGAGGTTGGCCACTTAGCAAGGCAAATACACACCTTAGAAAATGTTAGGACGAGCCAGGCTTCGGCTGTGAGAAATTTAAAGAAAGTCAATGGAATATCTATGTTGCTCATATTGGCTGACCAAGAATAGCAAATCTGGACTGTAATCCAGAAAGAAAAAACAGAGCAAGAAAAATAGATGGAAGTAAAGTTGAGAGATTATTATTATTATTATTAATTAAGCGCCAACACATTCCGCAGGCTGTACAAGGTGCAATGGGTAAAGACAGGACAATTCTACAATACATACAGGAGGCAGGTCAGTATTCCTGCCAGCAGATACAGGAGGATAATGAGAACCCTATTCCTGTGGGAATTTACAATCTAGAAGGGTGAGGGGATTAGAAACAGGAGGGGGGGACTACAGTGATGAGTTAATGCAGGAAGAGGTGAGGACTGTTTTTGGGTCGGTGGGATGCCTTGTTACGGAGTAGGGTGGTAGGCTTCCCTAAACAGAAGGGTCTTTAGATAGATACGTCTCTCACATATAAATCTTTGACATGCATGTAGACAAAGCCAAAACCTAAATGTCTATTAGAACATGCAAAGGAATTTAACAAAACACCTAGTTTGAAACTAGGCACATTTTAAATGATCTCAAATATCTCGCTTACTACTTGTACTGCGGTCTGGATATTTATTTATTTTATTTATAAAAGGATTTTACCAGGAAGGATACATTGAGATTTCTCTCGTTTTCAAGTATGTCCTGGGTTCGAGAACATTGAGTGGTTACAGAAATACAAAATAGTAAAATGCAAGAAATTAACACAAGACCAAATATACAGATTAACAGAAAAATAAATATGGAGTAAATAAAGTCATTATGTTACATGTTTACAGGTGCATTTTGTATTGAGGTATGTTAATAGGGAAGTCTTAAGGGACTTTAGACTGGGGGAAGATTTGACGGTGTCTGGGAGGTTATTCCATAATTGTGGTGCTCTGTAGGAAAATGAGGATCGAGCCATTTTCTTTTTGTATTGCGGTATTGCAAGTAAGGTGCTGGTCCTGGATCTGAGGTTATAGGATGAGGGAACTGCCGGGGGAAGCAGCATATTCAGGTAGGGTGGTAGCTTCCCAGAAAAGCTCTTAAACACCAGGTTGGAAAGGTGAAGGGTGCGTCTAGAGTCCAGTGATGGCCAGTTTAGTTCTTTTAACATGTCACAATGGTGTGTCATTGTGACGGAATGGAGTATCCGCCTGCGGTCCTGCTCTATCTGACCCCCTTCTTTGGTGTTGCCAAGCCCGACTACCGAGTGGCACGGCACCCGGCGTCTCGAGCGGCTTGGGTAGAAGACCACGTGGCGGTGGAGATCTGGAGAGTAGATGGGGCACCCACGGTGGAAATCCGCCCGACTACCGAGTGGCACGGCACTCGGCGTCTCGGGCAGCGGATCTACTGACCATTGAAAGGCTGGAGACGGTCTGCGTGGTGAACCGCGGTTCGGTAGAGTCTCCTTGAAGATGCAGGCACGGCGCTGCGTCGAGGTCCCGATTCGGGGTGGTTGCGGTATCCCGAGGTACCAATTCAAGGTGGCGCAACGGCGCGGCGAATCGATGTTCTGCTGCGGAGTTGGAGTGACCCGTTCCTGGGTGGTGGTGATATATAGCCGACGTGAAATGATACCACCAGACGAAGCTGTATGTTTCAAACACTCAGATGATCTGACCCTTTTAATGAACAACGCCACTATTTATGCTGAAGTATACAGTCACAATTTGCATACACATACTAATTAGGAGCCTATCCATACAATGAGGTATGGCAGTTATTTACATTCAACATTCTTCACATTCTCTTAGCCTTCAGTCCACATAACATTTGTACATCTATTGTTCCAGCACATCAGATTAAACACACACTCTATCAGAGATCCCTTAAATTAAACATGTACTTAGATAATGGGGAAAATCCCTGACGCATAATTTACACAACAGCAAAGCTTGTTTACTGTTTTATACAAAGACACATTTACCTACAGGAATATAGTATTTTAAAACCAAAGCTATGTCATTTTTCACTAAACTAAATTAAACTAAAACCAAACGATGTAAAACATATTTAAAACCACACAATATAAATGAACATAAGGTCTTCCCCAAAGCACCGGTCTATGTCTTTTGGGGTTTTCGCCTTGGAAATAAAAGTCTTGGGGTTTGACGTGGGGAGCGCTACGTCAGTTCCATGACATATCTCCCCTCCCCAAAGGAGTCCGACGGCCACAGTTGGACCCCAACGGGTCGACGCGGGGTCGTTGGAGCAATAGTCCATACCTGGGTCCATAGTCTGTTGGGAGGAGGCGAGCCACCAGGCTTCTCCATTTGTCCTTGCGGCAGTGCCTGGCGTGTTGGGGGTACAAATCTTTGGGGTACCCCCTCCGGAATAAGGGTCCTGTGGTCGGGGAGGGGTACCGCCTGTACCACCTCCAGAGGTATCGCGCACCCGGGAAAAACGGGTGCTAAATGCACGCGCCCTGAGTGCCCTGGTCAGCCGTTGGAAAAAACAGTGGCTGCATGGGGCCTCCGGGCCAAAGGGGTGTGGAGATGGGCAGAGTTGAAACAGGCTCTGCCCCATTGCCAGCGCGTCGGCTGGGAGGTTCAAGGCCGAGGAAGGGTCCCCGGGCAGGAGAATGGCGTCCTCCATCTCCGGTGGGGTCAGTGGCTGCGGGATAAGCAGCCCGGGTGTATCCTCTTTCTGCTCCTCGGGACAGACGAGAGAGGGTGGGCAGAGGCCAGCGGCACTCTGCCCCGTTGCCAGCTCTTCTGCTGGGTAAGCGGGTGTGGGAACAAAGTCCAGGGGGTCGGATGGGGTCAACGGCTGCGGGATAAGCAGCCCGGGTAAATCCTCCTTCGGCTCCTCAGGGCAGACGATGGAGGGTGGGCAGAGGCCAGCGGCACTCTGCCGCATTGCCAGATCTTCTGCTGGGGAGGTGGGTACAGGAACAAAGTCCAGGGGGTTGGATGGGGTAAGCGGCTGCGGGATAAGCAGCTCGAGGGTATCCCCCTTCTGCTCCTCAGGGCAGATGGTGGAGGAGGGGCAGAGGCCAGCGGCACTCTGTCCGGTTGCCAGCTCTTCTGCTGGGGAAGCGGGTGCAGGAATGACGTCCAGGCGGTTGGATGGGGTCAACGGCTGCGGATAAGCAGCTCGGGTAAATCCTCCTTCGGCTCCTCAGGGCAGACGATGGAGGGTGGGCAGAGGCCAGCGGCACTCCCCGCATTGCCAGATCTTCTGCTGGGGAGGTGGGTATAGGAACAAAGTCCAGGGGGTCGGATGGGGTCAACGGCTGTGGGATAAGCAGCTCAGGTAAATCCTCCTTCTGCTCCTCGGGGCAGATGAGGGAGGGTGGGCAGAGGCCAGCGGCACTCTGCCGCATTGCCAGATCTTCTGCTGGGGAGGTGGGTATAGGAACAAAGTCCAGGGGGTCGGATGGGGTCAACGGCTGTGGGATAAGCAGCTCAGGTAAATCCTCCTTCTGCTCCTCGGGGCAGATGAGGGAGGGTGGGCAGAGGCCAGCGGCACTCTGCCCCATTGCCAGCTCTTCTGCTGGGGAGGTGGGTACAGGAACAAAGTCCAGGGGGTCGGATGGGGTCAACGGCTGTGGGATAAGCAGCTCAGGTAAATCCTCCTTCTGCTCCTCGGGGCAGATGAGGGAGGGTGGGCAGAGGCCAGCGGCATTCTGCCCCGTTGCCAGCTCTTCTGCTGGGGAGGTGGGTACAGGAACAAAGTCCAGGGGGTCGGATGGGGTCAACGGCTGTGGGATAAGCAGCTCAGGTAAATCCTCCTTCTGCTCCTCGGGGCAGATGAGGGAGGGTGGGCAGAGGCCAGCGGCACTCTGCCCCGTTGCCAGCTCTTCTGCTGGGGAGGTGGGTACAGGAACAAAGTCCAGGGGGTCGGATGGGGTCAACGGCTGTGGGATAAGCAGCTCAGGTAAATCCTCCTTCTGCTCCTCGGGGCAGATGAGGGAGGGTGGGCAGAGGCCAGCGGCACTCTGCCCCGTTGCCAGCTCTTCTGCTGGGTAAACGGACACTGCCACAGTGTCTTCTTGCGGGGTGGGAGGATAACTTCCTCACTGGCCACTCGGACCCTTTACGCGGCCCATTCTGGTCGCTTGGCACCTGCCGTGCTTCTTCTGAGCTGGCCGGCTCATCTACTGTGGTCCCGACGGGGACCCATGGGAGCATCTCGGGCTCCAATACTTCAGTGTCACTTGGGCTGTCTGCTTCTTCCGCTAGACAGTCCCAGGTAATGGGGCTCAGGCCTAGCTGTGGAGCGTCGTCGAACAGCCTTTTGTAGGCCTTTTCGAGCTCCCATTCCTGCTCAACCAGAAACTCCAGTTCCTCTGCCTCACGGTCATCGTCAAGGTCTTCCAGTTCCTCATACCGGAGGTCCAGGAGTTGTTCCCGCCGCCACTCTGTGTCGTCCCCAAAACCGGGGTCTTTGCCCATCCTTGTATACAGCAGCCCTGTGCCGCCGTAGTCGAAGCCTTTTGTTGGGCCGCTGTCTGCTGTGCTGGGCATTAGTTGGGACGTAAACCACTGGAGGGCTCTGTAGCTGGTGTCCAGTATAATTTCGCTCTGGACCAGTTCGCCTAGCTCCGTCAGCCATTCCTCTCGGGGCTGTGCTCCCAAAAAGGGCACCCGTAAGTACCACTGGTGCTCGAACCCCTCCGTATAAGTGGGAAGGGCTTCTTCAGGGCAGTCCTCCTCCTGTTGAATGGCTTCGTTCCACATCTCCTGGCGGACAAAATCTTTCCACCAGTGCTCGTCCTGCCAGGTACCAGGTGCATCCGCCTGGGCCTGGGCCATCGCCCTCCTTACTCTTCGCTGGAACCGGTCTCTTATGGACGGGGGTCCTGTGTCCTCAATTACAACTCCAGGCGCGCTGTAAATCACAAAAGAGGTATCGCTGGGGGGTGTGGCGTCCTCGGATGCAGCTCCAGGCGAGCTGTAAGCCTCCATCCAAGGGTCGCTGGGATGTGCGGTGTCCTCAATTACAACCCCAGGCGCGCTGTAAATCACAAAAGAGGTATCGCTGAGGGGTGTAGATTCCTTGGATGAAGCTCCAGGCGTGCTGTAAACCTCGAACCAGGGTTCTACGGGGTTGGGGACGCTTATCAGTTGCTGGTCCATCCTGTGAAGCTCCTTCACCAGGGTTTTCTTATTTTTGTTGCCGGGATTTCCACCCCGAGTCTCCAACATGCCACGTAGGGTGTCCCTGGTGTAGTGACTGTACACCACCATGGCGAGGGTCTTCTTGGGGGGTGCAGAGAGCTATACCACCGCTTGCCACCAATGTGACGGAATGGAGTATCCGCCTGCGGTCCTGCTCTATCTGACCCCCTTCTTTGGTGTTGCCAAGCCCGACTACCGAGTGGCACGGCACCCGGCGTCTCGAGCGGCTTGGGTAGAAGACCACGTGGCGGTGGAGATCTGGAGAGTAGATGGGGCACCCACGGTGGAAATCCGCCCGACTACCGAGTGGCACGGCACTCGGCGTCTCGGGCAGCGGATCTACTGACCATTGAAAGGCTGGAGACGGTCTGCGTGGTGAACCGCGGTTCGGTAGAGTCTCCTTGAAGATGCAGGCACGGCGCTGCGTCGAGGTCCCGATTCGGGGTGGTTGCGGTATCCCGAGGTACCAATTCAAGGTGGCGCAACGGCGCGGCGAATCGATGTTCTGCTGCGGAGTTGGAGTGACCCGTTCCTGGGTGGTGGTGATATATAGCCGACGTGAAATGATACCACCAGACGAAGCTGTATGTTTCAAACACTCAGATGATCTGACCCTTTTAATGAACAACGCCACTATTTATGCTGAAGTATACAGTCACAATTTGCATACACATACTAATTAGGAGCCTATCCATACAATGAGGTATGGCAGTTATTTACATTCAACATTCTTCACATTCTCTTAGCCTTCAGTCCACATAACATTTGTACATCTATTGTTCCAGCACATCAGATTAAACACACACTCTATCAGAGATCCCTTAAATTAAACATGTACTTAGATAATGGGGAAAATCCCTGACGCATAATTTACACAACAGCAAAGCTTGTTTACTGTTTTATACAAAGACACATTTACCTACAGGAATATAGTATTTTAAAACCAAAGCTATGTCATTTTTCACTAAACTAAATTAAACTAAAACCAAACGATGTAAAACATATTTAAAACCACACAATATAAATGAACATAAGGTCTTCCCCAAAGCACCGGTCTATGTCTTTTGGGGTTTTCACCTTGGAAATAAAAGTCTTGGGGTTTGACGTGGGGAGCGCTACGTCAGTTCCATGACAGTCATGTAGTTACATTGTAGCACAAAGCGACAGAATGAGTTATACAATGTAGTAAGTTTCTGGAGGTGTGTTTGTGGGGCGGCTGCATACACTACATCTCCGTATTCAATGGCTGGCATAAGCATTTGTTGTACAATCTGCTTTCTTACCGCGGGGCTCAGGCAGGATTTGTTTCTGTACAGGGCACCTAGTTTGGGGTAGAGTTTAGATGAGAGTTTTTCGATGTGGGGGCCAAAAGATAGATTTGGGTCTAACCACATACCTAGGTATTTGAGAGAAGTGACTGTGGTCAGCGTGCCATTTGATTTTGTCCCAACACATAGATGGGGTGTTTGCAATTTGTGTAGTTTAGGTGCGGTTCCAAAGAGCATTGTAACAGTTTTGTCAGTATTTAGAAAAAGTTTGTTATCTGTGATCCACTTTTCTACCTTTGTGAATTGTTCTTGCAGCACGGCCTCCAGCTGTGGGAGATTTGGTTTGCTGGTATAGATTACAGTGTCGTCTGCGTACATGTGTACAGTTGAAGCTTTGCAGACATTGGGCAGATCGTTTACGAATATTGTGAATAGCAGGGGGCCAAGTATCGAGCCTTGTGGTACACCACACGTGACTGGGAGGGGGAGGGAAGTGCTGTCAGAAATGGACACAAATTGAGACCTATCAGACACATAGGATTGGAACCAGGTTAACGTACTATCACCAATACCAGAGTTCTTAAGTTTTTGTAATAGGATGCCATGGTCTACGGTGTCAAAAGCCTTGGCAAAATCAAGGAAGATGGCTCCAGTTAGATTTCCTTGTTCCATGCCAGCTTGGATATCATTACAAACTTTTAAAAGGGCAGTTGTAGTTGAATGGTTTGGACGAAAGCCTGATTGATCTGGGGTTAAATAGTTCTGATACTGATAATAATCACGTAATTGAGTGTAGACACATTTTTCCAGAATTTTTGACATTACAGGGAGCAGTGATTTTGGGCGGTAGTTGGATACCACAGTATTGTCTCCACTTTTATGGATAGGTACCACCCTTGCAGTCTTCCAGAGTTTGGGTATGTATCCAGTCGCCAGTGATTCATTAATCAGGGTTGCGACAGGTTTTGCAATTGCTGGTGCACTGATTTTCAGCAGCATTGCTGGGATTTGATCAGGTCCAGACTGGTATTTCATTTTTTGGTTGCGGAGAAGTTTAGTGATGGCACTGACAGGCACTGGCCTAAAACTGAATTTCTCTGGGTTACGGGGTCTTTGCACTGTTGGTGGGTCCTGACCTGCGTGCAGCTTTTCTGATTGCGTGTCATTTCCTAGCTTAGCAATCAGGGTGGTGGCGCATCCAACAAAATAATTATTAAAAGCATTTGCTACATCTAGGGGGTGTTGTACAGTTTGGTTGTTTACTTTTAAAGCAGCTGGTTGGGAGTGGCTGGGGGTGCTTGTATGTTACTTATGATTTTCCAAAAATTTCTGGGGTTTGATATGTTATTGTTTAATTTTTCATTGAAGTATTGGGCTTTAGCCATTTTTGTTTCTTTTGTGCATTCATTCCGGCATTTTCGGTATTCACAGTGATCGTTCATGGATCCAGTACTCTTGAACTTTGACCACAGGGAGTCTCTAAGCTGGTACATATGCGTGAGGTCAGCTGTAACCCAGGGGAGATGGGCCCCTTTTACTCGCACTTTGCGCAGTGGGGTATGGGTGTTCCAGACTTTCAGGAGCTCGGCTTGAAAGTATTCAATTGCACAGTCCAGGTCTGGGATTAGGTTTAGTCTGTACCATGGGACCTGTTTGAGATCATTTAGGAAGGATTCAAGATTAAATTTCTTGAAAGACCTGGTGATTATTACCTTTGGTGGACATTTTATGGCCCTTATTTTGCGCACACAGTACACTAGGCAGTGATCACTGAAACTGTTAGCGAGAACGCCTGCCTCCTATATATGCATGATATACTAGAAGCACAGAGATGAAAAAGACTGTATTTATAGACAATGAAACCGAATAATTGCTTATTATCTAGTATAATCATTAAAAGGAATTTCTTGAGATACTTTTGAGAGAGTTTCTGAGTTAATAGTTGTTGAATTTAATACTTATCTGTAAGAAAAACAAGTAAAACTAATACAATACTGAGTCGATATGTGGCCAAAAAAAATTGTATTATGGAACAGGGAGACTACGCATGTTATATTTGTAATATGTATAGAATAAATGAATAAGCAAATTAAAATGATTAACAATATAACTAAAAGTAGCAAATTTGTACTTTTAGTCAAACATTTTTATAGCTTTCTACTTTTTTAATAAATTACTACACCAGATTACTGTTTAATTTTACTCTATAAATAGACTTGTGAATAAATAAAATATATTTTAATTTAGACCACATGACCTGTTTGTTCAAGTCTGTACATCTTGGTAATAACGAACTTAAAATTTAACATAAAGACACAATATTTTAGCATATTCCTGCACTCACCTCATGCTTTCTTTCAGAGTCATTATTTCATATAGTAAAAACCCTTGTTTTAGACTCTGTACCATTTACTCACACCGAAAATATCTTAAGCTGATATAATTCTGTTGTACCAACATGCTCTCTTAGACTAGTTAATAGAACAAAATGCAGGTCTATTCACAAAAAGCTGAAACTCAGAATTGTCAGGAGAAGAGAACAATCTGGACCAAATAGCCAATTTGGAAAGTGAAATAAATAGGAGAATTTTTCTGGATTGGCTAATTTGACCTAGAATTTTTACTTCTCCTTCCAATTCTCCTGAGTTTCACTTTTATTGAATATACGTGATAGTATTTATCATGTTATATGTAACAAATTACGTTATATGATAGATTTAATGTTTATGCAAAAGGTGTATTTTAGAACTAATAAACACGTTAGCACTATATTTATAATACTATTAATTAACTCACTAACATATGAAATCAATATATATTATGAAAATATATCATATGAAATATAAAAAGCTGCAATACATGAAAAGGTGCATTAAGTCTGATTCCTAATGCACTAAAATAAAACAGAAATTGCATTCACTTTACCTGGTTACGGTTATCTGGAGCAGAATTGTCTTGTGTTGAATCACCAGTTGCAGAATCACTAGTATCAATGAGATTTTCTGTGGGCACATTCTGGATTGGCTTCAAATAAGCAATTTCATTCTGTGTTGAGTCAAGAGTCACACATACATCATACGAGTATGGCAGAGGTAATGATCCATCACTGAACTGAGAAGGGTAATTCAAGGAAAGTTGGGGATACCAGGACCTATTAAACGCTCCAAGTGCTGTCTGTGAATTTGTTTTTCTGCATTTACTGATTATTGTAACTATTACTGTTACAATAAACAGAAAGGAAATGACAGCAATAGATACGACAAGAAAGAAAGTTACTTTTGATGAAGGACCCGGTTCCTTGGGTTGAATAACAATCTCTGGAAGAACTTCTTGGAAATTTTCTGCCATAACCAGGTTTAATGTCACTGTTACAGACAGAGATGGGATTCCATTGTCCTTCACCAAAACCACAACTTTTTGTCGTATGGAATCCATATCTTGTAGGTCTCTCCCAATCTTAATTTCTCCTGTGTGTTGACCAATGACAAAGAGAGATGTGTCAGGAATCTCTAACAGATGATATGACAACCACGCATTGTGTCCAGAGTCTGCATCCACCGCAATCACTTTTGATACTAGATAACCCTTCTCCGAGGAACGGGGAATAAACTCAAATATGTTAGTACTTTCTGTTTCTGCTGATGGGTAGAGAATCTTCGGAGCATTATCATTCATATCAATGATACAGATCCTCACTGTGACATTATTGTTGAGAGATAGTTGTCCACGGTCTTTGGCCACGACTTGGAACTGGAATTCTCTCAATTCTTCATAATCAAATGACCTTTGTGAGTAAATAACTCCACTTTTTACATTTATAGAAACATATGATGAAATTGGAATGTTACTAATGTTTGAACTAACAAGGGAATACTCTAGTTCTGAGTTTTTACCATCATCGATATCTGATGCCTGGACTCTGTGTATCGAGGAACCTGGAGTATTATTTTCTGGAATATAAACTATATAACTTGGCTTTTGGAATATTGGTGGATTATCATTTACATCTGATAGAAGCAAATGAATAGTTTTCTTACTTGACATTGGTGGAGATCCTTCGTCTTCTGCTGTAATTGTGATGTTATACATTGGTGTTGTCTCTCGGTCCAGAAGACTTGTACTAATGAGTTGATAGTAATTATTCGATGATGATATTAATTTAAATGGTAATTTCTCTGGTAAATGGCAGCTCACCTCACCATTACTTCCTGAATCCTGATCGTTAACATTAAATAGTGCAATCAATGTTCCAGGCAGTGAATTCTCTGGGATTGGTTGAATTAGAGATTTTATCATTATTTCAGGTGCATTATCATTCACATCTGCTATCTGAATCAGCACAGTGCAATGAGTCACTAATCCACCACCATCTTTGGCCTCAACTGTCATCTCGTAATTTCGTGTCACCTCAAAATCCAGTGCTCCTTTAACTTTGATTTCTCCACTTTTAGCGTCTATACTGAAGATTTTCAAGGCTTTCTCTGGAATACGACTGAATGAGTAGGTTAACTCTCCGTTTCCACCTTCATCTTTATCAGTGGCATTCAGACGGCAAACTAGAAAGCCAACCGGTGCGTCTTCATTCAAATTAATCCAGTAAGTATCCAGAGTGAAAACAGGAAAGTTATCATTTATATCTTGAACAAAAATTTTAAGTAATGCTGTTCCAGTCTTTGCAGTTTCACCTCCATCAAAAGCCGTTAAAATTAAATCGTAGAAACCCTGCTTTTCTCTGTCTAAAGCTCTTTCTAGCACAAGTTCAGGAAACTTAATCCCTTGTGTAGTAATTTTTTCTCCCAATTTAAAATGCTGATTGGGACTCAGATTGTAGCTCTGTATAGAATTGCTTCCTAGATCGGCATCTTGTGCATTTTCCAGAGCAAAATGAGTTCCCGGTAAAGCAGATTCACTCATTGTTATGTTATAAATTGGTTTTAAAAAAATGGGGTAATTGTCATTTACATCTTTTACATATATCTTAACATGAAAAATGTTAACAGGCTTTTCAGCCAATACCTCTAGATTCAGTAGACAAGTATCTTCCATTTCACATAATGCCTCCCTGTCTATCCTATCTGTAACATACAAATTCCCATTTTCTAAGCTGATATTAAAATAATGCTTATTACTTGAAGATACAACTTGTAATCTTCTTTCTGCTAAATCTTTACTTTCTAAACCCAAGTCTTTTGCAACATTTCCTACTATATAACCTGACTTGATTTCCTCCAAAATAGAATATTGAACCTGTCCACAAGCAATCTCACAGAAGAGGGAGATAGAGAAAGCTATTACTTGCCATGTCATTGTCCTCAGTGTATTTTTGCATTGACTGATCCCAGGCATTTTTTGCAGCAACATTATGTCCAAGGCTTATTGGTAGATGGTAATCAGGGCCAGATGTGAAGAATAAATAGGTTGTTCAGTCCAGCTTGCAGGAGAAATGGACATAAGGGTGATTTCCTTCTTATTCTTTAGTGTCTGCCTAATATAAGCTCCAGTTAGGATTCAGAAATACAGAACCTCTACCTTGTTGGTCAACAGCACCACCTTGAGGTTGAAATTAAGAAATGCAACCAAACTTTAAAAAATAGTGTGACTTTATCAGTGTTATATTTTTAAACCATCCATACTAAATAAAATAACCAAAATTCAATTTAAAGGACAATCCCTGTATAAGAAAATATATTTACATGCTCTAGAATGATATTTAATGCCTTTATAAAACTTTTAAATTAATTTTAACATGGTACAATGTGAATAGATACATATCTTAAAGCAACGTCCTAGAGGGTTTTGGACGTTACCTAACCCAGGAAGCTAAGAATTTTCCAAAATTAAACCCATTATTTATTTTCTACTTTTAACAAGTTATTGGGATGTGTATATGGCACTGCATGATGGAATCAAGACTTGGCGCCGGACCCGCTTGCCGGCTGCTAACATATGAAAACAATATATAATATGAAAATATATCACACAAAATATAAAAAGCTACAAAAAAGAAAAGGTGTATTAAATCAGATCCCTAACGCACTAAAATAAATTTGTCATTACATTCATTTTATCTGGTTAAGGCCATTCAGGAGCAACACTGTCTTGGGTTGAATCACCAGTATCAATGAGATTATTTGTGAACCAGAGGCGGACTGACAAATAATGGGGCCCCCGGGCAATAGGAAATTATGGGGCCCCCTTGTGTCACACCCACACCCATAGAAAACACCTCCCTTACAACGCAACACTCACATGTACATTGTTGTGTTAGAATTTATTTCTTCACACACTTTTCAAAAAAATTGTCATAATGAGTTAAGAAAATACACTCGGGCCCAGAAGCGAATTAGGGAATCCGTTGAGCTCCCTCTGCTGCAGCAGCCATCACCCACTAACTGCAGCTAATGCTGCAATGCAGCACAGAAGGTCACTGTGGCACAATCACTAACAATCACTTTTCAGCTTTAGGGTACATTACTGATACACTTGCACACACTTCATATTACAAAGCACCACAGCAATGAAACTCACAGTAATGTGCGGTGTGTATGAGTGTCACAGAGCTCCACAGCAATAAAACTCACAGTAATGTGTGGTGTGTATGAACACATCACAGAGATCCATAGCAATAAAATTCAAAACTTATTATATTTAACATTATTAATGTATAAATATATTTAAATTTATATGAACATATAAATTATTTAGTACAGTGGAATTGTTAACTTTATAAGGATGAAACAAAACAGTGCTGCTGATTTTAAAAAGAAAAGATATTTTTAATTTAACTATATTTATTATACGTATATTACATAGTCTTTTGGGATATCATTGGAAAGGACAGACTCTGGGGAGGGGGGAATCCCAGTTTGTGGCATTGTTTGATGACTTTTGCGGCCCAGGGGGCAGTCCCACACCAAGGGCTAACATCCTTCATGTCAGCCCGCGGTGGCTGAAGCCCCTGCTTGGAGCCAGGTCGGCACTGAGCAGGGACACAAAACATGACAAACGTGGAGCATCCTCTGCGCTGGGGAAGCAATTGCCATTGCACTCCATGCACATCCCTGCACTAAGGGACAGCAAGGCAGACTGCTGGGGCCCCAATCCAGCCCCCCCCATCCAAGCAGACGGGCAAAGTCTGAATAGCCAATAGGTCAGTCCACCACTGCTGTGGGCACATTCTGTATTGGCCTCAAATAAGCAATTTAATTCTGTCTAATTCTGTCTTGAGTCAAGAGTCACACAAACATCATAGGAGTATGGCAGAGGTAATGATCCATCAATGAACTGAGAAGGGTAATTCAGGGAAAGCTGGGGATACCAGGACCTATTAAACGCTCCAAGTGCTGTCTGTGAATTAGATTTTCTACATTTACTGATTACTGTAACTATTACTGTTACAATAAACAGAAGGGAAATGACAGCAATAGATACGACAAGAAAGAACGTTACTTTTGACGAAAAAACTTGATTCCTTGGGTTGAATAACAATCTCTGCAAGAACGTGTTGGAAATTTTCTGCCATAACCAGGTTAATGTCACTGTTATAGACAGAGAGGGACTCAATTGTCCTTCACGATATCAAAACCTTTTTGTTTTAAGGAATCTATATCTTGTAGATCTCTCCCAATCTTAATTTCACCTGTGTTTGGACCAATGACAAAGAGAGATGTGTCAGGATCTCTAACAGATGATATGACAATGACACATTGGGCTCTATTCCGTAGTGAACACTAACTCTAGCGTTCGGGTGAGTAAGGGTTAACGTCTGGATAAGTGACTTTAACATATTTCTCCATGGGGGGTTGCAGTGCCAGGCCACGAAATCACGCAGTGCCACATCGTAATCACGGAGGGAGACTGGGGACTATTTGTCCCCAGTCTCACTCTGCTTTCAGCAAGATGCAGTGGATCATGCCACTGGTTTCATCATGGGATGAGAGCTGAGTATTTATTGTTTTTTTTTTTAGCTGGTGCTAAATGATTCTGCAAAAGCAGAATCAGCACCAACTTCTAGGTGACAGTAATTTTTTTGTTAATCCATCGGTGCAGTAATTAGAGCTAGGACTTTATAATACTTTTCTTATGCTAATTACTGATTGCGCTCCGCATGTTAAGCATAGAATTAGCCAAGTACAGTAAGCTCATGCAAGCTAGCTCAATCACCAATGTGCAAACAGATTTTTCAAGGTTTCAGCATTAGGTATGTAATATTGGGGGCATGCGATAAAGTCACTTATCCTGATGTTAACTCTTACCGGTGTATGTCTCAATTGACAATGTTTAACTACTCTCTTTGTTTTTAAGAATGGAACTGATTGTTTATGTTCAATACAACATCTTTGCATATGGTCATTGAAAAGAACCTGCAAATTCAATCTGATTTGCATTGTTTCCTGCTTCTTTAGAATAGATTGAAAATTAACAAAACATTGTGACGTTTAAGAACACCAGCAAAATAAATCAAACCTAATTATTACAGAATAAACATTATTATTGTTCAAGAATATTTATTATGCAAATAGATCTAGATATTCATGAAATATTGCAAATGTCATGACAATTAAATGTTCATTTTGATTTCCCAAAAATCTTAGAGGAACATCTTGACTGGTTTGAAATAAGCAGTTTCCTTCTGTCTTTGGACCTGAGTCATGAATAAATCATATGTGTCTTGTAAGTTTTGTTTTGTAATGTGTCTTGTAAGTTTTGTTTTGGGCTATTTTCTATGTGTTACTCATTCATGAGAATTACGGATTGCCCATAATTTGTAACAAACATTTGTAATTTGTAAAACCAAAGAAAACTTGCAACACAATTTAATTTTAAAAATATTAGAATGTTACCACTCATCCACTGTGTAATTTGACAAGTATTACATTGACTAGTTAGCTTGGCATTATTTTCTTATATAACAAGAATAAGTATGTTAAATTATCCTTACCTGTGCAGGAATACTGTCACTACCAGCATCATCACAATAAACCAGATCTCCAGTATCAATTAGATTGTCAGTGGGGACATTCTCTGTTGGTTTCAGAAATGCAATTTCATTTTTTCTTGAGTCTAGAGTCACACATACATCATAGGAGCATGGAAAAGGTAATGATCCTTCACTGAACTGAGATTGAGGTTTAAGAGAAAATTGTGGATACCAGACCCTGCTTAAGCTTCCCAACATTGTAGGTGTGGATGACGTCCTACATTTTGAAATTACTGTAAAGATTACTGTAAAGATAAATAAGATGGAAATCATTGAAATGGAAACCACCAAATAAAAGGTTAAATTTGATGAAGAGTCAGAATTACTTGGTTGTCTGCTTATCTCTGGGAGAACTTGTTGGAAGTTTTCCGCTACAACCAAATTTAAAGTAACTGTTGCAGAAAGTGAGGGAACTCCATTGTCTTTCACAATGACCACAACTTTTTGCCTTAGTGAAGCCACGTCTTGCAAGTTTTGTGCAAGCCTTATTTCCCCTGTGTGCTCACCAATGATAAATAATGATGATTCTGGAGTCTGGAGTAAACAGTAGGTCAGCCATGCGTTGTGTCCAGAGTCTGCATCAACTGCAATCACTTTTGTTATTAAGTAACCCTTCTCAGAAGAATGAGGAATAAACTCAAATAATGCTGTTTTTTCTGTGTCTGGTGATGGATAGAGAATCATAGGAGTGTTATCGTTTTTATCAATGATACAAATCCTTACTGAGACATTGCTGCTTAGTGGAGGCGATCCTCTGTCTTTAGCAGTTACTTGGAAATTAAATTCTCGGAGTTGTTCATAGTCGAATGAGCGTTGAGCATAAAAGATCCCATTTTCAGAGTTTATTGTTACGTAAGAAGACACTGGCATACCTTCAATATTTGTGTTGAGAATAGAATATAATATTTGAGCATTCTGACCAGCATCAATATCTGATGCATGAACACTATGTATTGATATGCCTGCTAGGTTATTTTCCTGAACATATGCAACATAATTTAACTTGTCAAAAACCGGAAGGTTGTCGTTTATATCTGATATGGTCACTTGAATAGTCTTTTGAGTTGATATTGGTGGAAAACCTTCATCCATAGCCAGCAATGATATGTTGTAAACTGATGTTGTTTCCCTGTCAATAGAACGTGAGGTTACAAGTTTATAATAATCGTTAGATGAGGGTATTAGTGTAAACAATGGTGTGTCTTCTAATTGGCATGTCACCTCTCCATTCTTTCCAGAATCCAGATCACTGACATGGATTAGTGCAATGAGTGTTCCAGGCAAGGAGTCCTCAGGAATGGGTGTAGTCAATGATGCCAGGAAAATCTCAGGTGCATTGTCATTGAGATCCACAATCTGTATCAGTACTGTGCAGTGCGTTGCCAAGCCTCCGCCATCTTTGGCTTCAACTGTGATTTCATAATATTGTTTCATCTCAAAATCCAGTGGTCCAATTGTAGTTATATCCCCAGTTAGAGGGTCTAAACGGAAAGTAGCCTTTGCATTTTCAGGAATGTGACTAAATAAATATGTTATTTGTGCATTTGTACTTTCATCCATATCAGTGGCACTTAGATGGACAACATGAAAGCCATATGGCTCATTTTCATTCAAGCTGATTCTAAAAGTGTCATGAGTAAAAAATGGGTAGTTATCATTTGTATCCTGAACCTCGATATTTACTAGAGCTTTTGCAGTTTTCATAGGTTTTCCTCCATCAGAAGCAGTTAAAGTTAACTCATAGAAACTACGTTTTTCACGGTCTAGGGCTTTTTCCAAAACAAGTTCAGCGTAGTTAATCCCTTCAGTGCCATTTTTTTCTCTTAATCGGAAATAGTTACTAGGTGTTAGAGTATAGCTTAGAAAAGAATTGGTGCCAAGATCTGGATCGTGTGCTTTACCTAGTGCAAAATGTGCCCCTGGTATAGCAGATTCACTTATTGCTATATCAAATACATTTTTAGAAAAAGTTGGAGGGTTGTCATTTATATCTTGAATTTCAATCTTAACATGGAAAACATTTACAGGATTTTCAGCTAATATCTCAAGATTCAGAAGACATGGGTTTTCCATTTCACAAATCGCCTCTCTGTCTACTCTGTCTATTATATAAAGGTTGCCATTGTCTAAACTAATATTGAAATAATGTTTTTTAGTATGAGATGCCATTTTTAATTTTCTTATTTCTAATTCTTTAATGTCTAAGCCCAGGTCTTTTGCAACATTTCCCATTATAGAACCCTCCTTCATTTCTTCTAAAATAGAATATTGAATCTGTCCAGAAGACACCTCACACATAAGAATAATAGAGAAAAATATCACTTGCCATGCCATTGTCTTTTCTGTGTCCAATGATTGGAATGGTCCAGGCATTCTTGCTAGCAGAACTGATTATTTTCCAGATCAAGTGGGTGATGATGTGAAGATCATCAGAAAGTCCACATTGTGTGTAAAATGCTCATTTCCTTTCTGATAAACAGAAATGACTCCCTTTGTAAGAATAGGACCTGTTATCCAGAATGTGTACCTTATAGATCAACAGCACCACACTGAGGTAGAATTGGAGAGCTGCAGGGGGATTTTTTAACTATTATATTTTTCACATTACAGCATCAAAATATATTTATTTGTAGTTAAAAATGTAATGAAGGGTATATGAAGGATGAATAACATTAAAAGAATAAAACTGCAACATTTGAACTAATTTGAATACATCTGAGTAATTATTTACACTTGCATGTTATGTATTGTGCAGAAAACCTAAAATATTGTTAGTTTCCTTAATTTTTAAGAAGTAAATAACTAATCACTGAAGTCATAAAATATATTTTCAAATAAGAGAAAACAAATCATTCCTGAATTGAGTAAATATTCAATATTGGTCTGTGACACAAATTTATTTAAACCTTTATTTTTGCACATGACCCATTTTTTTGTTTTTCTTTAAATACATTTTACCAAAAACTACCAAAACCATAGGACTTGCTCCTTTTAACCATAACCATTTTCTATATAGTTAAGGATTGTTAAGTGATTTGCACTGATTATCCTGGTGTACGTTTGTTTAGAACCATAAATCTGCAAGCAAAACTAAATATGAATCATACATGTAAGAGTTTAGTATACTGCATACCAAGGATATGTGGTGTGGTGAGGTCAACGGCTGGATAGGCAATGTCTGTGAGATGGGCAGCGGAGCAGAGCCGGTGCAATGATTTTTGGCCACTAATGTGATCCATCCCACTCCATTTTATTATACTCTCCCCCACATTTCACAACAGCATTTATGTTTTGTGACAGATAAGGCACTGACTTCCCTGTCTGTACTGACTACATGCTTCTGCTGCATACTGCACATAGAATATCATATATTAATGAAAAGCAATGGTCTTTTTAGCAGTATCTAATAGTTAATGATGCAGATCTCCTTTTAAATTTCATTATTGTGAACATGCTTTAACTTCAGATTACCTCACTGAATTATCTTAAATACACTCGATAATAAAGATCAACCATTCATCTATCATATAATAAATGTGTTAATTTAACATTTATCATATTCAAATATGAATATTTAAATCTTGCTTTCGCTACAAATACAGAGGTTTACACTTATCAGAAATTAGGTGTTTTCAAAGTTTTCACCTCACAGGTATAAGAGCAAGAGCAACTTTGGCTTTAGTAGATAATTTGTAATTGTTATACAACCATAGAATGAATATGAAAAAGCTTATTACCAATCACTTTAAGAGATGGTTAACTGGATAAAAGGGCTGAAGATAATAAGATATACGTGTACCAATCGTGCAAGATTTATTTGACTGTCTACAAATAACAATAACTGTAGCTATCGCAATATCACAATAATAACAATTAAAGGGAAAAGCAATAAAAAAATATGACAAGATATATACATCGTATAAGCAAACTGTTTCACTAATGTATAAGCATAACGTTTGACAAAATGTTTGTCTTCAAAGGACTATGTAGGAAATGTCCTGATACAGCAATCTGCATAATATGGAATGGAGTCCTTTACCAGAAACACAACTTTCTCATTGAAAGAGTATGTTTTAAAGTGTTGTGTAAGACTAAGTTCTTGTTAAATCATAAGGTGAATGAGTCAGAAAAAATAAATAACAAAAAAAACCTATGTGTTCAAAGTCTACACCAACTTCAGGAATCACCAACATCATTAACTTCAACAATCATTTCCAAATTCCTTGTCACTTCAAAGTCAGAATCTTGACTCATGTTTTAAGAAACCTGGGTTGAAACCAGATTTGAATAATAAAATTAAAATAGTCACATGATTTCTAAAAATGACTGAATGAATATTCGACTTGATTATTATTACCTTCCTCTTTATTGTCTGCTGTAACAAGGTAAACATATATTGGCTAATATTATAAGTTTTGATTGAAGACTGGATAATTATTATCCACGCGCACACTCAGACAACTGAGAGACAAACCACAGGTTTCACTTAGCTTGGGTTGTAAGCACACCAGTCAACGTAAAGCAGGAAGAAAAATGAAGTCAGTCACATTGTGGGAGTCCACATTAGAGTTGCGTTATTGACTGCCAAATATACACGCAATGTTTTGGTTCACATTCTGAGACTTTTCAAAGTGTGATTTGAAAAAAGCTCAAAATGTGAGCCAAAATTCGACTTAAATTAATTTATAATTGAGTTAAGTATTGTATTGTGCCACAAAATGCTTACAAGAAGTTTTCTGTAAAAAAAATATGCTTTTTGTTATCTGTCCAAAAGACAGGACAGGAAGCGTGTATCTTTATATTGGATATAAATGGTGATGGTGATGTTTATATTGGATTCCTTGGATTCAGGATGGGGTGTGTAGGATATGATATGTGTCCTTCTATGTCAGCATAAAATATCACTTATCCAAAACTGTCTTACGCCTTTCTGACATAACAGGATGTGTGTCCTTCAAGTGTCAATTGTTTTCTCTAATTGCCTATTATTTTTGGAACATTGTATTCAGTATATTCCAGGAAAAATGTGTAGTGTAAACATTTGTAAACAAAAATGTGTAATGTAAACATGGACAGCTGTTTCAGGCTTATTATGCCCTCATCAGCAGGAGATAGGCTGTTACTCGTTGCTATTTGATGCTGTATAATATACTGTACCATATTTTATATATAAAAATCAAAAATGGGACGCACTCCAGGGCTTAGGTGAAAAAAAGTAAAAGCGATGATTTATTCAAGGTACATTAAAAAGTATGTGCCCATTGGCACTCGCCGACGTTTCGTTCCTCACAGGAGCCTTTATCAAGGTGATGTTCATGGGCAACAATAGCATATTTATACAAAATATTAAAAACATCACAATTTTACTCACCGCGCTTGTAGCGTGCCGCCGGGCGAAGCGCCAATTCCCCAAAGGGGCGTGACGTCCGAAGCCGGTCAGGCGCGCGAGTGTGTGACGTAGTCTGTTTGCGCCGGGTGCAAGCTCCCTGGATGGTAACCAGGGAGACGCATCATGGCAAACAAGAACTGTAAAAACAAAAGGAGTATCTTAAACAGAGAGGCGAGCTAAAAGAGAGAGACATATCATAAAGACCAGATCTAATGGCTAGAAAAATAACAATTATGAGTACGAAGAGAGCATAATTATGCCCCTATAATAACGTCATAGTGGCATGTGGATTCGTTCATCTGAAACAAAGGATGAATGGAATGTATTCCATATATGCAATAAAGACCTAATATAGATCAAGGGTCAGTGAAAGATATTGAATGTGTAAATGTGAAATAACCAATCTGAATATGGTCCACAATGATATAATATAGTAGTTGAAGCTAAGTAGATGAATATAGAGCGGACAATAAGGTGAAAAAGTGAAAATAAAGTAAAATAAAGTGAAATAGACGTGCACTGATTAAAACTACAAAAATGAATAAACAACAATTATAGTGTGTGCATAAAGAAAATAAAAACAAAATGTGCAAAAAGAAGTGATAAATGCAAAATAATGGAGCGAGTCCATATGCCACGAAATGGCGACGGAACGTTAGCAACATCCAACACTAGTTATAGAATATCGAGGAAGACAAGTGTAGCATCTAAATGCTGTGGCGATGTACACTATGCAATAATGCAAAAACAAATAAATCATAAAAATGAAGAAAACGATATGTATTCGTTCAAGCCCTTAGGAGCCACAGTGTCCAAAGTTCGAATCCAAAAGGTTTCGCGCTGTAACAAAATCTTTGAACGGTCGCCCCCCCTAGATAATGGGGGGACATGATCAATGGCAACGAAACGAAGAGAAGACAGTTGGTGATGTTGCACAAAATGCTTGGCTACTGGTTTGTCCGAATAGTTGTCTCTGAATGCCGTGGTGATGTTCGACCGGTGTCCTCTAATGTGGTCTCTAAGCGTCCTATCGGTTTTACCGACGTAAATGAGACCGCAAGGACAAGTAATAAGATATATCACATGATCAGTGGTGCAGGTGATGTAGTGATTAATTTTTATACGCTTCCCTGACGTTGGATGCGGAAAAGTTGATGCCGAGGTCATATGACTGCATGTCACGCAATTGGGACAGCGAAAACACCCTAATCTGGCTGGTCGAATTTTATTGGAATATGCCCTAATGGGATCTGTTTTGACCAATAGGTCACGTAGATTGTTAGCTCTTTTATATGAGATCATAGGTGTTTGTTTAAACTTTTTAGGTAGAGTCCTATCATCTTGTAGTAATTGCCAGTGTTGACGTATGGCATTGGTCATGACGTAACTGTGAGCATGATAGGTGAGAGGGAGAAAAATACGTGGTTCTGATGGTGTAGAGTTATGGACGCTGGATGTGAATTTCAGATGTGCTTTCATATATGCCGATGAGAGAGTCTCGTATTGATAGCCACGCTGCATGAAGCGTTCAAACATCTGTTTGATTTGTATTTGTTTGATGGCTGGATCTGAGTTATTGCGCATAACTCTCAGAAATTGTGAGGCTGGGAGAGATTGTTTTAGATGGACTGGATGGAAAAAAAATATTTTATATATATATATATATGAGCAAACATTCTTCATATATATATATGTAGCGCTCACCCCCGGAGGAGCCGCTGAATAAACCCAGGATTAGTCTCACCGCCCTAACAATTCACTGTACACCAGCACACCTTTATGGATTTTTCTAAGTTATACTTTACTGAAGCAATAAAAGGCAATAAAGGTACATATACTTTAAGCATGAAATAAATCAGACTGTAATACGTGTGTCAAGTCAACTGCAGAGGTACAGAATGGTCAGCTAATGTACAAGCAGGTGGAATAATAAAAAGACTGTAATTCAGTTTATGTAAATGAAATCTGCAAACGTCTGTGAGAACTACTAATCCCTGCATGCAATTCAGCTCCACTTAGGGTCAGCTAATCAGAGCAGAGGTCAGGCTTCCCAGCAGCCTCAGAGACAGAGCTGTGGAGGAAGGGAGGGGCCATTTTAGAGCTCCATGCCATGAGGCAGGCAACCTGGACATAAGAAAGTGCATTGAGATTTACAAACATCTTCAGATCCTGGAGTGGCAGCCGGTGAGCTAAAGGATTGGTTAAAATACAGGAAAGGAATTGAGCTAGTTTAGTGATAAATGCAGTCTGTTAACTTGTAGATCTATTTCATGCTCAGTGTGAGGAGATTCCACATGCAGTTTTTTATATTAGCTCAGTTCATGTCTGTTTTCTTTAAATTAAAATATATTTTGGCAGTAATGATATTCTAGAACTGCTTGCTAGTGAATATGATGCTGACACAGAAGTTATTGATTAACAAGCGTTATGTGCAATGTATTTATTCAATTTCTGTTTCTTTCTGTTAAAGGTTTTTCACCTAATCCCATCGCTAATTCTAATTCTAATCGCTAATCTACTCATCACTTTAATTCAGCTATCGATTCATCACTATTCAACTATTCATCTACTCAATTATTCACCTAATCAATCTACAGCAACTTAATTTACCCCACAAGTTACTGAAATTAAACTTAAATACAAGCGAATGAAGATTGCAATCCCGTTATTATTTCCGGCACTGGTGTTTGAAGTTCCCTTTTCAATTGGAGGAATTGTGCACAAACCGTAAAGCTTGACAACGTGGCATAAATGAATAGAAATGGTGGATAAGGCCATCAGTCCTTTGGCTTAAAGTCCCGCGCTAAAAAAAAAAGATACTCGTTAAGTTATATTCTAGGGTACCCGGGTACTAAGTCCACTGGCTAGTGGATTGATGAAATATCTTCGACTAGTCAACGTTGGGGCCCTGAAATTTGAAGCAATCAGATAGGTGTGCACTGTTATGGAAGTTGCAGGCCCAAGGCCTCTCACCCAGCCGGTGAAACAGCTTGTCCCGAACCGATGACTCTGCCAGAAAGTCCCTCTCTGCCGTCTGGAACCTGATGCTGCCGAAATCCTCTCTCCCGAAACGAATCTCCATAGCCCAGGATCGAATACCGTGAGCAATCCGCTCCATCCGCGGCCTCCTTACTCAAGGTCCTTCTGGGACACACCTGCCACCGGAACAGCTCAGCAAGATATCCTGCAAGACGATGCACACTCTTCCCTGATTATCCAGCACTGGATGCCGCTGTCTCCCCACAAACAATCTGGCCTGGGTCCCCAGACAGTGTCTCTCATGTGACTAACTACTTGCTCTGCTCTGTGTAACGGAAGCTATATCGCTTCCCCAAGAGTAGCGGAGTTAGGATCCTTAAGGGCAACAATACTTTCTAGATAAACACAGAAATTGCATAAAATACAGGTTATAACTCAAGAACCAAGAGACTCAAAGGATTAGCCGAAGTGCCTCTAGGCTCCGAGGGTTTCGAGACCAACGGAAAGCCTAGGACACGCTCAGAAACATGATACGAGGAACGACAGTTCGTGAAGTATGCAAGGTGCAGGGCAGTCAGGGATGTGTGGCACTCTGTGTATTAAAATCGGTATTAAACTCATTGCACCCCAAAAGAGTACTGTAAATAGGACTAAGTAGAAAGCATTTTGTTTTGTTATTATTGAAATTTACCAGAACATAGTTCTGTTGCTGCTGTTCTGACCTCCTACCAGCGGGTGTCACTGCTGTGTCCTCAGCCACAGAAACTGTACTTAATACCATGTGGTTGTCTCAGTGATTCAGTATGTAACGGTTAGCCCCTGCTTGGGCCATCGTGGTGGCTTGGAACAGGAGATGAAGCCCTTAAGGCAGGT
Source organism: Leptobrachium leishanense (assembly GCA_009667805.1). Classification (NCBI taxonomy): domain Eukaryota; kingdom Metazoa; phylum Chordata; class Amphibia; order Anura; family Megophryidae; genus Leptobrachium; species Leptobrachium leishanense. The sequence goes on along the minus strand of CM019065.1, from coordinate 204,918,259 downwards.
GAGTAACTGACTGGACACAAGGACAGACGGAATTCTCCAAAACCAAGGAGCACCAAAAAACAGAACAGAATTGCCACTAAGCTCCGAAGGCTTCAAGACCGACAGACAATTTAGGACACTCAGAAACACAATGATACGCCTGCCAATCCGTGAATTGAGCAGGCTGCAGGGCAGTCAGAGAAACACAAAGATACACTTGACAATCCGTGAAGTGAGCAGGCTGCAGGACAGTAAACAAAACAGACTATACTAAAAGAGGTCCTTATAAGCGGCCTCTGAATATATACTAAACTAAGACAGACAAGGTACATAAAACATGAGACATACAAGAATCGTCAATCAGGCAGAGGTTGGCAACAGATCAAAAATATACAGTACCAGGGGGAAGTAGAAGGGATAGTCAAAAATAAAGCCGAGGTCAGAACCAGAAAACACTTGAACAGGAATGCTTTGCAGCAACTCAGGAAACACGAACCAGACAGAACCACCATCAAACTCCACAAACAGTCAATGAGGCTCTGTGCTGCTGGGAATATATAGGGAGTGGGTCTGTGTGATTGGGCCATGTGACCCCAGACCAGGAGATCACAACAGAGCCCCAGATCAGCACTAAACAGCACAGCCAGACACACCATAGGGGAAAAACAAACATGAAGACCCTTCATCACCAGGGGGCAAGGCCGAGACGTGACACAGTAATCCTGAAGTTACCACTGGATGCAGTTAAGAGAGAGTGTGCACAGTGCATCCAGAGTAAAAACAGAATCTTTTATCTGTTTCAGGTAGGCAGAAAAGTATCTAAAGTCTAACAGTTAATGAGAAAGGTTATTAGAGATTTTATGTAAATAGGAGTTTGGTCAGACAGACCCCTGCAGACTGATTGCTGTGACAGGCCTGGTGTAATATGCATTGTAAACTGCAGTAGCTGTATTAATGTCTGTATAGTTGTTCTCTCTTTTAACATGGAGAATGTCATTTAACAGAATGAAGGAAGCATCAGTGTTTTATGCTGTTAAATCGGTCTGGTTACACAGGTTGCTAAATGGATTCACTGCAGCCACGTGTTGCAATCAACATGGCTGAATCAGGAAAGCATGCTAGTATAGTAACAGAAGCCTTATGTACGAGGAACTCCAGTTCCCAGAATCAGTTTTAAGTAGGTTTTATTTCTGAGAAAATGTGCAGAATGTTATTACTTGTGTATGATATTTGTTCTGTGCAATCTCCAACAGAGATTGAAAGTGAAACCAGATTATATTTTGTTGCTATGTAGATTTGTTGAATTCTAGATATGTTTGTACCAATTGTTATTTAAGATAGACTGTATAATAGATTAGGATTTTATGTTATATAGATTGAGTAATCCTGAAGTTACCACTGGATGCAGTTAAGAGAGAGTGTGCACAGTGCATCCAGAGTAAAAACAGAATCTTTTATCTGTTTCAGGTGAACTCATAAAATAAATGTGTTGTACCAGAACAAGCTCCGTCTCTTATTCTAAAGAGTGCAACATATTTTGGCGAGCCAGCCAGGAGGAGTAAAGTAAAGCAAGAAAAGACTACTCCTTTTATCAGAGACGAATCTAGAAGTCAGTAGAAAGTTCTTGGAGGACAACGTGAGAAGATGGAGCAATTGCAAGATAAAGTGAGCACTACGCTACTGCAGCTAGAGAAAGCTCATCTTGTTGAAGTTTGCCGTTTTCTAAAGTGCCCTGAAGAAAGCGGGACAGGTTTCCTCACTGAATCCAGACGAACCCTGATTAGGAAGGCAGAGACAGTTTTGGAGGAGATTGAAGGCAGTCAAGAGGAAGACGAGGTTTGCCAGTATTTAAAAGACCTGTTGTCATTTATTTTAGGGGTCAAGCCCGGTGTGACAGATGCAGAATTAATGGTAAAGGAGGACACTCGGATTAGAGACCTCAGAGAAAAATACCTCCAACTGCAACAATCTCAAGAGGAAGCTCGCAAAGCGTTAGAAGAGGAGATGAGGACACTAGAGGATAGGATCAGCGTGAGCAGCGGAAGCGTGAGTAAAGTGGGGGAAATGACTGTACCATTACCAGCCACGGTGCCAGAAGTAACCCTCCGGCGGGAATTCAGAATCTGTGGACAGATTGGAGAAGGGGGACAGAAAGACAAACTGTCATACACAAGCCTGATCCATCAGATTGATGCAGGAATCCGAAAGGGACATTCTGAAGTGGAGATTATTGAGGCAGTGATACGGGCAGTCAGCCCTGGACTTCATCTCAGAGATATGTTGGAGATTAAGAGTGGACTGACTCTCAGCACGTTGAAGATCATCCTGAAGGGACACTACGGTGAAGATAGCTCCTCTGACCTGCTGCATAAGCTGATGAATATCTCTCAAGAGCCCAAAGAGTCAGCTCAGAACTTCCTATTCAGAGCAATTGAGTTGAAAAAAAAGCTACGGTGGAAGTCAAGTGACAAAGAAACGGAAGATAAGTACAGTACAGATCTTATTCAACGAAAGTTTCTTCGTTCTATTGAAACTGGACTTCTGAGTGACGCCATAAAATTTCAGGTAAAGCCTTACCTTAATGATATTGCTGTCACAGATGATATATTGATTGAAAGAGTGAATGAAGCAGCTAATTTAGAGTTGGAAAGACAACAGAAGTTAAAGAAAACTGCTTATGGGAAAAATCCACGACTAAACGAACTCCACACGGAGGTAAACTGCCAGGAAAAGGAACCTTTGCCTGGAGCGTCAAAAGAGATTTGTGCAACAGCAAGGGGTGAAACTGCTAGAGATTTAAAGAAAACCCTGGCAAACCTTAAAGAATCTGCCCCAGATCCGTATAAGTTAATGGAAGACCTCAAGGTAGAGATGTTTGAAATGAAGAAAATGTTCCTCACAGTCATGGAGACCAGTAATCTACTACGACCAAGAGAGTTTCCAATGATCCAGACACCAGCAAGACAGAGAGGTTGTAGGGAATGCCAAGGGGCCAGTGCAGGAGCCACGTGTAACCACTGTTTCCGCTGTGGTCAAGTAGGACACTTGTCACGGGGATGCAGAGTAAGGGCACAGCCGACGGAAAACTTGAACGGGCTGCTGAGACGGGACCCCCAGTAGCTCCTTACCACGTGTCCCACCGACACCAGCACACACCAGTCAGAACTCAGAAACAGAAAAGACACCAGCATCCTACTAACATTCCAAAACAGCAGAGTAGAGTGTCCAGTAATGAGGTTTTTATGAACGCAGTAAATTATTTATCACCACAACGGCAAGCCAAGCTAATAGCTCTGGTTGGAAGACGGTGCCTTGTCCGTTGCCGACTGGATGAGGTCACCATTGAAGCTTTGTGGGACACTGGGGCACAAGCCAGCCTTGTGAATGATGGGTGGAGGAAACAATATCTCCCACACACCACGATCCGGACCATTGAAGAACTGCTTGGACCTGGGACTCTAACTGGACTAGCAGCTAACCAGACAGAAATACCATTCCTTGAATGGATTGAGGTGAGATTTCAATTGGTGGGTGAATCAGCATCAGTAGAGACACTGACAGTCCCAATTTTAGTCTCAGAAGACCCGCAAGTAGCTGAAAATCCAATTATTGGGTTCAATGTAATTGAAGAATTAATAAGTCAAGAGAAGAGGGTAGCAGAAACATCTGCCAGTGTTATACAGATAATGAGCAGGGCATTTTCAGTAACAGCAAAGACAGCTGAAACCATGCTGGGACTCATGCATACCTCAGCTACAAGTTATGATGAAGGCATTGTGAGAACAGGACGGAAGAAGATAGTCCTACCCGCAAACCAGACTACCTTTATACATGCCCGGGCTCATGTGGGAGTCCAAACCAAAGACCAAGAGATGATTTTTGTTCCATCCGAACTGTGTCCCTTACCAGAAGGTGTGATTATCAGTGAAGTGGTAGTAGATGTTTGTAAGGGAAGTCCAATCTATGTACCCATCCCTATTGGAAACACCACCAAGCATGATATCACATTGGACCAACGTTGTCTTCTGGGTCACCTCCAAACTGTAAAAGCAGTGTATCCAGCAGCAGTACAACCAGTCAGGGATAGGGAGTTACAACGTGAACAAATAAGTCACCACTCGAACAATGGGCTGAAGCCACCAGAGGTTGAAGTAAAGAAGCCGGCTAACAGCGGTGGTAGAAGTAATCAGAGGTGGGATCCTCCGGTAAATGTGGACCATTTAAGTGAGGCTCAGCAGCAAGCAGTAAGACATGTGTTGAGAGAAGAATGTCATGCTTTTGCCTTCGATGATGACGATATTGGTTGCATCCCCTCTCTTGACATGCACATCACTCTTAAGGATACCACACCTGTCCAGAAGACCTACATGTCGGTTCCGAAACCCCTCCATCAAGAAGTGAAGGAGTACGTCCAGGATTTGCTAAACAGGGGATGGATAACTCAGTCAAGATCATCATACTCTTCACCTGTAGTCTGTGTCCGGAAGAAGGATGGAAGTCTGAGGCTCTGCTGTGACTATAGAGAATTGAACCGAAAGTCAGTGCCCGATCGCCATCCAATCCCGAGAATACAGGACATGTTAGACTCCTTGAGTGGCAGCTCATGGTTCTCTGTTCTTGACCAAGGGAAGGCCTATCATCAGGGATTTCTAGACACCGAAATTCGCCCGTTAACTGCATTCATTACTCCATGGAGACTGTATCGGTGGGTCCGTATCCCATTTGGGCTCAGTGCAGCTCCTGCTGAGTTCCAACGGAGTATGGAAGAGTGTCTGTCAGGACTGAGAGATGATATCTGCCAACCTTACTTGGATGACAATCTTGTTCATAGCAGTACATTTGAAGATCACCTGAAGCATGTTCAGACTGTCTTACAAAGGTACCAGCAACATGGTGTCAAGCTAACTCCTCGGAAGTGCGAACTATTCAAGAGAAAAGTGAGATTTCTGGGAAAGATGGTCTCGGGGGAGGGTTACACGATGGATCCAGCCGAGATTGCACCAGGACAGAAATTAAAAGAAAAGAAACCTGAAACAATAGGAGATTTGAGAAAGATGTTGGGATTTCTTTCGTACTACCGGTCCTACATTCCAAACTTTTCCAGAACTGCCAAGTCCTTATATGAGTTGCTATCTCTTACCGAATCTGAGCGAAATGGGAAAGACACAGTGTCCGTACAAGAGAGAGCCCCCCAAGTAAAGAAGAAGGGGCGAACAACCAAGCAGCAAGGACATCTACCGTCCCGCAGATCTATTAGCTGGACAAACTGCCACCAGGAAATTCTAAACCAGCTCATTGACTATTTGTTGAAACCACCTGTCCTGGGATATGTAGATTTCACACAGCCATTTGTGTTACACTGTGACGCATCACAGGAAGGTCTCGGAGCGGTGTTATACCAAAGGCAAGGAGGCAAGATGGTAGTGATTGCATATGGCTCCCGAACACTGACACCACCGGAGAAGAATTATCATATGCATTCTGGGAAGTTAGAATTCCTAGCGTTGAAATGGGCCATTTGTGAAAGGTTCAGGGATTATCTGTACCACCCATGCTCATTTGTTGTGTATACAGACAACAACCCTCTCACCTATATCCTCACCACAGCCAAATTGAATGCCACAGGCCACCGGTGGGTAGCACAGCTTGCAGATTTTAACTTCACGATTCGATACCGTCCAGGCAAGTCAAATGCAGATGCAGATGGTTTATCTCGGATGCCGTTAGAGATCAACAACTACATGAACCAATGTACTGAAGAACTCAAACGGGATATCATCAGCTCTTCAATACTGGGAATATCGGTAGAGTTGGAAGAACCGTCTCAGGGAATAGGAACCGTTTTCACAAGGGCACTGGAACTGGTACAAGATGCACCACATATTACAGTTACTAGCCCCCTGACTATGGGGCAGATTCGAAAGTCCCAGGAAGAAGACCCAATTGTTGGAAGAGTTCTGAGATACAAGACAAAGAATCAGCGTCCAGGAAATGAAGTCTTAAAGACAGAGCATCTGGATGTCCAGTTATTGCTGAAACAATGGACAAAACTGTTTGTGAACAAAGATGGGGTGTTATACAGGAAAACGTCGGAACGAGATCAACTGATCCTGCCCAAAGAGTACCACCCACTCGTCTTCAAAGAGTTACATCAAGAAATGGGACACCTCGGTGTTGAAAGGACACTTACTTTAATTAGAGACAGATTTTACTGGCAACATATGCAGAAGGATGTTGAACACTTTGTGACCAGAGTCTGTGAATGTCTTAAGAAGAAAAAGCCCAATAAGCCTACGAGAGCACCGTTGTCTACCATTACCACAACGTATCCGTTTGAAATGGTATCCGTTGACTTCCTGCACTTGGAAAAATGTAAACAAGGGTATGAATACATCCTAGTAGTCATGGATCATTACACCCGGTTTGCACAGGCCTATGCCACAAGGAACAAATCCGCCAAGACAGTAGCTGAGAAGATCTTTAACCCCTTCACTGCTGAGGCATTTCACCACTGTGTGCTGAGCTCATTTTTACCGCTTTCGCTCATCATGTTTAAACGCGATTTTAAAGCCACATTTTAATAAATGACCCAGACATATTATATATCGTTCTTTCCGGCAGACTACGCAGATTCATAATATATCATTTTTATATGTATACGTCATGTCCTGCCTGTATATTATAACAAAAAATACAATAAAAATTGAATTTTTAATCATCTGCAGTGTGTAAAGTGTTTTTTTTCACATTTTATCACATGAGCGTTTGCGGTTATGTTTTCTATGGGGTGCGCTTGTACAAAAAATTTGAAATGGGGACTTGTTACTTTTTTTGGGGGGAATTACGTGATTTTTAGCAAACGCACCCCATAGAAAAAATCATTAGTGCAGCATCATTCTTCACATTATAATTGAAATGTGAACAATATTGCTGCATTAATAAAAACAACACACAAAAAAAAACATGTTTTTTTTTATTTATTTATTTTTTAAATTTATTTATTATTTTAATTTTTTTTTTTTATTATTATTTTTTACTTTTTACCTAGTCATGTTGGGTATCATTCGAAAGGCCATGCTCAGGCCTTTCAAATGACACCCTCCATGACCCCCTAGCTGCCACGGTTCTGGAGATATCGGGGTTCACAAGAACCCCCTATCTCCACCAGGGGATTTCCTTGGGAAATCCCCGGCAGCTAGGGGTTCCCCGGCTATCTGACGTCATCACGCTATGCGTGATGATGTCAGACAGCGAGGGGAGTCCCGGGGGTGGAGCCGCCATCCAAGATGGCCCCCACCGGAGATAGGCTGCACTTCGGCGCCGCAAGGCGCTGAAGTGCAACCCAGCACTTGAGGGGTTAAAGCCAGGCACCACTTAAAAGGGGAGACTCTCCCCTTTTAAGCGGTGCCTGGCTTTTAGCGCTGCTCCTTCCCGATCGGGAGGGAGAGGGATCCGAACGGATCCCCCCTCCCTTCCAGGCTATCTCCCGGCATTGCATGGCGCGATGACGTCATTTATGCCGGGAGGAGCTTGACTTCAGCGTCTGAGGACGCTGAAGTCAGAACGCCGTGGGACCCCGGACAGAGAGGTGAGTATCTCCGCCGGGGGTCCCGCAATGCTGATGACGTGTGGGGCACGTCCTCAGCATGCAACGTGCATCAATGAGGACGTGTCCCACACGTCTTCAGCAGTGAAAGGGTTAATGATTTTGCGCTCAAGTTCGGGTTCCCGAGCAAGATCCACCATGATATGGGAAAAGAGTTTGAGAATCAGATGTTTACAAGGTTGAAAGAACTCTCTGGAGTTCGTGGCTCTCATACGACACCCTATCACCCTCAAGGAAATGGCCAAGTTGAAAGGTTCAACAGAACACTGTTATCCATGTTGAGAACCCTGACGGAAAAGGAGAAGACAGACTGGAATAACTCATTGGGAAAAGTTGTTCACGCCTATAATTGCACGCGCAGCGAGGCTACCGGATACTCACCGTATTACCTACTGTTTGGGAGATCCCCAAGACTTCCTATCGACCTTCTGTTCAATCGCGCGGTTGAAGAAAAACAAGAAACGTATGAAGACTACGTAACAGAGTGGCAAAAGAGAATGAGTGAAGCTTCTGTTGTTGCATCTAGGACCGCAAAGAAAGAAGCAACAAGAGGAAAAGTATACTATGATAGGAGAATCCAGGGAAATGATTTACAACCTGGTGGTCGAGTGCTGGTTCAGAACTTAACTGAAAGAGGAGGACCTGGAAAAATTCGTTCTTACTGGGAAGATAAAGTTCACGTAGTGGTACAAAGGAAAAGCAAAGAAAGTCCCGTCTACGAGATCAAACCAGAAAATGGAGAAGGTAGAAATAGAGTAATTCACAGAAATTTGTTGATGCCATGTGACCACTTACCACTAGAAAAACCTGAGAAGGCTGCAGAACAGGCAAAACCAAAGAAACGTGATTCTCTGGAGAAGAAAAGACAAGCAACTCGAAAGAGACAACCTCAAGATGACTCAGATAGTGACTCAGGTGATGACTACCAACTAGTATACAGACTCAGGCCCCTCGTAGAGAAGAATTCAAGAAATGGAGAACCCATGCTAAATCCGAGCGCTAGAGTTTTCCAACCCCAAGTCACCCAACAGTCAAATGACTACCTACCGGTTGATGAAGGTTTAGAGGATAACCGATACCATGGATGCGAGGATCAAGTTCCCCAGCCATCATTTGAAGCAGAACCGTCCTTCGATGAAGAACAAGAGACTCCTGAATAATCACCTAGGTCACACCCACAAAGGGAGAGACGCCAACCAAGGATGTTGACTTATGAAACTTTAGGGCAACCTTCGTGATACAAAGAGAAGTACCGGTGAAGGACATTCACACTAAATATTGCAGTTCCAGTTTTTGGAGGCCGTGGAATACAATGAACTTACAGATCGCTTATTAAAGTGATACTTAGAGATGTGACGTTGTAAATATTACTGTTATAGACATCAGAGTATACTGATCTAAACGAGGAAATGTCTGTTGACATTAAAGTTTGTGGGGGAGAGTGTGGCACTCTGTGTATTAAATCGGTATTAAACTCATTGCACCCCAAAAGAGTACTGTAAATAGGACTAAGTAGAAAGCATTTTGTTTTGTTATTATTGAAATTTACCAGAACATAGTTCTGTTGCTGCTGTTCTGACCTCCTACCAGCGGGTGTCACTGCTGTGTCCTCAGCCACAGAAACTGTACTTAATACCATGTGGTTGTCTCAGTGATTCAGTAATCCTGAAGTTACCACTGGATGCAGTTAAGAGAGAGTGTGCACAGTGCATCCAGAGTAAAAACAGAATCTTTTATCTGTTTCAGGTAGGCAGAAAAGTATCTAAAGTCTAACAGTTAATGAGAAAGGTTATTAGAGATTTTATGTAAATAGGAGTTTGGTCAGACAGACCCCTGCAGACTGATTGCTGTGACAGGCCTGGTGTAATATGCATTGTAAACTGCAGTAGCTGTATTAATGTCTGTATAGTTGTTCTCTCTTTTAACATGGAGAATGTCATTTAACAGAATGAAGGAAGCATCAGTGTTTTATGCTGTTAAATCGGTCTGGTTACACAGGTTGCTAAATGGATTCACTGCAGCCACGTGTTGCAATCAACATGGCTGAATCAGGAAACATGCTAGTATAGTAACAGAAGCCTTATGTACGAGGAACTCCAGTTCCCAGAATCAGTTTTAAGTAGGTTTTATTTCTGAGAAATTGTGCAGAATGTTATTACTTGTGTATGATATTTGTTCTGTGCAATCTCCAACAGAGATTGAAAGTGAAACCAGATTATATTTTGTTGCTATGTAGATTTGTTGAATTCTAGATATGTTTGTACCAATTGTTATTTAAGATAGACTGTATAATAGATTAGGATTTTATGTTATATAGATTGAGTAATCCTGAAGTTACCACTGGATGCAGTTAAGAGAGAGTGTGCACAGTGCATCCAGAGTAAAAACAGAATCTTTTATCTGTTTCAGGTGAACTCATAAAATAAATGTGTTGTACCAGAACAAGCTCCGTCTCTTATTCTAAAGAGTGCAACAGATGCAGAAACCAAACAGCGAGTGATCAACCCAGCAACCAGCATTGGGTTAAATCACTAAACCACGCAAACAGCGTAATATACACGATAGAGATAGAGAATAGTCAAAGCCAAGCCGGGTCAAATAACAGGAGCAGGAATCTCATACAAAGCAGGGTCGTCAACAAGGCATGCAATCAGATACAGGAAGTAGCGGTGCGTGAACTAAACTCCACAACAGAGCAATGAGGCAAGTCCTCGAGGCCTGTTTTAAAGCCTGCTGCTCCTGGTAACCACACCTGACCCCGCCCCCTCAGATGCCAATCTGCCAGCAGAAAGTACTGGCACCCGGCCAGCCAGCCAGGGGGCACAGCGGGGGCTGAGGATGTAACACTCTGCTCATTCTGGCCACACTGCTCTACACTTCCTGGTGCCAGCACGCTCACTTCCTCCGCTTCCCCAAGGGTTTCTGGGGGACCTAGTTCTTAACTCCAGCATCTTTTACATATATTATGCTCTGGCTCCCTCTAGAGGCAATACTGTTTCAGTTCAGAGAGTCAATTTAAACACAGCGCTACATATGTATATTTATAAAGTATTGTAAAATAAGTAAAATAATAATCTAGGTACTTAAGCTAAATGATTCATGTTACATAAGAGAAATAGTATAAAGAACATTTATGATTTTTCTAAAGAAAGAACAAGCCTGTGCATAAAATTAAAATGTCAAGCACTGGAACATATTTACAAAAGATATGTCTAAAGTCCTGGAAAAGACAATTTAAATTTGCCTTCCAGGTATATTAGGCATAGTGGCAGCCTCACACTCCCCAAAATCGTCCAGAGACAGCTGTACATAACAAGTCATCTGAATGGATTCATGAGAGAAGAAAAAGGTGTCAATTTCAAACAGCCATCATCACTCCAACATCCGTTTTTGCTTTATCATACTTTTACTTTAATTTTGCAATACTTTTACATCAAGGCTAAGAAAATTAAAATGATTTTTGTAGTGATACCTGCTCTGGGATTCTTGGGCTTATAGAAGTTGTGAAAGAAAGGTCTAATTACTATTCTTTCCATATGCTAGCTGACTATATTCTGGATAAGGGTTTAGTGATATGAGGGGGTGCTGATAAGTATGGAGCCTTACCCAGAAAAAAATTAGCTATAAAGTTGTAAATTGCAGGGTGTACTGGCGTATTTGTCTATACTGAATGGTGCTAAAAAAAACTGCCTTCGACTTTAACGTATCTTTTTTTTTTCTTCGGTCCAATGTGAGCATGGCAGCATCTCCAAAAATGTTCAATGTAGAAGAGTATAGGACCATAATCAAGTTCCTGTTTCTCCAAGGGAAAGGTGCGATGCTGATCCATGATGAAATGTCACAAACTTTGGGTGACAGTGGCCCTTCACATGCAACAGTTCACATGAGCTGTCATGTGAAATGTTGCAAGCAGGGGGGCGTGTCCGGACGTAACAGCGCGTGGTCGCATGGCTGAATAGCTCCCGCGGCCAGCGCTGAATTTCTCAATCCCGCGGCTTCCAAGGGGCAACCCGAGGCAATTTTTTCGCCTCCGATGGCACCCCCGATGGCACCTCCCAAGGCACAACGAGTTCTGGATCCCCCAAAATCGGCCTGGAAAGACCGCAGTAAGGAGGCCCAAGATGGCGGATCCCCGCAGCATGAGCTGGCCCATGACCCAGACGCATCACCCTCAGCATCGCTCGGCCTATCTGACTCCTTGCCCCCCTCAGAGAGCAGGTTACATGCCGTGCTGCAGGATCTGCGAACAGCAATACAGGCAGGTATCAAAGGAGCGCTGCAGGAGCTGAGCCAGGACGTTCTGGATTTAGGTGAGCGTACTGACACGTTGGAAACCAAAGCGGATGACTTATGTTTGGCCCACAATGATCTGGTAGACAGGCATCAGGCCTTACAAGTGGCCCATGACTCCTTAGCACTTAAAGTGGCTGACATCGAAGATCGCTCACGGCGTAATAATATTAGAATCAGGGACATTGCAGAAGCGGTCACCCTAGCGGACTTACACCCATACCTTCTGGAGTTGTTTCAAACTTTGCTGCCTGAGGCTACGCCAAAAGACCTGTTACTGGATCGAGCGCACCGTCTCTCACGAGCGAAAAACCTGCCTACATCGGTGGCCCGTGATGTTATTATACGGGTGCACTTTTTTCATATTAAAGAGGCTTTAATGTCTGCGTCACAGAAGTCTATGCCTTTACCTGCCCCGTATGCTGATATCTCTTTTTTCACTGACTTATCGGCTTTGACCATGTCCAAATGACGTGAGTTCTCCTCTCTTACCAAGCTTCTCCGTACTCACAAGTTGGCGTACAGATGGGGGTTCCCTACGAAGCTCTTGATATGGAAGGATGGAACCCTGCATGTTGTTCCCGATGTTGCCACTGGATTACAATTTTTGAAAGATTGGAATATTTTGGCTGATTTCTCACCTCCACGCGAGCCTTCTTCATCACCGATCAAAGTCTCCCCAGAATGGCACAGAGTCCGGCCTAATTGATGGGTGTCTCCTTTCCTGTGTTGCTTCTAAAGCTGCCCAGATTTCTGGACAGTTAACCCCATGGAGGGAGTGGTTCCTCTACTTGATTGCCTTGGGACCCTATGCTTATAGATGCAGCGCTTGGTACTTGCGCTGAGTTCTGAGCAGCGAGCGTCCACTCGTCACCCGTTTGAGTCTCCTTCGCCGATTTTGTTTTTGCATTTTTACCTGCCACCTGGAATGACTCATTTTTGTGATGCAGCACTGTTTGTTTTGTGTTTTTTTCTTTTTCGTCCTTTTCCTTTTTTTTTCCTTCTCATTTTGTTTGTTGATATGCTCTCATGGTCCTGGCCTTCATGCTCCCCATGCCTCCCCTCTAATAATCTTAATCCTACCATGTATATTATATCGTTGTGGTTACTTAATCATGAGTAAACCTCAGTTCCGAATTTTCTCAATGAATGTTAGGGGGCTGAATGTTCCTTTTAAACGACATGCTCTGTTTCGTCACTTAGTAGTCACGGTAGTCTGCATGCAGGAGATGCATTTTAGTGCTCTGCGCACCCCACACTTAAAATCCGCTATGTACCCTGTTTCTTATCATTCTTCTGCCCAGACGAAGTCCAGAGGCGTCTCGATTCTTTTTCATAAGGATTGGGTCTTTAAATGTTCGAACCAATACGCAGATCCAATGGGTCGCCTTTTGATTTTGGTGGGCACCATGAATGAACTGCCAATAACTGTTGCTAATTTGTATTTGCCTAATGTTAACCCGGTATGTTTTCTTAAAAAAGCTTATAGTAAGATTAAGAATATGATGGAGGGTTCCCTTTTCTTGTGTGGAGATTTTAACTGTGTGCTAGGGATGTGCGTTTCGGGTTTCGGAATTTTGGAATTTTCACGAAATTTCCCGATTCGTGTTTTCGGATGCGGCAGAATTTCCGAAAATTTTTAGATCCGAAAAGTTTTCCGAGCCGAAACGAAATATTTTCGTAATTTTCGAATGGACTTGAAATGTGTCAAATCAAAATTTATTGCTTTGAAACGAGGAGAACAGACTTTCCGAAAAAACGAAAATTTCCGAACTTACGAAAAGTCGATACAAAAACGAGCTAAGTGACACGAAAATACGAAAAATGCTCGAATTTCCGAAAACATGTGCAATTCCGAAAAACGGAAATTTCCGAAATCACGAAAAGTCGATACAAAAAACGAGCTAAGTGACACGAAAATAAGAAAAATGGTCGATATTCCGAAAAAAAAAGTACACGAAAAACGAATCGAGCCGAACCGAATCGAAACAGAAATCGGTCGAAACGAGCCGAATCGAAAAGTTTAAGAAATCCGAAAAATCGAACCGAATCGAACCGAAAAAAAATCGGTGCACAAGCCTACTGTGTGCCTGACTCGGCTATGGATACACGACCGGGCCAGTCACACAGTCTCGTAAACAGTCCCCCTCTAGCCGCCACCTAAATGATTTTTTACGCTCCTCTGACTTATATGATGCATGGAGAATTATCAACCCCTCGACCAGGGACTTCACCTTTTTCTCCCCGGTTCACTTGTCTTACAGTCGCAATGACTTATGTCTGATACATGGCTCTACAGTCCCTCGTCTCCTAGCCGCCCGTATCGGCTCTATAACATGGTCTGACCACGCCCCTCTTACGATTGATTTTGAAGCGGGCTACCCTGCTAGGGGAATGGCGACCTGGCGACTAAATGACTCCCTTATAGTAAGTGACACTGATGTCTCTGATACCTCGGCGGTATTAAAGGAATATTTTGCACTAAATGAGACAGGAGAGGTGGCCATTTCGTCAGCTTGGTTGGCGCATAAAGCAGTGGTGAGGGGCCATTTGATTCAGAGAGGGGCTAAACGGAAAAGGGCACTAGGTGCCCAGACGATCTCGATACGGCAGCAAATCGCTGACTTGGAGTCCCAACATAAAACAAATCTCACACCTGACCTCTTATCCCGGTTAACAACCCTCCGACGGGATTTAATTCACTTGACCTTACAGTCCTCTGAACGGGCCATAAGATGCTTAAATTACACTAATTATACCCAGAGCAATAAGGCTGGCCGCTTACTAGCATCCAAACTAAAATCTAAAAGACTTCAAACCAAAATATCTTACCTATTAGATAAGGGGGGGACAGGATTTACAACCCGCTAAAAATCACGGAGGAATTTGCTGACTACTACGCCTCTTTATATAACTTAAAGTCGGACCCTATGACCCAAACCCAGATGAGATAACTCGATTCCTCCAGGATGCAGACCTCCCCTCATTATCCCGCTCACAAGCGGCAGATTTACTGGCTCCATTTACGGAGTAGGAGGTGCGCAAGGCCGTTAAGGCTCTCCCAAAGAATAAAGCCCCTGGGCTGGATGGTTTTTCTAATTTATATTATCAGACTTTCGCAGATATTCTAATACCGACCCTTACGAGATTTTTCAATCAAATCAAAACCACAGGTGTTATACCCCCAGAAATGCTTCAAGCTACTATTATAATGCTACCTAAACCTGGCAAACCCCCGACAAGCTGTGTGAATTTCCGTCCTATCTCATTATTAAATGTAGATGCTAAGCTGTACGCCAAGTTATTGGCGTCTAGAGTAGCACCTCTGCTTCCCCTTCTGATCTCAGCAGAACAGACTGGTTTCATACCCGGTAGACAAACATGTGACAATACCCGCCGCTTTTATAATATTATTGACATTGCCTATAGAACCAATACGCCTGGGCTCCTCTCAGCGCTGGATGCCGAGAAGGCATTTGACCGCCTGCACTGGGGCTATATGCGTAAGGCATTAGAATCCTTTGGCTTCCCTGCCCTATTTATTAATAGTATCATGAGTCTATATTCCTTCCCGACAGCAAAAGTCCTGGCATCTGGGTTTCTTTCCTCCTCATTCTCCATTACCAACGGTACCAGACAGGGATGTCCCCTCTCCCCACTAATCTTTGTTTTGGCCCTGGAGCCTTTGGCCTCGTGGATCAGGCAAGACCCTTCTATCTCTGGCATCTCTACCCCAGATGGAATCCATAAATTAGCTATGTTTGCTGATGATATTTTGATTTTCCTTACCTCCCCTGAAACCTCTCTGCCATCTCTAATGCGCCAGCTTACCTACTATGGCCTGGTCTCCTACTACAAAAACAATGTGAGCAAGACGCAGGCACTACCCCTACATGTTGATGATTTTCCGCTTTCCTCCTTACGTGCCTTGTACCCATTTGACTGGAGAACGACCTCTTTAAAATACTTAGGTATCTCTCTCACCAAATCCAGGAGCTCTATCCTTCAACTCAATTATAACCCCTTAATGACCTCTATCTCCTCCCAATTGACCTCCTGGCAGGGCCTGGAGGTCTCTTGGATGGGACGCATGGCAGCTCTGAAAATGTGTATTCTACCCCAGATTCTCTATTTTTTCAGGAATATTCCAGTTTTTATCCCGGCTCATATGTTGCTTCGCATGCAAAAAATGCTACAAGCACACATATGGAAGGGGAAGCCTCCGCGCCTTTCAGCTTCCACACTCAACGCGACTAGGCTTTATAAATATTACAGCGTATTATAGGGCGGCTTTAGTGGCTCAGCTCCTGTCCTCTATGTCCCAGCGAGAAACTCCTTTATGGCTACGGATGGAGAATGCTTATACTGCCCCTTTTCGAGTCCATGACCTGCTGTGGTTTGCGAAGATCCCACATCGTACATTAGAAGGTATTCTACCGTCTACTTCTCTTTCCCTTATGTCATGGCGCTTATGGGGTAGACAACTCTTACGGCCCTTCCCGTTGCTAAGCTTGGCCCCGCTGCGCTTCCTATGCCATACTATCCAGGACCTGAATCTTGACCAATGGTTCCAGTTAGGTCTTACTCATATAAATCAGCTTTTCACGGCCTCCTCAATGAAAACCTTCCCGGACCTAACACAAGAGTTTGCCCTTCCCGCCAGCGACTGTTTCACGTGCCTTAGAGTAAAACATGCACTGACTCAACGAGGTATCGCTTCCTTTGCAGCGACAGACAAAACGGCCTTTCATAGACTGTGCTTAGGTAATAAAGTTATGAAAAAACCTTTGTTTTTGTGCTGTGACAGTTTGTTAAATGTGAACTCTACTAAGAAACTGCCTTATATGATCAGGTGGGACAAAGATTTGTCAATCGACTCTTCTAGGGAGGACTGGTTCTATGCCACTGAAACAGTATATAAATACACTAGGAGCACTAACTTACGGGAATCACACCTTAAACTTTTATATAGATGGTATATGACCCCGAATCGTTTGGGTCATATACCCGGACACTCTGGTATGTGTTGGCGCTGTGGTACCAGTGTCGGATCTATTCTTCATATCTTTTGGCAATGTCCGCTCCTTGCTACCTTCTGGGGAAAAATTTGTAGATTGATATCTCACTGTACCGGCCTGTCTTTGCCTTTATGTCCCAAACAATACCTATTGCATATGCTTCCGATTACTATACAACAACGGCATAGAGGTATAATATCGATTATACTTAGCGTAGCTAAATCAACTATAGCACGTCACTGGCTCTCTAAAGTCAGTCCCTCTATGAGAGAAGTCATGTCATCACTGGAGAATGTTTACCATTATGAGGGAATGTACCACAGGGCCGCTAACTCTCTATTCTTGTTTCAAGGTGTATGGGATGGTTGGGAGGTTTTTGTAGCTTCCGGGGACTTGATATAATTGATGAGCATGATGATATATGTGTTGCTGATGTTGGACTTACCTGAGCATATTTTTTCTTTTTCTTTTCCTTTTTCCTTTTTAATCTATTTTTGAGTATTTTATAATTTTGTGTGTTTTTGTTATGCCTTATCATTTCATGTATTTTAGTTTAGAAAATGTTGGTTCAACCGATTTGTTACAAGCAAAATTTATGTTGCTGCTAGAATTATTTCGTTGTAGGATCCTGCGCGATCCTTTCTTTTCTCAATATTTGTGTTTATTTCTGGCATTTGTTCTTTACGTGTGAACCTCAATAAAAAGTTTATATGGAAAAAAAAAAGGAAATGTTGCAAGCAAAAATATAGTAGAAAGAGTACTTACTCAAAGTCAGGGTACAACTGACACCATGGCATCCAAAATAAAACAGGAAATAAGAAGTCTAGCTCTCTTCCACTGATAAGCAACTTGGATTTATTTTATAACCCCAGAAAAAAGCAACATTTTCACTACGCATTGGTATTTTTTCACGTTATCACGTTATCGGTTATGTCTGGTACTATTCCTTCCTCAAATAGACTAAAACACAGACAAGAAAAATTCTGAATTGAAATATATAAAAATATAAACAACAAAAAAGGGAAAACATAAGGGGTTATTTAGAAATCACCAAAATTTCTGAAAGATTTCAGTGCTTTCTTGTTCGGCGCACTTTGGTGCAATTCAGGGATTCCAGTTCACTGACCCTGCGGTGAATTCACTAATCACCGCAGGGTCCCTGAAGTGCAGCGAACAAAGAGCCACCGCCATCAGCCGAACAGTCCACCAAACACCACCGAACTGACCTACGAATGTCGCCGAACTGCAGTCAAAAAAACCATAGAACTCTGCTAGTCTTAAAGGTGTTTAAACTAATAAAAATGTGTGGAAAAGTGTAGAAATAACATAAAAGGTCCTATAAAAAGATAATAAAACGGTTTGTTACAGAATTTAAAAAAAAACACCTTTAATAAAAATTGGGAATGAAAAATTTTACCTAAAAAAAATACATCAGAATGTTCCAAAAAATAGATAAATAAAAAGACGGATTGCTGAAAAGAATAAATGGCTGATTAAAAAAATTAAAAACGACAATATTTTTTTACATTGAATCCACTGGGATTTGCCTGTGTAAATCCGTGAACTGAATCATCACAAATCATGGCATTTCACTGACACTTCGGTGCAGTTTAGATGTTCTCTGAATAGATTAACCATTACTACTTTATGGGATAATTTCGCTGGTGCCGAAGATTGCCGAATTGCAGCAATCTGCAGGGAACTGCATCGTATTTCGCTGGCAATTTACCAGTATTTGGCGAATTGACAGTTTTCTGAACGGGCAAACTGCAATAAAATTGCACCTTACAGTGAAATTTATCGTTCGGTGCAATTCGGTGGCAAGTTCGTTGCTTATTGTATGACCCCCTATAATGTAACTTGTATTTATAAGTAATGCAGCAGTTTCCCACTCTTTGGCCCTGGAGTTTACAGAAAATATACATATTGTGATTTTGGGGAGCCCACAGAGCACTTGCACAACATCTTGGATGCAACAAATCAACTTTATTTTTCCTTTCAGGGCAGCCAAAACTTTAAACATGAAACACACGCTTATCTCCAGTGTAAGTAAAGTAAAGTCCAGCTCTTCAGCACAAAAATAACAGAAAATATGGGTGGCTCACCAACTTGAAAGAAAGTCCCAAACCTGGGGAACCCTTTCCCAGAAAATGTAAGTCCTTCCAGCAAGGCACAGCAACACCGCTTCCAGCATCCTGATTCAACACAACTACCAACTGATCATTTCCCCTCAACTCCCCATAATGCTCTCTGGGAGTTGCCAAGCTTTAAACCCCTTCCTGGACAGGAAGGTTAACCCTGTGATTGCCCTTAAAGGGACCCCAACCCAAATAGGGGTGAAACATAATACCCATCCAGCCCCAGCCTTGCCATCCTTTACATATCCCCTCCTCTGTCTCAATGCGGAGGCATTTGAGGCAACAGCAAACACCCCACAATGCGTCCGGGATAGGGCATCAGCGTTCTGGTGCCGTTTCCCAGGCCTGCATTCCATTACGAAGATAAACTCCTGGAGGGACAGGAACCACCTGGTCACTCTGGCATTAGTGTGTCGGTGCTGCCTCATCCAGGTCAATGGGGCATGGTACAACACTAAATGAAACTTCCTGCCCAACAGAAAGTACCTCAGAGAATACAAGGCCCACTAAATGGCCAAGCCCTCTCTTTCCACCACAGCATAGTTTTTCTCTGCTGCCATCAGCTTCCTACTAAAAAAAGCCACGGGGTGCTCTTCCCCAATGACCTCTTGAGACAGCACGGCCTCTAAACCCTCGCTCGAGGTATCCACCTATACTTAGAAACATAGAAAAATGTCGGCAGATAAGAACCTTTCGGCCCATCTAGTCTGCCCAATTACATGGATACTTGACCTGGATTTATCTTTTGTTTAGGATAGCCTTATGCCTATCCCATGCTTGCTTAAATTCAATTACTGTTTTGGCCTCTACCACTTCTACTGGAAGACTGTTCCATGTATCCCCCACCCGCTCAGTAAAATAATCAGATATACAATCAATTCCCTCATGACATCAGGGACTACCAGCACTGGGTGCTGACATAATGCATGTTTCAGCGTCACGAAGGCTTCTTCGGCACTGGCATTCCACTGAACCATCACTGACTTCCAACCTCCCATGAGGTCAGTCAGTGGTGCAGCAGTGGGTACCGCATCAACACCATCAGATTCTGCACCCGCCCCAACCATAACTGGCAAGGGAGAGGGTTCACCCTCCTCAGGGTTCAACTCAGGTTGAGGCACTAGGACACTAGCATCATTTACACCATTCTCATAGTGAACACATCTGAGCAAATCAAACATTAACATAGTCCACAGTCATGTTTGGTGGCGGTGACCCCAAATTGTTCCCCAGTTCGATGGGCAGTTCAGTTTGTGCCAAGCCCCACAGTTTGACAAACAAGGGACAGTCCCGTCCTACTATCACATCATGTATCAGATTACTCACCACCCCGACCTCTTGGGTCACCGAAGTATTCCTTGCGGAGATGGTGACAGGAATCAATGGGTACTCCCGGGTTTCACCATGGATACAGACAACCCGGGGGGTTCTTTGTGCTGGACCAAGCCTTCCAACCACCCGGGCATGCACCAGGGTGACCATACTCCCAGAGTCCAAGAGAGATTTGGCAGGATGGTGATTTACCCGCACAGTAAATTTAAACTGGCCCCCCCTTCAGGTCAAGATGGGTAGCGCATGTTGTGAGGACGTAGAAGGACACTCTTCGGGCAGATTCACACTCCATAGGCTCCTCCTGTAGGGGACACTGTGCCCGGGTATGGCCCTAGGCTTGACACCTCCAACACTGTATATCCCCAGCATTTCGGGTAGCAACAGGCCTCTGCGGGACCGAGGAAGACAACTCTGGGATGCTGGTTCCCGGGTTCAGGGACACTTCCCTCCGAGGAACTGGAGCAGGCCTCACTGCCTGTGGCAACACTGGTCCTTGACGACTGGCTGGTCTGAGCAGGTCCTCCGCCACAGTGTATCTTTCCACCATCTTGACTACCAGCGCTGCAGTCTTGGGGTCCCCATGGCTGACCCAGTGCTGTAGATCCTTTGGTAGAGACCTCAGGTAGTGGTCCATCACGACCCTTTCGACTATTTGATCTCCCATCAGGGCCTCTGGCTGCCACCACTTTTTGACCAACTGTCCTAAGTCGTGCATCTGGGACTGGGATGGCTGGTCAGGGAGGTACTTCCAGCAGTGAACACATTGAGCCCAGACCAAGACAGTCACCCCAAGATGGGCCAGAACCTCAGCTTTCAGCCGGTCATAATTCTTTGCATCTTCGAGGGGCAGGTCAAAATATGCCATTTGAGGGTCTCCTGTCAGAAACGGGGCAATGAGACCAGCCCATTGGTCTTGGAGCCACCCCTCTCTCTCATCAGTCCTTTCAAACGTGGTGAGGAATGCTTCCACATCATCACTGGGAGAAAGCTTTTGCAGGAAATGGCTGGCCCTTATGGATACATGGTTACCAGCGGCGACCACTGCTTTATCACGTCCAGCTGCAAGTTGTTGCATGGCCTCCTGTAGGGCAGTTATCTGCGTCTGTGTGGCTACCTGCTGTGCTGTAAGATGCAGCCAGCAAACGGGTATTTTCTTGTTGGGCTGCAACAGCCTGTGCCAGGGCTTGTTGCTTCTGAGCCATTGCCTCTTCATGGCGGGTCTGGGCCTGCACATTAACCAAAACCAGCTGCTTAATCAGCTCCTCCATAGCTGTGGACTTCAGTGCAGCCTTAGCCCAGGAAATGCAATTAGAACACTGTCTCTTTAAATGTCAGTTTGCTTTTTGTTTCACAAAAATTCCACTCGCTTTGCTAGTGAGGGGTAGCTTTGTGCCTGCATCCTCCACCAGTTGTGATGTTGGGGAGCCCATAGAGCACTTGCACAACGTCTTGGATGCAACAAATCAACTTTATTTTTCCTTTCAGGGCAGCCAAAACTTTAAACATGAATCCCGCTTATCTCCAGCTTAATTAAAGTAAAGTCCAGCTCTTCAGCACAAACATAACAGAAAATAAGGGTGGCTCTCCAACTTAAAAAATAGTCCCAAACCTGGGGTATCCTTTCCCAGAAAATGTAAGTTCTTCCAGCAAGGCACAGCAGCACCACTTCCAGCCTCCTGATTCAAACCAGCTACCAACTGAACATTTCTCCTCAACTCCCCACAATGCTCTCTAGGAGTTGCCAAACTTTAAACCCCTTCCTGGACAGGAAGGTTAACCCTGTGGTTGCCCTTAAAGGGACCACAACCCAAATAGGGGGGAAACATAACACCCATCCAACCCCAGCCTTGCCGTCCTCTACATTATATATTTATCTTTTTATTGTAACTATCTAAGGAAAATCAAGGAATTATAATTCATAGTCATTCTTTATCAAAACCAGTTGTTATAATAGTGTACTTTACTATACCGTTTATAAGTCTTAAATAAAATTCTTCTTACAAATAAATGTTGGCACGTCAGTATAATTTATGACATTCCTCAAGTATGCACCCCATTCACCAATTCATATACCTTGGAAAATTGTGACTAGAGCAGTTCAGCACACCCATCTGATATAAGATATATATATATATATATATCTTGCTTATTATTGCGCACGTGCTGATCGCGTCATTGGCTGCCATGGGACAGTGGTCCTGCTGATCTACTCAATGGGGAGGTCGCACATTGTGCTATGCGTGTTAAATCCACCCACCAGCATCTGGAATGGATCATATGGCATTATCTGACTTAAAGGAAAAAATTGCTCACCAGATTCAAAATACATCAATGCCACGTGTGTATGCAATTTGCTGTCAGAAAGCTACATCAAAAGACTTTTAAAAAATGACATAAATGTCTTATATCAGTTGAATCTCAATTATTTACAGCATGAGTATTAATTTTTCAAACTTTATCATCCAACCCATTGTGGTTGTAATTCTATTAGGTACTCTTTTTTAAATAAGTAACGAAAAACATGTGACTGCATTTTTCTATTAAAATAAGCAATTTTAACAAAAAAATACTGTCAGGGTTATTCAGAGAGAGTTGAAAACCAGGAGAATGACTGGAGAAGTGAAAATTATAGATCAAAATAGCCAAAACAGGAAAATTCTCCCATTTATCTCACTTTCCAAATCGGCTATTTTGACCTAGAATTTTCACTTCTCCAGTCACTGTCCCGGTTTTCACCACTCTCTGAATAACCCTGTAAATTTTACTGATGCATTGCCATTTATATTTAACAGTACACAATATTCCAAAACCAGAGAGGGATTAATACATTTTTTGTCTGTATTATATTCTACTTTATAACTCTAATAAAAATTGATAATTATAAGAAAACAGGATTTAATTTACACAAATGTAATGACTTATCTGTATATCAAGAAATAAATCCCTATGCCCACTGTGACAGGGTTGTTACACTTTGCGCTGGCCACAAAGGAAACAACTAAATTAATAGAGATGTGCACGGCTGGAAAATCTGTTTCATTTTGTTTCATTTCAAATTAATTTTGGTTTCACTATTTCGTTTCAGATTTCGGTTCATAATTTCGGTTCATTTCATTTTGCATAATGGATCACTAAAAACCCCATTTTAAGTTAAGATCGATTTGATAGTTGATACTGATTTGAATTTCAGATCACTAAATAAATCCCCACTTTATTAAATCCTGTTGTTAAAAGGCAAGCTAGGGTTAAATGATGAGCTGTCCATTTCCCTGTGGGGCAGAATGCAACAGATTTAGCACCAAAGACAATTGACAAGGACTGGGTGCATTGTGAAACAGTAAAATTAAATTGATTTGTTTTATTCTGTTTGTATGTAATGTACTGTTATTTGGGAGTGATTCGATAGTTGATATTGATTCAAATTTCGGTTCACTAAATAAATCCCAAATTAATCAAATCCTGCTGTTAAAAGGCAAACTAGGGTTAAATGTTGAGCTATCCATTGACCTGTGGCCAACAGTGTAACGATTCTGATTTGTCTCATAATGACGCTTGCTTTAGTTAGTATGTGTATGTTGCGTATTGTAGGTTAACATTGATTCGATAGTTATTTATTTTATTTATTTATAAAGGATTTTACCAGGAAGGATACATTGAGATTTCTCTCCTTTTCAAGTATAACAATTGGAATTTTGAATCACCAAATAGAATCCCAATTAATCAAATCCTGATCAGGAATCATTTAATTAATGGTTCTCTAGTGAAACAGCATAATGAATCAAATTTGTTATATACGGTTTCATTTCATTTCAGATCAACTTTATTCATTAGTTCGGAAATACTTCCGAAATACGAATTAACGAAATTCGTAACGAATTGTGATTCGTTACTAAACGTATGCACACCTCTATAAATTAACCACTAAAGATCAAAAATCAAAATCTCCCAAGTAACAAGTGCAGTAACAATTAGCCCCTCATAAATCAGCCCCCTGTATAATCCTCATCCTATACCCACGTAACTTGATATTTACTATAATATATGCTGTGACTGTTCAAAATAAATGATAAAGTAGCCAAACCATCTTAACCCTTTCACTGCTGAGGACGTGTGGGGAACGTCCTCATTGACTCCTAAGGAAAGATAGGGGTGGAGATCAGGGTTCCTTTGAACCCAGATATCTTCCAAACTGTTTTCAGCTAGCAAGGTCATGTTTGGTATCATCAGAAAGGCCAGAGCATGGCCTTTCCAATGATACCAAACATAACCATGTTTAAAATAAAGAAAAAAAATAACAACAATAATAATACAGAAAAGAAAACGGTGTTTTTTTTAAGACGTGAAATGGCTCAGCAGCGAAGGGGTTAAACTTCAGAAGTTCAAGCCGGGAGTTAAATAATCTGTGATGTATCACATAAGGGGACTGATAAATGAAAAAAGCCCTGAGGGGCTATTGTTGTGTGACTTTTCTTCTGAGAAAAATAAATATATATAAACATATTATATAGGTCTAGTACGTACCTGCCTGCAGTTTTTTGAAAGAAGGCATGTCGGCATTTAAAACGTTTAGGCTAAGGTCAGACAAGCGCATTTTGTAAGGACTGTGCGTCTGTGAACTACAGACGCACGTTCTGGCAGAAGATGCAGTAGTGGCCACATGGTCCGTTTTTGTGATTGACTTTATTTTTAACTGGATGGGAAATGAAAAAACATTTTGTCCGTCAAAAATGCTGGACGCATAAATGCAGCCCGTCTGACTACGTTCCATCACTCACACTCCAAGCTATACAGACGTTGCGGACGTGGCGCACTCCGCACGTCCATTCTAGCAGTTTTACGTTCTTGCCTAACCTGCGTCCGTTTGCCGCGGACGTACTTCGTGTGTGGGGCTCCATTGGTCAGAATGCTATGCTGCCATGGACGTACAAATGTGCGGCAACACGGACGTGATTAGGGATGAGCTGTTCGGTTCGATCAGTTCGGAGTTCGACTCGAACATTGGCAGTTCGAAAGTTCGCGAACATCAAACTTTTTGGCGTGTTCGGTTCGAGTTCTAAAAAAAATTTTGAAAAAGTATAAAAAAAAATACAAAAAAATCTAGAAATAAAGAGACTCTTTACTGCAGGATATTATAAGCAACGGTTTATTAGATATTGAATTAAAAAATAATGTCTACATGCAAAGATTCTCACCTCTAAATGACCTGTGCTCTCAAACGGTGTAAGCAACAGGTGTTTAATTAGTGTTTGGAAATAACATGTGCTTTTAATTAGTCTGGTCTAATGCATTTGATACATTGTCTGTAGACTGAGGGTGTCTGGAGGTGTCTCCTGAACATATATCAAACAACACCTGTGCTTCTGAGAAGTGTTCATTTCTCTACTAAATGTTCCTCTGATATGCTGTTTAACCCCTTAACCCTGAATTTCACTGCTGTGTGCTCAGCTCATTTTTACCACTTTCGCTCATCATGTTTAAACGCGATTTGAAGCCACATTTTATTAAATGACCCAGACATATTATATATCGTTCTTTCCGGCAGACTCCGCAGATTCATAATATATCATTTTTATATGTATACGTCATGTCCTGCCTGTATATTATGACAAAAAATGCAATAAAAATTGAATTTTTAATCATCTGCAGTGTGTAAAGTGTTTTCTTTTTCACATTTTAGCACATGAGCGTTTGTGGTTATGTTTTCTATGGGGTGCGCTTGTACAAAAATTAGAAATGGGGACTTGTTACATTTTTGTTGGGGGGAATTTTGTGATTTTTAGCAAACGTACCCCATAGAAAAAAATCATTAGTGCAGCATCATTATATTTGAAATGTGAACAATATTGCTGCATTAATAAAAATAACACACAAAAAAATAAATGTTTTTATTATTTTTTTAGAACATTTTTACTTTATACCTGGTCATGTTGGGTATCATTCGAAAGGCCATGCACAGGCCTAGTTGCCACGGTTCTGGAGATGTCAGGGTTCAAATGAACAACTTATCTCCACCAGGGGATTCTGGGCAGATAGGGGTTCCCCGGCTATCTGACATCATCACGCTATGCGTGAGGACGTCAGGCAGTGAGGGGGGACCCGGGGTGGAGCTGCCATTCCAAGATGGCGGCCCCCACCGGAGCTAGGTCGCACTTCGGTGCCGAAAGGCATCTCTATACACAGCCCCATCAGCATCGCTGTACACAGTCTCACAGCATCTCTATACACAACCTCACAGCATCTCTATACACAGCCCCATCAGCATCTCTATACACAGCATCTCTATACACAACCCCATCAGTATCTCTAAACACAGCCTCACAGCATCTCTATAAACAACCTCACAGCATCTCTATACACAACCCCATCAGCATCTCTATACACAGCTTCACAGCATCTCTATACACAACCCCATCAGCATCTCTATACACAGCCTCACAGCATCTCTATACACTACCCATAGGCGTGCGCACGGGGTGTGCCGGGTGTGCCTGGGCACACCCTAATGCCGGCCCCCGGCACACCCCGCAGGCCCGCGGAACACTCTGGGTCCCGGCTGGCCGCATCCAACGGATAGCCGCCGGGACCCTTCAATTCCGCAGGCCTGGCGGCAGCCTCCACTTCCCTGGTGGTCCGGTGGATGTGGGTGCTGCACCGCGATCTGTGCTTACAGACCGCAGTGCACGTCCCACAGCGAGTGACTGGCCACGAGCTGAGCGCCAGCGATTGCTGATGACCTGTCATCTGACCGCCGGCGCTTACTGACTGTGTCAGAGCGCCGGCGGTCAGGTGACAGGGCACCTGCGATCGGGCGCTCAGCTCGAGTCCAGTCACTCCCTGTGGGACGTGCACTGCGGTCTGTAAGCAAAGATCGCGGTGCAGCACCCACATCCACCGGACCACCCGGGAAGCGGAGGCTGCCGCCAGGCCTGCGGGGGTCAGAGGTCCTGGCGGCTATCCGTTGGATGCGGCCAGCCGGGTTCCCCCTCCTTGACCCCCCCCTCTGGACCAAAATTCAACCCCCTCCCTGCAAATGAAGAAAAAAAAAAAAGTAAGCAGGAGAGGGGGCAACTTTTATATATTATAGGCGCCGCACATTACAGGGGGGTTTATTTCTGTGGATTTTGTGATACGCTCACACACACAGCACAATACTGGGGGTTTATTTCTGTGGATTTTGTGATACGCTCACACACACAGCACATTACAGGGGGTTTATTTCTGTGGATTTTGTGATACACTCACGCACACAGCACATTACTGGGGGGGTTTTATTGCTGTGGATTTTGTGATACGCTCACGCACACAGCACATTCCTGGGGGTTTTTATTGCTGTGGTATTTTGATACGCTCATACACAGAGCACATTACTGGGGGGTTTCATTGCTGTGGATTTTGTGATACGCTGATACGCACAGCACATTCCTGGGGGGTTTTATTGCTGTGGATTTTGTGATACGCTCATACACAGAGCACATTACTGGGGAGTTTTATTGCTGTGGATTTTGTGATACGCTCATACACACAGCACTTTGCTGGGGGTTTTAATGCTGTGGAATGTGTGATACGCTCATACACAGAGCACATTGCTGAGTTTAATTGCTGTGGATTCTATGATATGCTCATACACGTTGCACATTACTGTGAGTTTTATTGCTGTGGATTCTGATACGCCCATACACAGCAAACATTACTGTGAGTTTTGTTGTGGAGCTCTGTGACACGCTCATAGATACCGCACATTACTGTGCGTTTTTATTGCTGTGGATTCTCTGCTACGCTCACACACATACCACACACTACTGGGAGTTTTATTGCTACATACCCCCGGGGTGTAGGGGATATATAGTTATGTGAATGTATGGCTGCGTGTGTAAATGCAGGTATTTGTCTTTAAACAGGCTGCTGTGTGCAAAATTCGGCAACCGTGTCCTTGTCTCAGCCCGGCGTTGCCCCCTTGCCCTGCATCCAAAAGGCTGGTATTGCTGCTAGAATCGCTGCTATATCTTCTGCCTGCACTGCACAAAGTAAGAATAGTGAATAAAGCATCGTGAGATACAGGTAGGAGACTAAATATTGGTGCTTGGCAACAAGACCTTAACCACCCTGGCAGTCCGATTTTGACATTTTTATACGTCAAAATCAGTGCATTTATTCAGCCCCCTGGCTGTTTTCCCGTGTGTGGCTCGCGGTTAAATTTCAATGCTGAAAGCAGTAACCCCGAGCCACACCTGGGCTGTTACATACCTGTCCCTGCGTTCCCTCGCTGTCCTCTCGCAGTCACCTCCGGCCGATCACGGCGTCCTGGTTCCTGTTGCGAGTGGCTGATTCCCTGCACTTTGGGGGCCCTGCGGTGAATTGTGAATTCACCGCAGGGTGGGGCAATTTGATTCCCCGAAGTGCAGGGAACAAGTCAGCGGCATTTCAATGCTCGGTGAATGACCCCTATAGTAATGATATATTTTGGCTGAATGCGTGAGTGTGTGTATGTTCACATAAGGGTGCGTGAGTATATTTTATATATATATATATATGTGTGTTTTGAACTTTTGGGTGCACACCCTAATGCAATAGGCTGCGCACGCCTATGACACTACCTCATAGCATCTCTATACACAACCTCACAGCATCTCTATACACAGCCCCATCAGAATCTCTATACACAGCATCTCTATACACAACCCCATCAGCATCTCTAAACACAGCCTCACAGCATCTCTATACACAACCCCATCAGCATCTCTATACACAGCCTCACAGCATCACTATACACAACCCCATCAGCATCTCTATACACAACCTCACAGCATCTGTATACACAACCCCATCAGCATCTCTATACACAGCATCTCTATACACAGCCTCACAGCATCTCTATACACAACCTCACAGCATCTCTATACACAACCTCACAGCATCTCTATACACAGCCCCATCAGAATCTCTATACACAGCATCTCTATACACAACCCCATCAGCATCTCTAAACACAGCCTCACAGCATCTCTATACACAACCCCATCAGCATCTCTATACACAGCCTCACAGCATCTCTATACACAACCCCATCAGCATCTCTATACACAGCATCTCTATAC
Organism: Leptobrachium leishanense; assembly: GCA_009667805.1. Classification (NCBI taxonomy): domain Eukaryota; kingdom Metazoa; phylum Chordata; class Amphibia; order Anura; family Megophryidae; genus Leptobrachium; species Leptobrachium leishanense. Next base: position 204,888,801 of record CM019065.1, on the reverse strand, counting down.
ACAGCCTCACAGCAACTCTATACACAACCTCACAGCATCTCTATACACAACCCCATCAGCATCTTTATACACAACCCCATCAGCATCTCTATACACATCATCTCTATACACAGCCTCACAGCATCTCTATACACAACCTCACAGCATCTCTATACACAGCCCCATCAGAATCTCTATACACAGCATCTCTATACACAACCCCATCAGCATCTCTAAACACAGCCTCACAGCATCTCTATACACAACCCCATCAGCATCTCTATACACAGCCTCACTGCATCTCTATACACAACCCCATCAGCATCTCTATACACGACCTCACAGCATCTCTATACACAACCCCATCAGCATCTCTATACACAGCATCTCTATACACAGCCTCACAGCATCTCTATACACAACCTCACAGCATCTCTATACACAACCCCATCAGCATCTCTATACACAATCTCACAGCATCTCTATACACAACCCCATCAGCATCTCTATACACAGCCTCACAGCATCTCTATACACAACCCCATCAGCATCTCTATACACAACCTCACATCATCTCTATACACAAACCCATCAGCATCTCTATACACAGCATCTCTATACACAGCCTCACAGCATCTCTATACACAACCTCACAGCATCTCTATACACCCCATCAGCATCTCTATACACAACCCCATCAGCATCTCTATACACAACCTCACAGCATCTCTATACACAACCCCATCAGCATCTCTATACACAGCATCTCTATACACAGCCTCACAGCATCTCTATACACAACCTCACAGCATCTCTATACACAACCCCATCAGCATCTCTATACACAACCTCACAGCATCTCTATACACAACCCCATCAGCATCTCTATACACAACCTCACAGCATCTCTATACACAACCCCATCAGCATCTCTATACACAGCATCTCTTTACACAGCCTCACAGCATCTCTATTACCCAACCTCACAGCATCTCTATACACAACCCCATCAGCATCTCTATACACAACCTCACAGCATCTCTATACACAACCCCATCAGCATCTCTATACACAGCATCTCTATACACAACCTCACAGCATCTCTGTTGAACCCTCAAATGAACCCCCTATCTCCACCAGGGGATTCCGGGCAGCTAGGGGTTCCCCAGCTATGCGTGAGGACGTCAGGCAGTGAGGGGGGACCCCTGGTGGAGCCACGATCCAAGATGGCGGCCCCCACTGGAGCTAGGCCGCACTAGCGACTCAGTGCCTAAGGGGTCAAAGCCAGGCACCGCTTAAAAGGGGAGACTCTCCCCTTTTAAGCAGTGCCTGGCTTTTTTTTGTGGGACCTCCCGATCGGGAGGGAGAGGGATCCGAACGGATCTCCCCCACTCCCTTCCAGGTGATCTCCCGGCATTGCCGGGGGGTCGTCTGGAAATGACGTCTTCGCGCATGGCACGATGACATCATTTACGTCGGGAGGAGCTTGACTTCAGCGTCTGAGGACGCTGAAGTCAGAATGGCGCGGGACCCCGGACAGAGAGGTGAGTATCTCCGCCGGGGGTCCCGCAAAGCTGATGACTTATGGGACACGTCCTCCTCAGCATACAGCGGGAGTAACTGAGGACGTGTCCCACACGTCGTCAGCAGTGGGACAGTGGGAAGGAGTGAAAAGAAACGCATGTCTCTAGCATATACACTACATTACCAAAAGTATTCGCTCACCCATCCAAATAATCAGAATCAGGTGTTACAATCACTTCCATGGCCACAGGTATATAAAATCAAACACCTAGGCATGCAGACTGTTTTTACAAACATTTGTGAAAGAATGGGTCGCTCTCAGGAGCTCATTGAATTCCAGTGTGGAACTGTGATAGGATGCCACCTATGCAACAAATCCAGTCGTGAAATTTCCTCGCTCCTAAATATTCCACAGTCAACTGTCAGCTGTATTATAAGAACGTGGAAGTGTTTGGGAACGACAGCAACTCAGCCACGAAGTGGTAGGCCACGTAAACTGAGCGGGGTCAGAGGATGCTGAGGCGCATAGTGAGAAGAGGTCGCCATCTTTCTGCAGAGCCAATCCCTACAGACCTCCAAACTTCACGTGGCCTTCAGATTAGCACAAGAACAGAGCACAGAGAGCTTCATGGAATGGGTTTCCATGGCCGAGCAGCTGCATCCAAGCCATACATCACCAAGTGCAATGCAAAGCGTCGGATGCAGTGGTGTAAAGCACGCCGCTACTGGACTCTAGAGCAGTGGAGACACGTTCTCTGGAGCTTCTCCATCTGGCATTCTGATGGACGAGTCTGGGTTTGGCGGCTGCCAGGAGAATGGTACTTGTCTGACTGCATTGTGCCAAGTGTAAAGTTTGGTGGAGGGGGATTATGGTGTGGGGTTGTTTTTCAGGAGCTGGGCTTGGCCCCTTAGTTCCAGTGAAAGGAACTCTGAATGCTTCAGCATACCAAGACATTTTGGACAATTCCATGCTCCCAACTTTGTGGGAACAGTTTGCAGCTGGCCCCTTCCTCTTCCAACATGACTGTGCACCAGTGCACAAAGCAAGGTCCATAAAGACATGGATGACAGAGTCTGATGTGGAAGAACTTGACTGGCCTGCACAGAGTCCTGACCTCAACCCGATAGAACACCTTTGGGATGAATTAGAGCAGAGACTGAGAGCCAGGCCTTCTCGTCCAACATCAGTGTGTGACCTCACAAATGCGCTTCTGGAAGAATGGTCAAAAATTCCCATAAACACACTCCTAAACCTTGTGGACAGCCTTCCCAGAGTTGTAGCTGTTATAACTGCAAAGGGTGGACCGACGTCATATTGAACTCTATGGATTAGGAATGGGATGTCAATTAAGTTCATATGCGAGTCAAGGCAGGTGAGCGAATACTTTTGGCAATATAGTGTATGTATAAAGGTTGAAAAAAAAAGGTGTCAATTGCGCATATTCCTATTACACCGTGTAAAACAAAACACATTTAGAGGCTTTGGTTTCTTTTAATGGCCACTAAGAGAGTAAGCTCACCTGCTGACGTCAAGGCACCTCTAGTGAAGGGGAGTCCTATCAAAAAATTAAACCACAGGCTGCTGTGTAGCAAACCATAACTGCTCATGCTGCTTTTCAGTCATGAGGTAGGCTTGAGGGACCAAAAAACAAAGACACGGAACAGAACATGCTGCAATGATGACTAGGCTGGAGGTACAATCAAACATACATAGTACAGGAGGAGTGGGGTCGCGCCTATTCCCCGATGGGGCGGCTGCAACCACCAAATGTATCCCGTTCAGGAACATGTATAAACCATAACAAGAAAAAAAAAGGTGTCATCTGCGCTTATTCCTATTACACCATGTGAAACAAAACACAGTTAGAGGCTATGTATATACAGTCAGGTCCAGAAATATTGGAACATCGACACAATTCTAACATCTTTGGCTCTATACACCACCACAATGGAGTTGGAATGAAACAAACTCAATGTGCTTTAACTGCAGACTGTCAGCTTTAATTTGAGGGTATGTACATCCAACTCAGGTGAACGGTGTAGGACTTACAGGAGTTTGCAGATGTGCCTATGTGTAGATTTTAGCAACTGCTCAAATCTAGTGCTAATTGTAGAAAGGAATGACCTGGCCAAACGCAAAAAAAGGAATGCAGCAAAGCACAGTTGTTGTAGTGTCCTCATTCCAGAGTTATTATACAGTATGATGGATATTGTCTGGCATGTGCATATTATCGCTGCTGCTTTCATTCTTTTACTGAGAAACGTACACAGAAACAGGAGTTGGAGAGGGCATGTCCAGTCCCACGGGCACCTTGTGCCAAAGGACTAGACTAACAATGGATAATGTAACTGAAGCAGAGTGTCACTTTAGTTACTCGTGAACAGATCTGCAGACTATTCCTTCAGCTGCAGTCCCATCTGGGGTTCAGGTCTGGCTCACGTAGCTCTGTGCCAGGGATAACCAAGCTGCTGTGCTGCTTGAGGTTCTTTGCCCCTGGGACCATACAGCGCCCTCTGTCCAGCATAGGTGGTGTCAGTGAGTGCACCTTTTCAATGATGCTCCATGTAACGTGGGTGATCCCTGTCCACGTGCAGATTGCTCCACTCAGTTTCCTGCAGGAGTACTGCTTCTGGCCCAGAACCCAGACAATAACACTGGAGATCCTTGCAGGTTAAAAACCACACACAGAGACTGGCTTTATTTTACAGTTCACAGTTGGAAAAAACACACACAGGGGAATGTACAGAAACAATGGAAACATGCCCAGCATTGAAAGAAAGGAATAGAAGTCAAATAACAATGATCTGGGTGAAGCTAGTTGCTGGGGGAAGGGGAGTTGATGGATGCATGTGAAAACAAAGAAATCCATTGCTTACAGGGGGGTCTGCTATACAAAGCCAGGTTCATAATACAGAGGTTACACTATACAGAAAGAAGCCACACAGTATATACAACAGGAGACTCTACAATAATTACGTACATAAAGGAATATTAATATAACACAGGCATCAGGGAATATGGCACAGAAAACACAAACACCCTGCATCTATAATTGTAGATACAGGGTGACTTTAATAAAGGAAAGGGCAGGAAAACCATCTGAAACATCAGGCCCACACCTCTCAAATACATTTCTAGGCCCAGGTACTTAAAGTCCAAAGTGACACATGTCACACTCCACCGCTTCCTTATCTATGCAGGACATTTGTCACCATTATATTGTATACCATACCACCCCTGAAGGCTGAAATAGGAGTTTTATGCACTTGGAAGGTTTCCCAATTTCCTGGGGGCAATAGAATGTACTCACATAGAGATCTGTGCACCCTGGAAGGATCCTGTGGTTTTTATCAATCACAAGCATTTCCATACTATATGCAAATGATATGTGATGCCAATACATATTATTACATCATGTACATCATGCACCTATTTTCATCATGCCCTGGTAGTGCATATGACTCATATATTCTGCAGAACTCCTCAGAGGCACAGGACTTCCAGGACAGGCTGTTCCCTAAAGCATGGCTTCTTGGGGAGTATACATATCCTTTGAAACAAAGATCAGAATTGTAACTATTAACTAATAGAATATTACTTTTGTATTATGTAGCATGCATTAGGAGATTCAGGATACCCTCTCAGGCCATGGCTCATGACCCCTATTTGGAGACCTGAAGGACTGGATCAGTAGGTCTACAATAAGCGCACCAGAGGTCCAGGAGCATTATTGAGAGGACCTATGGACTAAAATGCGATTCTGCTGTCTGGATCGGTCTTCCTTTAGGCTCGAGTCAGACGAGTGCAGTGATCACGTCTGTGTTGCAGCACATTTTAACGTCCGTGGTAGCATACAATTATGATCAATAGAGACACGCACACGAAGTACGTCCGCACAAGAAGTGCGGACGCACAACGCACGTGCAAACGGATGCAAGTTAGGCAAGAACGTAAAACCGCTAGAACGGATGTGCAGAGTGTGCCACGTCTGCAACGTCCGCATAGCTTTGTGTGTGAGTGATGGAACGTAGTCAGATGGACTGCATTTGTGAGGTCCAGCATTTTTGACAGAAAAAAATGGTTTGTCATATTAATTTTATTTCCCATCTACATCAGTCAAAAAAAGTCAGTCACAAAAATGGACCGTGTGGCCACTACCTTGTCGTCAGTCAGAAAGTACGCCCATTGTGCACAAACGCACAGAATGCGTTCGTCTGACCCTAGCCTTAACCTGCAGTACCAGCCTCTGAAACCTGCCTTAACTCTTATGGCGTGTGCCATGTTGCACAATATGGCAATACATGATTGTACATCATTGGAATTACAGCCTGAGCTTGATGTAGCCCCTGACGAGGTCCCAATAGTGCCACATGATGATGCTGAGGACATGGGCACCGATGTCAGGTAGCGCATTGTCCAGCAATCCTTTGCAGGTAAGGTGTAAGGTGCACAAGCACATATCTCCTTTGCTATTGTATGTGCAAACGCAAGTCACATGCTGACTTTCCAGATATGCCATGCATTCATGGACACATATTGCCCATTCAGACATGCAATGCATGTAAAATGCCACCCTTCACCATATACTGTACAATCCATTCGCTGCAGGAAAAGAATCACACTTTACATGACCTCATGATTCCCTAACTGCAGCACATGGATTACACATGTTGCGGGGCAGCACCTTTGCATGTGCTACACCCTGCGTGAAATGGGAATATGTCCAGGACAACATGGCCTAACAGTCAGAATTAACTACATAGAGAAATATACCTTGACACAAGAGGGAGAAGATCTCTCTGAGGAATAAAACTACAATTAGCAGCACATGGAAGCAGCCTTAGTGAGGGACAACGGCACAGCACAAACCTCACACTAAAATTGCATTCTGATTATAAATCATGCGGTTTGAAAAATGTGCAATACATTGGCCATTTTTTTCTGGACACATATTACTATTACATGCACAGGGGAGCACAGGAAAATTGCTGCCCTGCAACATGTATAACTCATATGCTGCACAAAGGAAATCAAGACAGGCCACCTGGGATTCCTTTTTGATTTCCTACGTGCAGCATATGGATTCTACATGCTGCTTGGTGGCATTTTTCACTGCCCATCAGCATGAATTAATTATATGTGTCCTGGAAACCCTAACTGGCAAGCCTACCCAAACTTAGCACCACCATCAACATTGAAATGCACATATTGATCTCATGTGTCTGTAAGCTGTTAGACAAACCCCAGCAGAGTGATTTATATGTATGACATAAATAATACTTTCAAAATGTGCCACATATAAATGCCATTTTAAACCTTCAGGCTAATCAAGGATGAGACAGGTGCAAGGGATCATTTAGCCATGCACACCCACATAGGTTCTGAAATTATTGCATAGAATAAAAGCAGTTCTTCATTGTGATTATTAGCGATGTGAAGTCATGGTTGTTTTCCTAATGTGTATTTAACCATTCTAGATCCTGATGGACAATGCCCTGCTGGAATACTCCACATTACGATGAGCACACTTGTGTTTTTTTCAAAATATGAAATTCTAACCAAATCTTGGCAGGAGGGGCCATGGCACCCGGGTCCATGAAGCTGTGTGGCCCTCAAGCCAAAAAGACTCTGTCTGGCTTGCTGAGAACAGCTGAAGCCGACATCTGATAGATTCTGTCTTCAGCTGTGTCAGGTGTCTGTTACAATGTAACAATACTGTGTTCTGGGCACCACCTAGTGGTTTCTTAGACTATTACAACAAGATGTTATACTAATAAATAATATAAATGTCTATTGTTGCCCAAAAAAGATTGTATATAGTATCAGCGGCTGTCCTCTTCCACTTTGGAGCTATATCCCAAAACAACCAGATACAATTGTTGCAGTTAGTGTGGTGAGGCCTGCGCTTCCTTCTAGACTCCTTAACAGGGTGTAGGATTTATTCTCTCGCTATTCCAATGGTGTTCAGCTCGAGAGAAAATAGGCTAACATAATGTAACCTGTCAATATATAATGAAAACACAAAAACGGGTTTACACGTTTTCAAGTGCCCAAAGCCTAGCACTGGATGTGTAGGCAGCCAGCATTTTAAATGGGAGTGCTGGATCACCCCTCTAATGTCCGGTACTTCCCAAGTTCCTCCGTTCGGCACACAGCGACAACAGGACCAGTGTAAAAGAAATTCAGACGGTTTTTAATATAAAACCTATAGATAAAATCATATCCAAAAATAAATACATCCAGAATGCGTTTTGCGATCGATTCGCTTCTACTCCAGCTGAGGAAACAAATCGATCGTGAAACGTGTTCTGAATGTATTTATTTTTCTATATGATTTTATTTATAAGTTTTATATTAAAAACAGTCTGAATTACTTTTATTCTGCGCACTAGAGATAAGTGAATACAGGCCTATCTGAATGATGTTATCACATGTAGGGGTCTTTCTTCTGCCGTAGCCCTGAGACCGATCTGCCACCCGCAGTTCCTTCTATTCTGCTTGCACGCAATCAGGAAGCACTCGCAGGAATAATGATAAAGAAATTTATTTTATAAAAAACAATTTTAAAACATCCCAACGCATTTCATCCTTATTCAGGACTTCATCAGGGATAAATCAACCGTTTTTAGTCCCAGACCAGTTTTTAAATACTCTTATGAACCCATAAATCAATTACAAACAACGGGGATCTAATTTACGGATTGCCAGTAGTGTCCCGCGCATGCACCTGCGCCATGTTGGGACTCCTCGTATGCTCCCACAGTCGTTTCCGGGTGTCCAGTCTGATTTGCTTCATATCCTGTGTTCATGTTCTGGAATATCTGTATGTGTTCCATTAGTGCTTGTGTTCCACCACGCACGCAAAGTCCCACATCCTGGGAGCTTGCCAGATACCTCTTCATATTCAAATGTCACTCATAATAATAGCAGAAAAGTGCATCAGGACCACACTAACCATAATGATGATATTTGTCAATGGAACCCCACCAGGAACTGTCCAGTAAAAATCAGGTTTAACAGACACGGATACATCCGTTTAAAGTACAATTATGTATTTTATTATAAAAGGAGACCTTAGTATGACCCCCCCCCTATATCTCCTGATGAAGCCTCGTGTCAGTAAGGGGTGAAAGGCGTCGAGCATGTTATTTTTAACAGTCTAGCACTTGGCATCTGGTTAATTTTTTCTCAGTCTGGTTACCTTATCACCTACATTGCTGGGCATGGTCTATATATGTCATTATTAATTTAAGGTGGTTTTGACTTTGGCTATTTGGTTTATATGCTGGCAATCTGGTATGCTGTGATATTTTCTTATTGTATGAGTGTGCTTATTCCTTCACCCTATTATTGTGGCATATAGTAGGCAGCCTGAACTGCCGAGGTATAGCTCTAGAAAGGGTATACTGTTATCGCAGCAATTTTTTGCCTTTTTCTACTTTTCTACTCTCCACTTGCTATCATTATCCTTTATTTGTGTGAACCATTAACCTCTAACATTGTGGCGTATAGTAGGCAGCCTGAACTGCTGAGGTATAGCTTCAGAAAGAAGTATTGATGGCTTTATTGAAATGTATGTGAAAGACAACATAAAAACGAACCAAATAAAAGTGAGCGAGGTGAACATAGAGTCAGTTTGGGTTACGCTAACATTTGGCAATCATACAGTAGCTCGTGTAGGTGTGATCTATAGACCCCCTGGACAAGTAGAAGAGCTAGATAATCTGCTGGTTTAGGAAATAGCCAAAATGGCAATGAAGGGGGAAGTTATTATCATGGGGGACTTTAATCTTCCTGATGTGAACTGGAAAACCAAAACAGCTGGGTGGACCAGGAGTACAAATATTCTAAACTCCCTACTGGGATTATCTCTAACACAAGTAGTTGAGGAGCCGACCCGTAAAGAGGCCATATTGGATTTAATACTCACAAATGGAGGTTTGGTATCGGACGTTGTTGTAGGTGAAAATTTGGGATCTAGTGATCACCAGTCAGTATGGTTTAATATAAGAACAGGGATGGAGCCGCACCACACAAAAACAAAAGTTTTAGACTTTAAAAAAACAGATTTTTCTAAAATGAGATTTTGTGTGAAGGAGTCATTATCAGACTGGAGGAGTTTAAAGGGAGTCCAGGAGAAATGGGATTATTTAAAGGAAGCATTATTGAAGGCCTCAGGCAATTGCATTCGACTTGTTAGCAAAAACAAAAAAGGGAAGAAACCACTGTGTTACTCTGCAGAAGTGGCCAAGATAGTGAAGAACAAAAAGACAGCATTCAATAATTATAAAACAACTCAGAGTGAAGAAGATAGGCAAACCTATAAGATTAGGCAGAAAGAGGCAAAGCAATTTATAAGGGCTTCCAAAGCACACGCAGAAGAGAAAATAGCACAGTCAGTAAAAAAGGGGGACAAAACATTTTTTAGATACTTAAACAAGAAAAGAAAAGTAAACCAAGGATTAGTTAGATTAAAAACAAAGGAAGGAAGGTATGTAGAAGAGGATAAAAGTCTCGCTGACTGCCTCAATGAATATTTTTGTTCAGTCTTTGCAGAAGAAAAGGAAGGAAAGGGACCTCAGTTAGGAGGGAACACTAACGAGACAATTACATATCAGTTTACAGAGGAGGAGGTTCTACAGCAGCTGTCTAAAGTAAAGACAAATAAGTCAATGGGGCCTGATGGGATCCAGCCTAAATTATTAAAAGAGCTCACTGATGTAATAGCAAAACCGTTAATAGATTTATTTAACCAATCCTTGCTAATGGGAGTCGTCCCAGAAGACTGGAAATTAGCAAATGTTGTGCCCATTCACAAAAAGGGTAGTAGGGAGGAATCTGGGAACTATAGGCCAGTTAGTCTTACGTCAGTAGTGGGGAAATTAATGGAAACCATGTTAAAGGAAAGGATTGTTGAACATCTAAAAACACATAGATTACAGGATCAGAAACAACATGGGTTTACCTCAGGGAGATCATGCCAAACTAATCTTATTGATTTTTTTGATTGGGTAACAAAAATAATAGACAAAGGTGGTGCAGTAGACATTGCTTATTTAGATTTCAGTAAGGCTTTTGATACTGTTCCGCATAGAAGGCTTATCAATAAATTGCAATCTTTGAGCTTGGATTCCAATATTGTTGAATGGATTAGGCAGTGGCTGAGTGACAGGCAACAGAGGGTTGTGGTAAATGGAGTTTATTCGGCGCAAGGTCTTGTTACCAGTGGGTACCTCAGGGGTCAGTACTTGGACCCGTTCTATTTAATATTTTTATTAGTGATATTGCAGAAGGTATTAATGGAAAAGTATGTCTTTTTGCTGATGACACAAAGATTTGCAACAGGGTTGACGTTCCTGGAGGGATCAGCCAAATGACAAATGATTTAGGTAAACTAAAAAAAATGGTCGGAGCTGTGGCAATTGAGTTTTAATGTGGATAAGTGCAAGATAATGCACCTGGGACGTAAAACCCAAGGGCTGAATATAGAATATTTGATACAGCCTAACCTCAACATCTGAGGAAAGGGATTTAGGGGTTATTATTTCAGAGGATCTAAGGGTAAGTAGTCAATGTAATAGAGCAGCAGGAAATGCTAGCAGAATGCTTGGTTGTGTAGGGAGAGGTATTAGCAGTAGGAAAAGGGAAGTGCTCATGCCACTGTACAGAGCACTGGTGAGACCTCACTTGGAGTACTGTGTGCAGTACTGGAGACCGTATCTCCACAAGGATATAGATATTTTAGAGAGAGTTCAGAGAAGGGCTACTAAAATGGTGTACGGCTTGAAGGAGAAAAGTTACCAGGAAAGGCTTAATGATCTTAACATGTACAGCTTGGAAAAAAGACGAGACAGAGGAGATATGATAGAAACATTTAAATACGTAAAGGGAATCCACAAGGTAGAGGAAGGGAGTATATTTAAAAGGAAACAAAGTAGCAAAACAAGAGGACATAGTCTTAGATTAGAGGGGCAAAGGTTTAAAAGTAACATCAGAAAGCATTATTTTACTGAGAGGGTGGTGGATACATGGAACAGTCTTCCAGTTGAAGTGGTAGAGGCCAAAACAGTAATTGAATTTAAGCAAGCATGGGATAGGCATAAGGCTATCCTAAACAAAAGATAAATCCAGGTAAAGTATCCATGTAATTGGGCAGACTAGATGGGCGAAAGGTTCTTATCTGCCGACATTTTTCTATGTTTCTATGTTTCTATGTTTCTATGGCTTTATTACCTAAATAGTTTATTCTATTTTTAACTTACCACTGCATCATGCCTGTGTTAATTTAATAATCTATCCAGACTGATTTGTTCATTTCATATACATGTGTTTCTGTCGGATATAATCTCTGCACGTGAATACAACACGTTTGTATATTGTGTAATGATCTTAGTTTGGTCAGATAGGACCTAAGTGCAACAGTGCTTAATAAATAATCCTAATTGGGTCAGAAAGCATAAATACAACAATGCTTGATATATAGTGCAATTTCCAATGGATCTGATGATGTGAACAGAAGGCCTAATGGGTTTTAATATAACCGCATTTAGGACAGATAGTGCCTTCTACTGGAGGGTGAAGGAATAACAATGTTTGTTCTTGCGAAAGACGTATGGGGTATTTAAATAAAGTACATGGGATACATGTAAAGTGCTAGTAGAAAGTGCATAAAAAGTGCATATATGCAAAAATAATAAGTTCTTGACAAAGTTATAACCCAAAAATTGTGGGTGGGAGGAGGGTTCAGTTCAGACCGTATGCAATATGGTGAAGATATCCGCTGGGGTAATCCGGAGGGTATAAATGTCGTCCTAAGGTCCGGTCCTCACCTAGGTCCTATATGTGCTTCCAGTTCCCAAATATCAGGGAGGGAGGAAGGGGAAGACAAAAAAAGAAAGGGGATTGCGCAATATTGCTTGGTAATGGATCGGGTTGGTGATGACAAAGGGACACTTACAGTGTGCAGAGCCTTGGTACCGGCTCTGGTGTGGAACGCCTTGGGCCTAAATGAGGGTGGCCTCTGCCCTTCTTTAGGGTTGTTCCTGGGTAACCCTTCGTTTCTCTCCTTGCTGGTTACACGGTTATCTCAGGTACAAAAGGGAAAATCCTCATAGCGCAATATGCAGCTGTTGTTGAGGTAAATACAGATGGAGGTAGTGATGGCAAACTCACCGATGTTGGAGCCTAGAATAACAGGCTCAGCTTGCGGGCAAGTGGTACGGCTATGGTGGGTACCTACACCTCTTTCTGCAGCGGGTAGTCTCCTGTTCTCCTTTTGCCAGTGGATGGTTTCCTTGTATGTAAAAGGGAGGAGGTGGGCTGGGTGCATGCAGCCTGAAATACAGCTAGGGCTCCAGGTATCAAGTGAAGGTAAATAAAAAAGGAGATGGATGGTGGTCCAAATAAAATAAATTTATTAGCAGGGGATTACAGATAAAAAGGGGGGAAGAGGGGGTTACACAGAGTACGCGTTTCGGCTATCCAATGTAGCCTTCTTCAGCTCAAAGTGCAAAAAGTGCAAGAAAGGGGGGATACAAGACACTCCACATGTGTCTGTTTATATAGAAACCATAGAGGATGAATTCCCGGGGTTACTTCCGGGTTCCGCGGTGGATGCGGTCACGTGATGCGTGCCGCGTCATTACGTGTTGCGTGGCGGCCATTTTGGATATGCGTTCCACCGGCCGATTCTCTGCGTTCCACACAAGCCGAATTGTCCAGTGTGGAAGGGGAAAAAGTGCGGCAGTGAGTTAAGGCCAGTCCTGCAAGGGATGTCTATGGATACTGGCAGTAAATATGGCAGAGGAGCCTGATGGTCATGCTGTCACATAAACATGGGTACAAATGAAGCAAATGGATAAAATAATAATAATAATAGTAATGGAGCGCATTGTTAAACAGATTAAAAGCACAATGGGGTAGAATGACATTGTACAGGGGTGTAGGGTTTACAAATTACGAAAGACCCAATATCGTGGGTCACAGTGGGAGGTCACAGAGGCATAATGGATTCAATAAAAGTGCAAATAAAATACAAATAAAATTACTAAGAGCAAGTACAATAAGAATAAATATAAAATGTGAAATATATAAAAGTACAATAAAATATGAAATTAAAAAGGATAAGAAACACTTAAAAGATGATTAAAAAATTATAACATAATGCTGGAGGGGATATGTAATAAAAATATATGGTTGATGGAAGGGAGGTAGTGTAGGTGCAATATACGCATATATAGTGCAATACACTGTCGAAATATGAGGCACGTGTGGATGGTGCCCCATGGAGCGAATATGTAGGCAGGGATTGGTCGGTGATTAATCGAGGAAGTGGCATAATTCGAAGTCAGCATTTAGTCCATATGGTTGGAGGGTACTTTTTCCCCTTCCACACTGGACAATTCGGCTTGTGTGGAACGCAGAGAATCGGCCGGTGGAACGCATATCCAAAATGGCCACCACGCAACACGTAATGACGCGGCACGCATCACGTGACCGCATCCACCGCGGAACCCGGAAGTAACCCCGGGAATTCATCCTCTATGGTTTCTATATAAACAGACACATGTGGAGTGTCTTGTATCCCCCCTTTCTTGCACTTTTTGCACTTTGAGCTGAAGAAGGCTACATTGGATAGCCGAAACGCGTACTCTGTGTAACCCCCTCTTCCCCCCTTTTTATCTGTAATCCCCTGCTAATAAATTTATTTTATTTGGACCACCATCCATCTCCTTTTTTATTTACCTTCACTTGATACCTGGAGCCCTAGCTGTATTTCAGGCTGCATGCACCCAGCCCACCTCCTCCCTTTTACATACAAGGAAACCATCCACTGGCAAAAGGAGAACAGGAGACTACCCGCTGCAGAAAGAGGTGTAGGTACCCACCATAGCCGTACCACTTGCCCACAAGCTGAGCCTGTTATTCTAGGCTCCAACATCGGTGAGTTTGCCATCTCTACCTCCATCTGTATTTACCTCAACAACAGCTGCATATTGCGCTATGAGGATTTTCCCTTTTGTACCTGAGATAACCGTGTAACCAGCAAGGAGAGAAACGAAGGGTTACCCAGGAACAACCCTAAAGAAGGGCAGAGGCCACCCTCATTTAGGCCCAAGGCGTTCCACACCAGAGCCGGTACCAAGGCTCTGCACACTGTAAGTGTCCCTTTGTCATCACCAACCCGATCCATTACCAAGCAATATTGCGCAATCCCCTTTCTTTTTTTGTCTTCCCCTTCCTCCCTCCCTGATATTTGGGAACTGGAAGCACATATAGGACCTAGGTGAGGACCGGACCTTAGGACGACATTTATACCCTCCGGATTACCCCAGCGGATATCTTCACCATATTGCATACGGTCTGAACTGAACCCTCCTCCCACCCACAATTTTTGGGTTATAACTTTGTCAAGAACTTATTATTTTTGCATATATGCACTTTTTTATGCACTTTCTACTAGCACTTTACATGTATCCCATGTACTTTATTTAAATACCCCATACGTCTTTCGCAAGAACAAACATTGTTATTCCTTCACCCTCCAGTAGAAGGCACTATCTGTCCTAAATGCGGTTATATTAAAACCCATTAGGCCTTCTGTTCACATCATCAGATCCATTGGAAATTGCACTATATATCAAGCATTGTTGTATTTATGCTTTCTGACCCAATTAGGATTATTTATTAAGCACTGTTGCACTTAGGTCCTATCTGACCAAACTAAGATCATTACACCATCTTATTGACTGCTCACCTAAGAGCTTGCGCCACTTGGACCCCCCCCGTCTCTGTTCTAGTATTTTGCACATTCTTGTCGAGGTTTTGTGTTACAATCCTTGTTGGCTGCACAACATAAATCACATCACCTCACACAATTCATCAGCACCTCCACTGAACCTCCACTTTACGTTTGTATATTGGACTTATCAGCCAAGCCTCCAATATATCTATATTGGATTTACTGGACCTACCTCGGCAGTTGCCTCCAATATATCAGGGATTATTAATTCATAAGAAACTTATACGAGACACAAATATCAATCATTTATATTTCTTAGAAATTATCCTGAATTCTTTTAATTGTCTGTGTTTTGCTTTGAAAAATACAATAATCAATAATCGGATAAAAATATTACGTATACAAAAAAAATTCAAATCTCATATCATAAACAAAAATTTATAAACCTCAATCCATCAGCATATAAAAACTAGCTTCGCAATAAATGTATCTCCGGTTAGTAACTGCATATATAATTAATATCATTTACCTTACCAGTTAGTAACTAATACACAAATGGTTTATAAACATTTCTGCTTAATACAACATACATTTCCCAGCAAACAATGTTTAACCAGCCAGCTCTTATAGATATATATATATATATATCTCTATGCTACATGGATCAACAAAAGATGAGCTAATTTAATGATAAGTAATAAAAACTTATTTCGTGAATCCTCCCCTAATCTCGAGAATCAAACTTCTAATCTTTTGCTTTTTATTTTGTAGTTATATAATTCCTTGCTTATTAATTTTAATCACAGTAATTTCCAAATTCAATATATATATTGGTATCAATCTTACAACATTTCTTTTAGGAATAAATCCTTATATCCACTTCTTCATATTTCTATCTGCAGAATAGAAAATACTTAGAATTTGGATCTAACCCAAGTATCTGAGAAATCTCAGTCTACGTTGCAAGAATATCTACAAATATATATAATTACATTAATTATTTTTTTTTCATACATTACCTGTCCAATTTGGATGTTGATAAGTCTTGGAATTTTCTATGTGATGCTTTGTTTTGGAATATGTGAAGATTATCGATATCAGATAATCAATGCATGTGAGTTAGAGATTTGGTGAGAGTCAGAAATTTGGTGAGAATCTTGATTGCCTCATGTCTTGGGATCTGCCTGCATCGTGGTGTGAGTCTGAGTGTTGGAATCTTGGACTCTCAGAGGGTCATGTGTAATGCATTGCAGTGTGAGTCTGAATGCTGGAATCTCACCATGTCTGGCACTTCTTAAAAAAATATAAAAGACTTCACCCAGGAATGAACTCTGTAAAAAAAATCTCGTTCATTTCTAAACCTAGAGAAAATTTTAAAGAAAAAACTGTCTTTAAAAACAAAATGGCTACAGGAATCCATTTTAATTTTTCCCTTGTGTAATATACCTGACATATCCCCCCTTTGGTTTCATCTATATTTATTGATCAAATAAATTTTAGGAAAACATACAATATCTCCCCCCTTTACCAATTAGGCTAGGTTTCCACCTTTCGCAACACGTTTTTCTTCTTTCATCCATTTAATAATTGAAGATGCAGTGTTTTTAAACTTCAATGTACGTACTTTCTTTGTTAGTACAATCATCCAGACAGTTAGAAACATAATTACTATACAAATCACAATCTCGGTAATCTTTGGCCCGTTATAAGCAGATAGCAATTGATGATCAATCTGTGAATACATTGGAGCATAAATTGTTAGATTATCCTTCTGTATTAGAAGTTCAATGGTATGATCGGGCTTATTTTCTAATAGAAATTTCAAATCCGGATTCATAGGTATCTCTCGTCCTTGGAAGGCGTCAACAATTTTTATCTCGTCATACCAGACTTCATTCCCTAACGGATAAAGAGTAACATCTCCGATAACAACTCTTGATTCTTTAGGAACTTTTACGAGAATCACTGGTGTTGGTATCAACACTTTCTTGTTTTGTACCAGATCCTTCCGGAAAACATTCATTTCTTTTTCTGTAGTGCTTACCATCCATTTATCTCCAATCAATATAGCATTAACACTAGAATTGTCCTGAGTCTTCTTAAAAGTAACCTGACATGTCTCAGACCCATGTCTAAGATATTCCATTCCGCACAAAGCTTGAGTTACGTCGTAGACAAAAGGTTTACCTTCACATTGGTAATTATGGTCCTTGAACTTGACACATTCTGTTAGAATTGGAATCGAGTATACTTCAGGTTCCCAAGGCTGATAAGTAACTATCTCTGGAGTTTGTATCTTTACATGAAATCCTTCTTGAAAAGTTCCGACATTATGGACATGTTTGATTTGGAAAACATTCTTTTCAGCCACAAAAGGAATAGTTAAAAAAAAACAGACCTCCATACGATCCGTATCAATATACAAAGGTATAGCGCTTCCTATCTCGAAAGACAAACTAATAGGTTGAATGTCTGTAGTAGTTTCTTCTACTTCCATTAACATTTTTTTTATCACTTCTCGAGAAACAAAATACAAAGGTACTCGTCCTTGTAGTAAATCATTTATACCACTTTGTACCTCATTTAAAAACATAAACGTATGGAACATCATCGGTTCTTTGAGAAACAACAGTTCTTGCTTAAATCTCTCGTGGGTCTCATGTAATTTAGATGAATGAGTAATCTGTTCGGTATGCAAATTTGTCGTAACAACAATCTTATTAACCACGGTTACCATTTTCTCCATATCGGCCTTTTGGTCTTCGACTATAAATACAAAAGAAGGGGGCGCTGGAGTGGCAGAGGGTGGAGGGGAAGAAAAACACAGAATTGGAGCAGTACAGCAGCTAAGCACTCAAAAGGGTCTATCCCAAAAGACCCAAAAGGCAGTATATGTGAAAAAAGGGGAATAGAGAACAGCGCTCGTACGAAACCCCACTTCCGTGGGAGGAAAAAGAACCACCACAATATGGGTAAGTGCACCCCAAGAATATTGCGGAAAAAAATGCAGCACAATAATAATGACCTGTATAAACTTCAGTCCAATGGAGTTGGGTGGAGGTCAGAGTACATGCAAAGAAAAAAAGACACACATATATGGTGCAGTATGCCCGTACAAAAATATCAGGTGGATATGTGGAAAAATAAAACTCACATATGGTGGAGCCTGTGCAATATAGGCTCAATATGATCACAGTGGGTCTCTTCAGGGATGACCCCGTCCCGTCTTCATGAAGTACCAATGGTTACTCGCATGACCCATACATGAAATAAAACAGATGCACACCATAGTACAGCATTGTAAGCCACAAAATATAAAGGCCAAGTGGTCGCAGCACTTACGTGGTAAAGAGCCTGTGTAGGTTCACTGGCTCTGTATATGCGCCTGGGTGTAAATAGGGATACACCAAACCCCTTTCACAGGATAAGAAATGGAAAGCAGGCAAACCACCAGATAAAAAATGATTTAATACTAAAATGAAATAAAAAGATACATCCAAAACGCGTTTCGCCGCTAACGCAGCTTCATCAGTTGGTATCCAAAAAGAAAATATAAATAATCAAATCTGACAAACATACATTTATAGTAACGATCATAAGTAAAACAGATTAGCAGGTGTGTTCAAAGAACGCGCCACTTCCGATCCTCTCTGCGTTCCAGCCTGGTCTGCGGCACTTTCGGAATCCCCTTTCCGGACAGGGAATGACGTATTTTGCTGTGCGAGGGCGGGCGCATGCGCCGCAAGGTCCAGCCTTCAGCCTTCCTATCACACATTACTCGCATCCCGCTCAGTTCCACAGACGCCACCTCCGAAGAAAAGGGAAAGGTCCTCTGTCCCTACAGCAAGTCCGCCAGACTGCATATATATGCCACAAGTCCTCATTTAGGGAACACATTCCATTAGAATATATAAGCCTCCATGAAGTATGAGTTCCATATGCAAAAGAGGAAAAGAAAAACACACATATGGAAAGGGGGCATGTAAACGTGCAGCCCCCACTCTCTGGAATGCTCTCCCTCGTGCTGTCAGACTTTCCCCTAACTTCTCTTCCTTCAAACGCTCCCTGAAAACATTCCTATTTAGGGAAGCCTACCACCCAACTCACTGACACAACCATCAATCACTCTCACCTTACAGTCCTCTCCTCCTGTTTCCAACCCCAACCCTCCCAGATTGTGAGTTCCTACGGGAATAGGGCCCTCATCTCCTCCTGTACTGTTTGTCAAATGTTGTTCAATGTATTGTAACCCTGTCTGTACTGTGCTTATTGTACAGCGCTGCGGAATATGCTGGCGCTTTATAAATAAATAATAATAATAATAAAATAATAATAAACGTATAAACCATATGAAACATGGATCGGATGAAACGAAACATATCAGTATAAGAATATATATGTTCAAAAACAGTAAAAATATGTATATGTATATAATCCTAAATACACCACATCCTGCGGTACAGATGAGGGTAACATAACCCCACCATAATCCAAATAAATCATAAAAGGGTAAATAGGGATTGGTGAAAGTAAAAAGAATGAGAGATGAACAATAAAAACCCACAATAAGACCGCAAAAATGAGGGTAATGATAACATACAAAAAGTATAAAACAGCATATGAGGATAATAAATGCATAAGGTCAAAGGTTCTCCATAATGAGAGAAAGCACAATGACCCTAAATAACACATATAGAAATATCCAACAAAAACAACAAAAATTATAAAAAATTATTATAAAAAATTATTATAAAAAATTATTATAAAAAATTACGAACTTCAAAGTCACTGTTGAGGCCAGCAGGGATCAGAGTACCGCATTCGAAGATAAACCTCATTTCTTCCTTAGCCAAAAGAAGGTCCAAATCACCACCCCTCCAACTTTTCTTAACTTTTTTAAGGATGCAGAATTCTAATCCCGCTGGATCTTGTGCATGTACTTCTTTGAAGTGCAAGGATAAACTATGTAGCTCATAACCTTTTCTTATGTTACGGAGATGTTCTTCTAATCTGACAGATAGGGATCTCGATGTCCTTCCAATATAATTAAGTCCACATGGACATGTAAGACAATATATAACATATTTGGAGGCACAATTAAGTATACCCTTGATGCGTATATTCTTACCACCTATAGTGACGTCATGGGTTCTTTTAACCTTACAATGGTTCTTACAGCCCAAACATTTCCCACACTTGTAGAAACCATCCTGAACCCCTAATATACGGACTCCCTGTCCCTCCTACCTACAAACGCACTGTTTACAACAATGTCCTTAAGGTTTTTAGCTCCCCTACAAATAAAACGGGGTCTATCAGGGATAATATCCCGCAAAATGGGGTCCTGCCTCAAGATCTCCCAATACTGATGGATAATGCCCCTGATTCCCCTATTTCCTACACTATAATCAAAAATAAAAGGGACAGCAGAAGAGTCCTGTGGTACGGAATCTTTTTGGGCTCGATATTCAATAAGAGTACTTCTATCAAGGATCTTCACCTCTTCCACAATATGATTAACAGTATCCTTATCATAACCTTTTTCGACAAAAGCGCTGGTCAGTCTATCTGCCTGCTGTTGATATTCTTTCAGATCTGTGCAATTACGCTTCATCCTAAGCATTTGTCCACGTGGGACTCCGTCAAGCCAGCATGATGGATGTCCACTATTAAGATCAATAAAGCTATTTACGTCGGTGGATTTAAAATGGGTACGGGTGTGTAGCATCCCTTCTCTAACATATATCTCCAAATCTAGAAAGTTAACAAGGGTAGTGCTCCAATTGAATGACAACTTAATCCCCCAGTCGTTAGCATTAAGGTGGTCCATGAACAGCTTGAGACTGTCCTCCGTACCCCTCCATATAAAGAGGACATCATCAATGTACCTCCTATAGAGGATGAGGTCAGGTGCCCAGCCATGGGGACCATGGACCCACCGGGATTCCCAGTGGGCCATAAAAAGGTTCGCATAGCTGGGCGCGAACCTCGCCCCCATAGCCGTACCTCTCTTCTGTAGAAAAAATTTGCTATCAAAGGAAAAATAGTTATTTTCCAGGACCTTCAGAATACCCTCCACTGTATAGTCAATTTGTTTTTGGGAAAACTCCCTGATCCCTCAAGGAAATGGGCAACCGCCTCACATCCCCTATTATGAGGGATTATGGTGTACAGGGACTCTACGTCACCTGTTACAAGCCAATATCCAGATTGCCATTCCAGCCGTTCCAGTTCTTGTAGGACGCCAATACTGTCCCTAAGATGGGAAGGGCCCATAGCTACAATGGGTTGCAACAACCGATCAAGGTATTCAGATATTCTACTGGAAACCCCGTCAATACCTGCTATAATAGGTCTACCCGGAGGACAGGTAACGCTCTTATGAAGTTTAGGGAGCCAGTAGAACACTGGAATACGTGGATGGGATGGTCTTCGACTGCCTGGTACAGAAATTCAATATTCTCTTTTAAATCATTCAATTCCTGTTTTAAAGTCTGTATAGAGACAGAATTCACTGCGGATGAGGTTGTGGCTACAACCACTCCCAACACTGTAAAAACAACAGCTGCTATAAAAAACCCGACAAATCTTTTCTGCCTGTCAGTCTTATACATAGAATGTTCAATAAACGGTTTCCTAGCATTCTCCAGCATGTCTCTCACACTTGCTTGTGCTTGATTTACATGAGCTTGATACCACATTCGGAATTCCGTAAATTTGAAATCAGAAACATTGTATTTTCTTTCAAGAGACAATGCTGGATCTAGACTCACAAAAATCTTTTGATTTAACAATCTCCTTTCTGTCAAGAGAAATCCGGGCGCGTCTTGGATTATAATGCCAGAAGACGGTCCTGGCTCAAATATTGGTTCTGCTCGTAATTGTGCGGAAAACAATAGGATTGTCCAAATAATCACAATCTCCTTGGTGGTCCGACTCATTTTTGTGGATTAGCTTCGCAGTTCGGATTAACCACTTTTCTCAATTTCTGTTGAAAGAAAGAGTATAAATAACCATTCATAGACTAGCAATTTCACTCAAATTCCCTATAGATACTCTGATCTCTGATTAATTTTACTAGTCTATCTACTAGCTTGAGTTAAACATCTGAATGCTGGGAAGAAGAATCACATGTTAATCAAAACATCACTTCACATGATACCAGTTAAGTGTCTTCTGCTGTTCCATCTTCACATTCTGAGGAGATCTAGGATGACAATCATGCAATTGAACTTGGCAGTTTTATTTCTTCTAGAAATACATAACATAACTTTTTCCAATAACATTAAGACTGTCTCCATCATTATCTAGATCTGTTATCCATTCATCTTGAGGATTTGGGTATCTGATCACTTTAAGGTCAGCTATTTTATTTAGCATCTTCTTGCTAATATAGCTATATTCCTGGCGCAAATCTAGTTTAGCCATGTTTTCTCCAGCTAAACTATTTACACGTATAGGGAAAAATACCTCTTCAATTATCTTCTCTATTTCAGTTAAGAACTGAGAATGGTCACTATGCCCATTTGGTTCTGTTTCCCTTTTGTGGAGGTGAATAATTAGCACGTCATTTTCCAGACATATGGTGTTATCCTCCTGCTCTCCTGGAGTCAGGGGTTTTGGCCTTAAGAAAGATATCAGGTGTCTGGCTATTTCTGAAGTGGACTTCAATAGAATCCGGCCTTTCCTCAATCACGTGGCAGTTACGCTGAGTGTGATGGGATTGGGATCTATCATAGCTGATTGGAACATTTACTTGGGACCAAATAACCTCATTGATAAAATCAATGATTGGATTTAACCTTTTGAGAAGGTCCATTCCAATAATTAGGCGATTTTGGGGCAGATCCACAACAAACGTTGGATGCCGAATTACTTTATTCCCCAATTTAAAATCCAATTTAGCCGTGCCCAGAACTTTCAGAGATGTGCCACTCACACTCACTAGATTAGCATTAGATTTATCTAATATAGGCTTCCTGGAGGACAGTTCTTGGACCTGTTCAAAATAATGAGCTGATATTAACGTAACTTGGCTTCCACTGTCTAGCAAGGACGGAATATGTGGTAAATTATCTTGTAATTCTACATTCACATAATATCGGTCTTCAATTCTATGCAATTTACAGAGAAATTTAGAATGAGATATAAAATTAGGTTTTGTACAGATTTTACCAACTGATTTTGCTCTCTCAAACGTGCTTTTGGCAGCTGTGCTTTCCATTTCGGATCCAGTCTTCTCAGCTTGCTCGCACTTAGTCTGGGGAGATAAAATACATTTTCCTTCTCTTTGCAGGGAAGGGTTTAAATCATCAACCATACAAACATTTGTATTAATCATTTCATCATCACTTTCTGGTAAATTGTCATGGATGCTGGTTACTTCATCAGAAACATCATCTAGTCACTGGTTGGGTGGGGCTGCAGGTGTTGCATCGCTTACAACCTGACCAGGGTTATTTCCAGTCATTAACTGAGTGATCTGATCCAGTTTTTCTGTCAGCACACGGAAATTCCTGCATTTGACCAATACGCTGGCGTACATTATATCTCCGCTTTCTATTTGTCCTTGGGGACGAAGCTTGCGCATTATCAGACGCATCAGATTCAGTTTTACCTCTGGTTGCTTCCTGTCTAGGTACATTTTCCCTTGATTTAACCCACTGACTTCTAGGTACCCATTGCTTCCTAGATTGAAATTTACTTCCTGAATTTTCTCTGGCAAACCCTCTTTCCTGATCTGGCTTGGATTTTTCCCTTTGAGGTATGGAGTCACGCAATATTTCTGCATAACTCTTTTTGTGGGACTCAAATTTAATATCACCCTTTTTAACGTGAGTTTCCGCTATTTCATCAGGTGAGTTTTTCACTCTTTTCCCCTGAGTTTCTTCACTATATTCTAATACAGTAAATAGGGTCATACCTTCTTTTAGTACCCAATCCAAACCATTTCTCGGGTCATAATCTCTTGCCAAAATAACCTTTATTTTATTTGGCAATGCATCATAAAATAATTGGATAAATTCAGGGTTTTCAAAATCTGGGTTTCTTTCAGCCAAGCTGTACGCATTTTTAAGGACTGAAATAAATTCATGGGGGCTTTGATTAGGTCTGCATTTTAGAGTTAAAATTGCTCTTTTCGCAGCTAGACTGGTACGGTGAGGCCCAAATTCAGATTTGACCTCGGAGACTATTTTACTCCAGTTCCGTATACCAGATTCTTTCAAAGACTGAAAAAAATACCTATGTTTGCTTTCAAAGACCCATGGGATCAACTCAATTTTCTGAGCATCTGAATTAATTCCTAATATTTCCAAAGTTTCTTCAAACATATTTAAATGATTTATTATTTTTGGCGATGCCTTAAGGTCAAAAATACCTACTGAATTTTTTAAGAAATTAACGATTTTCGTTAAATCCTGAACTTTATGAGATTTCTTAATAGGCTGTGGCTGGCTAGAGGGATGTGATTTGAAATACTCCTGTGTAAGAGGCTTCGCTCTTTTTTCATCATGAGATTTAGTTTCACTTTCGCTCTGCTCACTCTCCAGATAAACAGAGCTGTCAAGCCTAATCAGTGAGTTATGACTCAAAGCTTTCAAAGGGAACTTCTCTATCGAAGGATTTTTAACCCTTCGAACATCAGTTTCAACCTGACGTAGCTCATCAGCGAATTTCTCATGTTCGCGTTTCATTCTCGCCAAATTTTTGTTCAGCTCCTTATTTAATTTGGATAATTGAGCAATCTCATCTTGCAATTGATCTTTTTCTCTTGCACACACTTTCAACTCCATTATCATTCGTTCTGACTCATCTTTTAATTTATTTACGGTATCATGCAAGTCACAATTTTTATTTTCTAATCTGTCTCTGGTTTCTTTGTCATCATTCAATCTCTTGTTCATTTCTGCGATCAAGTATATGCATTCAGGCACAATTTTTAAAACAAAAATCTCTTTGTCTTTTTTATTTGTGGCTGCACTTATCTTTCACAAACACTCAAGAAAATTTGATTGATCTGACCAGATTGAATCAACATAATTAAATATATTTGCTTGCAATTCTTTTATCCAATCAAATAAATCGTCTGTGACGTGTAACTTGTCCTTTAGATAAGACATAACATCTATCAATACTATTTGATTAGCAAGTATCTCTACATCTTCCTGAATCTCAGATTCTGACTCTGACATTTTTACACTGTTTAGTAGACAACCGTAAAACCACAAGTCAAAATACAACAAGGAGTCAAAATATATATATATATATATATTTTATCTCTGTCTAATCAGACAATACTGACAATTATATTCCAAACAAAAACTACAATCTCAGCACAGTGCCTCCAATTTGTCGGATATAATCTCTGCACGTGAATACAACACGTTTGTATATTGGATTTATCAGCCAAGCCTCCAATATATCTATATTGGACTTACTGGACCTACCTCGGCAGTTGCCTCCAATATATCAGGGATTATTATTTCATAAGAAACTTATACGTGTCATGATCAGCCACAATGGCGGTACCTGGCATGTGCCAAGTAGGGCCCAGGTAAGAGGAAAAGCCGCTATATGCAGAGATGCGTGACACAATGATCAGGAAAAGTAAATAAACCACAGTAGACACTGGGGACCTCTGCACGGCTAAATACCAAAGGAGCCCTATACTGATAGATCGGTCCTTAGAGTGGCCGAATCTGCACTAATAGAAAAAGGTTACCTTGTAGCCGTGCAGAGTCCTGGGAAAACACAGACACCTGAAGGAGAATATACTCACCAACTTGCAGGGCAGGACTTCAATATACTAAAGCCGTGGTCTACAGGGACACACAACATATAATACGATAAGCACAGGACAGCTAGGGATATCCAGAAGAGTGGTCAATAAATAAGCCAGGGGTCAAAACCAAAATGTATACCTTGAGCCAAAGCGGGGATATAGCACCAGAGAAAATCCGTCAGCCAGGCCAGAGGGTCAATACCAGGAAGTCAATCAGAAACCTAGAACTCAGACAAGGGGGAAACACTGAGATAGAACTAGGATGGAAAACAGGGAGCTCTCAGGAACAAATCTGTGGCTGAAGTGAACCAGGATGCAAGAGCATGGTGATATGGGCCCATGGCTTTATATAGGGGAGTAATCAGCCCATAATCACCAACAGAAGCTCAACGAGCCATGAACTTAACCCCTGAGCTGCATGTCAGGGAAAGCAGCACAGGGAAACACATGGAAACACAGACATAAGGAATACAGAGGGCAGGGAGACAGGGTTGGAACGTGGGAACGTGACAATACGAGACACAAATATCAATCGTTTATATTTCTTAGAAATTATCCTGATTTCTTTTAATTGTCTGTGTTTTGCTTTGAAAAATACAATAATCAATAATCAGATAAAAATATATATATATATATTTATTACGTATACAAAAAAAATTCAAATCTCATATCATAAACAAAAATTTATAAACCACAATCCATCAGCATATAAAAACTAGCTTCGCAATAAATGTATCTCCGGTTAGTAACTGCATATATGATTAATATCATTTACCTTACCAGTTAGTAACTAATACACAAATGGTTAATAAACATTTCTGCTTAATACAACATACATTTCCCAGCAAACAATGTTTAACCAGCCAGCTCTTATAGATATATTTATATATCTCTATGCTACATGGATCAACAAAAGATGAGCTAATTTAATGATAAGTAATAAAAACTTATTTCGTGAATCCTCCCCTAATCTCGAGAATCAAACTTCTAATCTTTTGCTTTTTATTTTGTAGTTATATAATTCCTTGCTTATTAATTTTAATCACAGTAATTTCCAAATTCAATATATATATTGGTATCAATCTTACAACATTTCTTTTAGGAATAAATCCTTATATCCACTTCTTCATATTTCTATCTGCAGAATAGAAAATACTTAGAATTTGGATCTAACCCAAGTATCTGAGAAATCTCAGTCTACGTTGCAAGAATATCTACAAATATATATAATTACATTAATTCTTTTTTTTTCATACATTACCTGTCCAATTTGGATGTTGATAAGTCTTGGAATTTTCTATGTGATGCTTTGTTTTGGAATATGTGAAGATTATCGATATCAGATAATCAATGCATGTGAGTTAGAGATTTGGTGAGAGTCAGAAATTTGGTGAGAATCTTGATTGCCTCATGTCTTGGGATCTGCCTGCATCGTGGTGTGAGTCTGAGTGTTGGAATCTTGGACTCTCAGAGGGTCATGTGTAATGCATTGCAGTGTGAGTCTGAATGCTGGAATCTCGCCTTCAGAGTGTCATGTGTACTGGACGTCTGAATGCATTGCGGTGTGAGTCTCTGAATGCTGGAATCTCCGACTGACTTGCAAATAACATTGCCTCTTATTATAGCCAATTTGACGTCACTGGCAATATTATTGATATATCAATTATAATATTTACTATCCTCTAGAGGTCAGTATTGCACTTCTTAATTAATTCCACCATTTCTTTTTAATATTCCTATCTCGGGTAAAAAGTTCAATCTACACAAAGACCTTCTCTTCTCAGTCATTAGACACTGTGTCTCTGTCTAATTTATATCCCTACTCCCTTTTGAAATTACTTACTCAGAGTCCTATCAGCTAAATTCTTTTCTGGTTAACTCAACAGAATCTATTCTTTAGTAATTTCTATTATTTACCAATTATATACTTTCTACAATATTTATTGGAGTATATATTTCCTACTGTAAATATAATAAAATATACCTTGATTATAAACATATATTTTGTGAATATAAATCTATATTACAGAATATTAACTCTTATTCCTATACCCAAAAGACAAAATATCTTTTGTTTTAAAAACTTAAGACAGACCAATAAATTTAATTATGACACGTCTTAGCACTTAACTCTAGCCTTATCACACACAAACATTCTAGGTTCCTTCATGTCTGGCACTTCTTAAAAAAATATAAAAGACTTCACCCAGGAATGAACTCTGTAAAAAAAAATCTCGTTCATTTCTAAACCTAGAGAAAATTTTAAAGAAAAAACTGTCTTTAAAAACAAAATGGCTACAGGCATCCATTTTAATTTTTCCCTTGTGTAATATACCTGACATTTCAATATGTCCAATGTCCAATAAAGATTGTTTATTTTTTGAGCACCTCTGTGGTAACATTTGTGCTACCTCTATATATAATTTTTTTTAACAGACATATGTATAATATTAATTAAAAGGAAAAATTTTAAAATTACGAAAATACTTTAATATACACTTTAAAAAAAAATTGGAAACATTCATAGACAGTTCCTGATGTCAAGGTCCACATTCAGACCTCCCTCTGTGCAGTTTTCAAAGTGTAGATATAAAAAGTTTCCCTGAATGCCAACTTTTTGATAAGACTTCCTCCTCTCCAACCTAATGAAACCTGTTCTACCCCTGTCCATTTAAACTTCTCTAGTGAAAAATCATTACATTTATTACAAGATACAGGCACGCTGTGTTCTTCTTTATTCTTTACTACTGTATATTATTGTGATGTTCTGAGATTTGTACCTTTAGCATTTTTGTAGTCCTCCCTACATATTATGACCACAGGGGACATTCCAGAAGATAAACTATCAGGTCTATTCAAAGAAAGGTGAACCTCAGGAGAATGACTTGAGAAGTGAAAATTCTAGGTCAAAATAGCTAAACCAGAAAAATTCTCTCAATTATCTCACTTTCCAAATCGGCTATTTGGTCTAGATTGTTCTCTTCTCCTGACAGTTCTCCTGGTTTTCACCTTTTTCTGAATAGCCATGTATGTTTTACTGGTACAGTGGATGAACTGTTTGATTTCATATTCTTTTTTTGTAACTGATCTTCTAAAGAGTAATGTTTTACAATTCTGGTATTTACAGGCTAAACATTTACCACATTTATGGAAACCTATACTGTAGGTCTTCCTTCTAAAAAATTGTTTTGATTGTCTGGTTTACTTGGATTCACTGGTAAAACACTCAGCGCTAAAAAAAATTTAAAAGTCTGGGCTCACCTAAAAATAACAATGGGTTTGTCTGGTAAAACTGATTTTAAAATGTCATCATTATGCAATATATGCCAGTGATTATGAAAAATTCTTTGTGTTTCCTTTGCATGTGAATTAAAGGTGGTGCAAAAAGCATAATTACATTTTTTCTTCTCATTTGTAGTTATTATTTTTTCTTTTTTTAAAAGTTCCTTACCGTCAAGTCTCAAGTTGTACATAAAATCTTCATGAACCTTTCTAACATTATAACCTTTCTCCATATATCTCCATTTTATTACTTCTGACTGCTCTGTCTACATACCTTTCCCTCTCCTTAGTCAAACAAATTGACTTGTAGGAATATTATCAAGCAATTTCTTGCGGTGGGCACTGCTAATATCAATGGACGAGTTAGAATCCGTGGGCTTAAAATAAGTTTCTGTTTTAGTTGTATTGTTATTCATTTTTAACCACAAGTCCAAAAAGCTAATAGCTGTCTTATTTATATTGGCAGTAAATTTCAGATTGTGGACATTCTCATCCAACCCACTGACAAACTCTCATGCTATTTTCATGCCCCTTCCATATGAGGAGCACATCGTCTATATAACGTTTCCAGAGGACGAGACTCGCCCCCAGCTCCCGATTGGACCATATGTAATGGTTCTCCCAATCCGCCATGTATAAATTTGCGTACCTGGGGGCGAATCTCGTAGCCTGTCCTGTAGAGGCACACTTTGAGGCTCTTCATTACTTTGCTGTATACTGTTTTATTTACATTTACATACAATCCAGCACCTTTCTTGTGGTCACTCTTTTCCCTGTTACTGTTATCATTGCTGCGCCCTGTTTCTTTGTTTCGCCTTGTCCTATCCTGATATTATGACAGCAAACAATTACAGTAAGTTAAAACGTTTACCATAGCGGCTTACTGTGTTGTAGGTTAAAAGAATATGTATTTTTAATTATTAATTTATTGGGTGGGGCCTTCATGGATTCTTGCACCTGGGCTCTGAGGTTTATAGTTACGTCTCTGGTACATATGAAGTTACAGCATCACATTAGCCACATGATATTCATATAAAAAAAATTATTGAAGGGGTAGATCGAACTTTAATTACTTAACCCCTTCATTGCTGAGCCATTTCATCTCTGTGTGTGCTGAGCTCATTTTTAACGTTTTGTACTCATCATATTTAAATGCGATTTGAAGTCATGTTTATTTTGCGACCCAGACAAATTATATATACTTTTTTACTGCAGACTCATTAGATTCAGAATATATCATTATGACATGATTGAATACGTCATGTCCTGCCAGAATGCTATAACAAAAATGTTAAAAAAATGTGAACTTAAATTCAAATTTCAATCATCTGCAGGGTATAAAATTAAATTTTTCACATTTTATCTTCCAAGCCTTTATGGTTACATATTTTATGGGGTACGCTTGTTAAAAAAATTAGAAATGGGAACTCTTTACTGTATTTTTCTGCAAAGATACACAATTTTAGCTAAAAGTAAAAAAAAATTCATTTTTCAGTAGTGCAGCATCATTGTTCACATTATAATTGAAAAGTGAACAATAGTGCTGCATTGAGAAGTTTAAAAAAAATACATTTTAAAAATACATTTTTATTTATTTATTTATTTTAACCTGGTCATATTCTCCCTGATACCAAACAGAGCCTCTAGCTGCCACTGATCGGGAGATAGGGGGGACCTTTGGACCCAATATCTCCACCATACGGATTTCCATAAGAAACTCCTGGGCAGCTAGGGATTAAACCCCTAACTGACATCATCATGAGATGATGTCAGTGGGTGAAGGAGAGGCCCCAGAGGCTTGGCTGACCTTGACGGATCATGGACCAGCACCTAAGAGGTTAAAGAGATGCAGCGATACCCCTCTTTTTCTGTATGTCCCCCTGTTTGGGAGGGAGAGGTGTCCAAAGGACCCCCTCCCTTTAAGGGCTCTGCCAGGGGGGGTGCCTGAAACTGAAGTCATCGTGCCAGCCACTGGGAGGGGTATAAAAGCAGGGTTTGACCTCAAGGAAGTCAGACCACCACTGGACCCCAGAAAAAGACATAAGTATAGGTAGGAAAACCCCGCTGACTGGATAATATGTGGGGGACGTCCTCCGCATACAGCTGTGACACGAGGTCGTCCGCAGTGAAAGGGTTAAAGGATGTAAACGTAGCAGGTAAAAAGGATTATGTGTCATAGACATAGAAATAGAATTATAGCCAAAAAGGTATGCTGACAATAACAGTACAGAAGCTAGGAAATGCCGCCAGTCACACTTGTGTGTGTTTGGCTGGATGGATTGTAGGCATTACCATCTTCTCACTGATTGCACTTTTATTTTGCAGATGGGGACACACAATATGATTGATTCGGCACTTCAAAGAATATATAAAAACTTTACATAATTTTTTACACATTACTATACATTTGTAAAATAACATGACTGTTGTCAATACTAAAACATGTCCTTTCATGGAAATAAATTAGTAGCATACAACAAACACCTGTCTTTTTCAGTTGTGGAATACAGTGGGACTTAATTATATGCATTTCCATGAGTTTGGAGATGTGATATGTGTGTATTAGGATCTATTTAGTTTGAACAGTAGACCCCCATGCCGGGATGATGTTCATATTAGCAAAATAATGGTCACAATGTTATTTGTGTATGAAGCTGGAATCCACAGGGATAGATAATGACGCTACCATAGGACAGTATTAGATTGGTTGTAGTTTGGATGACCACACATGTCAGGTGTAGATCAATATATGCCGACAAACAACATGTTTGTTGTCTGGGTCATGTCATAATGGGACATATTGTACATTTGTATGATGTGGCATACAACAGTATTTTAAGTGTAAGAATAGTTTCCAATTGTCTCATTGGTATTTCAACATGTTGGACAGGTGTGCGTGTGTGTGACAGAATTATTTGCAAACAAGAATAATGACACAGTCGTACGGATTGAAAAATGTGAAAGCCAAACCTCAGGAGTACTATCCCAAAAATGAGATCACAAGTAGGGATGAGCCGAACACCCCCGTGTTTGGTTCGCACTCGAACAATTTCAAAAGTTCGAGTTCGAACGCGAACATGAACCAAACTCAATGCAAGTCAATGGGACTCAAAAGTTCGGTTTTTAGAATGCCCTGCAAGAGGGCATATATGCAAGATATTTGCCATAAAAGGTGTATGGGGGTACGGGTAGTGCCCTGGGGGACAGGAAACAAGGACAAAAAGTTGTTAAAAAAACGTTTTTAAAGGGACAGTGAGTTTTCCATGAAATAAGGGTTAAAAATAAAAACGAAAAATTCCTTCAAATATCGTGCCTAGGAGGTCCCCATAACCTGCCCGTGAAGTGGCGGATTTGTAGGATGTATAGAAACATTTAAAAAAAAAAATTAAGTTTCAAATGACGGTAAGCAGTTTTCATTTAATCTATTCATAAACAACTGCTTGGGGCGGCAGTCTGTATTAGAAAAGGAGACATTTTAGGACACTCAGAACAAGTTTAGTGATTTTTTGGCTAAATTATGGTGAAACTTATGCAGGCTTTGGATGAAAGTAACAATAGGTGCTTTAAAATTGGCCCTTTAGTGTCGGCAACAGTAATCCCTCTGTGATATTGTGGAAGAGTGCAGGGTTGGACCCTGCGGTCCAAAAAATTAAAATGATATAAATCTGGTACAGGCGTCAGTGCAGCCAAATATTGTGCCTTTCATGGCAGCAAGTGCCTTCACACCGTAACCCTTTTGTGGTATCGTAGAAGAGTGCAGGGTTGGACCCTGCGTTCCAAAAAATTAAAATGATATAAATCTGGTACAGGCGTCAGTGCAGCCAAATATTGTGCCTTTCATGGCAGCAAGTGCCTTCACACCGTAACCCTTTTGTGGTATTGTGGAAGAGTTCAGTGGTGGAGGTTTTGAGAATGCAGAAGACATCCCCGATCTATTCCGTTACGTCAGCATCAAGGGATTGATAGCTGCTGATCCAGGACTGATTCATTTTTATAAATGTCAGCCGGTCTACAGAGTTGGTGGACAGACGCACTCTTTTGTCTGTGACAAAACCTCCAGCGGCATTGAACGTCCTTTCAGAAAGCACGCTGGATGAAGGGCAACCTAGTAGCTGCATAGCATATTGGCTAAGTTCTGGCCAGTGATCCAATCTCAACACCCAGTAAGCCAGTGGATCATCTGCTGGAAAGGTATCCAGGTCTGCCCTTGCCCCTAGGTAGTCCTGCACCATACGGTGAAGACGCTGGCAATGGGTGCCTACATTTGACGTCCCTGGGCGTCGTGGACTAAAAAAAATTAAAAAGCCATCAGTCAAGCGGCCCCGGCCTTCACCACTATTCCTCTGATCATCCGCAGCCTCAGAAGCACCTGTGTCATCACTTGGTAACCTACCAGTGCCTGGAAAGGTGTTACACAAGTGTCGCTTTAGAGCGTCCTCAACTTTTTTCATTGCTCCCTCTGTGCGGGCAGGATGAGCTCTGCAACTTTACCCTTGTATCGTGGATCAAGAAGGCTTGCCAACCAGTAATGATCCCTCTCCTGGATAGCACGAATCCTGGGGTCCTTTACCAGGCTTTGCATAATAATAAACCTACAGTCGGAGTTTAATACTGAATACAATAATTTAAAAGTACCTGAAGTACCTAAAGTCTGCCGCTAGAGTGCACCAAATTACCTTTTGTAGCAATCCCTAGAAAAGTGGTAATAATAATTAGGAGCTCACAGTGAACGGATTTCATCAGAACCTTTCCACATACAGCAACCCTAACATGTAATGTTTGCATAAGTATTAACCCCTATTAGGAGCATAACCAAATTCCTAGATGTAACATTACAGAATGTAGGTACCCTCAAGTCCAGAAATATTGGGACATTGACAGAATTCTAACATCTTTGGCTCTATACACCACCACAATGGAGTTGGAATGAAACAAACACAATGTGCTTTAACTGCAGACTGTCAGCTTTAATTTGAGGGTATGTACATCCAACTCAGATGAACGGTGTAGGACTTAAAGCAGTTTGCAGATGTGCCTCCCACTTGTTAAGGGACCAAAGGTGTGTCGATTTCCCAATATTTCTGGACCTGACTGTATGTCTTAGAATGGTTGAGAATACAGATGGATTGCATTATATTTTGAAAAAGACGTGCTCTGCTTGAACAGTCATCATATTTCTTTCTTTGACCTAATGTACACACTTAATAAAAAAAATAATCTTCATGGATATCCAAACATCAGCACCCATTTGTGTACCCAACACTTGATTCTCTACACTCGCAGAAATATGTCAGGTGATGAAAAAAATACATTAATGTCTCCAGGGTGCTTAAAAACTACTGGGCCCTATTCCAAGTTTGTTGTTAACTCAACCCCTTCACTGCTGAGCCATTTCACCTCTGTGTGCTGAGCTCATTTATACAGTTTTTGCTCATCATGTTTAAACGCGATTTGAAGTCCTGTTTTATTTTACGACCCAGACATATAATAAATCCTTTTTTTTGGCAGGCTCTGCCGGAATGCTATAACAAAAAATGTTAATAAATCAGAATTTCTAATCAACTACATCATCTGCAGCATGTTAAAAAAAAAAAATCCACATTTTATCATCCGAGCCTTTGTGGTTATATATTCTATGGGGTATACTTGTAAAAAAAAAAAATTAGAAACAGATAACCCGTTACTTTATTTTTCTGATAAAATACATGATTTTATCTAAAAGTGTAAAAAAAAAATGTTTTTGTTAATGTAGCACTATTGTTCACATTTAAATTATAATGTGAACAATAGTGCTGCATTAATAAATTAAAAAATAATACATTTAAAAAAAATATTTTTATTAATTTATTATTTTTTTAAAACATTTATTTTTAATAAACCTGATCAGGAGTGATCATGGGAAAGGCCATGCTGTGGCCTTTCCAATGATATCAAACATGACCCTCTAGCAGTCACAGATCGGGCCATCTGCACCAGAGCAATTTCCATAGGGAAACCCCTTGGCAGCTAGGGTTTAATTCCCTAGCTGACATCCTCAAGCACATGCACAACAACATCAGAGGGTGGGGAGAGGCCCTGGAGTCTTGGCCGATATCAAATATGTCTGCCACATGTGGCAGCAACCCGCGACGTGGTGCCGATTGGCACCGGATTGGGGACCGGCACCTAAAGGGATAAAGAGAGCTATCACTGGAAAGGGCAGACCCTGCCCTCTCCAACTGTGCCTCTCTTTTTTTCTACATGCAGCCGTTGAGGAGGGAGAGGGGTCCAGAGGACCTCAGCCCCTTCCTTTCAGATTCCCCCCTGCAGGTGCCGGGGCTACCTGAAAATGGCATCATTGCGACGGCTGGGGCCCATAAACCCGTCGGGCTGGCTTCAAGGAAGCCAGACCAACATCGGATCCCAGCCAGAAAAGTGAGTATAGGGATTCAATACTGATCGGGAAGGAAAGGGGTCCAAGGGACCCCTCCCTTTCTGTCAATCTCCCGGCTCTGCCATGGGGACGCCTAAAACAGACGTCATCGCATGCCGGCCGGAGTCCATGAGGCAGGGCTGACATCAAAGAAGTCAGCCCGTACTGGGAAACCACAGCGATCAGCCGAAACAACCCGAAACAAGTTTTTCCCTGAGGAAGTTAGCATTGCTGACGAAACGTGTTGGACTGGTTGTCCCATTTTATCTTTACATGTTTTAACTTACTTTCTGTTTACTATAATAAACCACCTGCATTTGGGCTTATCTTACAAAGGTGAGTCTTAGTCTCTCATGCCTTCTTTTGAGGGAGTTCTGATACGTCTTGGTTTGCCTGTTTAGTAGACTTTTTAAGGTTACTCTCCTTATATAGTTTTAAACCAATAGTGACCGGGCGGTTTTACCATTGTCCGTCCAAAAGTACCCACTGCTGTTTTTACATTTCTGCGCTGTTTGTGTTTAGCTCCAGTTTTCCTCTTAGTTGTTTATGGAACCTTCACAGATTATATACTGATTTTCTCACCATTAAATGGACTTTCTAAAGATACCATTACTTTCCTCTTATCGTATAATTTAGTGTACAAAAATTTATGGAATATGATGAACAAATGGAAAAAACACACTTTTGCGGACTTTGACCACCAAAATCTACAACCGTAAAAAAAGACCCTGGCTAAATAGTTTCAAAATTTTGTCCTGAGTTTATAAATACCCAATGTTTACATGTTTTTGTTTTTTTACCTCTTCACTGTTGAGCCATTGCACCTCTGTGTGCTGATCTCATTTTATACGTTTTATGCTCATCATGTTTACATGTGATTTGAAGTCCTGTTTTATTATATGACCCAGACAAACAATTTTTTTTTAAATATATATGTTTTATTATTTTGTTTACACCAAACCTGGGCATCTTTTGGTATAATTGGAAAGGTCATGCTCTGGCCTTTCCAATAGTACCAAACATAACCCTCTAGCTGCCAGTGATCTGGAGTTAGGGAGGTCATTTTGAACCCCCTATCTCGACTTGGCAGATACAGGGTTAACTGCTCAACTGATGGCATTGCGCATATCGTGATGGTACATGTTTGGCAATGTTACATGTCAGTGGGTGGGGGAGGCCCAGGAGGCTTGTCTGACATCCAAGATGTCAGCCACCTCCAGGAGAGGACCGCCATCCAGTGCTGATTGATGCTGAATCGCGATCTGGCACCCAAGGTGTTAAAAAGACACTGATCGAAATAGCAGACTTAGCCATTTCCAGAGGTACCTCTCTTTTTTTAAAATGTTTAGCAGTTCGAGAGGGAAAAGTGTCCAAAGACCCCGCTACCCTTTCAGGCTCTCCCTCGGCTGTGCCGGGGGGCGAATGAAACTGACGTCAATGCACCCGGCGATGACGTCAGTCCAGCCAGAGAGGTGAGTATAGATAGGGGGATTATAGGATCATGACATACATGGTACGTCCTTGGTCTTTAACGGAATTTTTTCCCAGGACGAATCATGTACGTCATTGGTCCTCAAGGAGTTAAACCAGACTGAAATTTGGGACAGAAGCCTGGGAATTGCTGTGGATCAATGGTGAATCCATTGGGATTATTGCTGAATCCGCTGAGATGAAGGCTGAATAACACCAGGGTTATTCAGAGAGAGGTGAATGACTGAAGAATTTAAAATTCTAGGTCAAAATAGCCAAACCAGAAAAATTCTCCCATTTATCTCACTTCCCAAAGTGGCTATTTTGACCTAGAATTTTCCATTCTCCAGTCATTCTCCTGCTTTTCACCGCTCTATGAATAACCCTGCAAGGAGTGGTAACACCATATTGACATGCCCAGCGGTGTACCATGGGCTGTCAGCGCCCGGGGCAAGTGTTCCGTTGGATAATGCTGCGCTGCTTCAAGTGACTCATGTCACCGTTAAGGAGGAGTCAGGACAGAATTTTCTGACCAGAGCACCTTTCCAATAATACCAAATATGACTATGTTCGGTGTAAGATGAAATAAAAATAAAATTAATTAATTAAAATAAAACCGTGGTGGGTTTTTCAGAAAACAAATTGTCTGGGTCATATTGTCAGGAGATCAGACTCAGTCAAGCTTGTGTCTACACCTGACCCCTGGCTAGCAACCCCTTCCTGTCCTGCACTTGTATGTTTTTTCACATGCTTATGTTGTATACAGGTTATTGGATACCCTGCCTGAATGTCAAGCTCACGCTATGGTGCCCTCAGGTGTACTCCATACCTCCTAATGAAGCCTGTTCAAAAGGGAGATCCACACTTTCATCAGAACTTCAACATTAAAGTTCTGGAAGTGCAACTGTAACCGGCAATCTGTTGGTTTATTCGGGAAAGGTCGACGTAGTGAGGACAATGACGCTCCAGACACGAGTCAATTGCAGGAAAGGCATTCTTTATTATGGTATCAGACTTGAGCTGGAGTAAATCCAAAATATCAAGTGTGTGATTTGGGCAGAAACACAATTTTTATACATTGAAAATGAAAAAGGTACAACCCAGGTACACCCCGTGGGCAAATGCCCCCTCCCTCCATTCTGAGACAAAGACCAGATTGCAATTACACATATAATAAACAATTTGGACACAATCTTGATTTAGGACGGCGTCAGACGAACGCAGTGATCACGTCCATGTTGCTGCATAGTTTAACGTCCATCGTAGCATAGAATAATGATCAATAGAGACACACACAATAAGTACGTGCGCACTGAACTGCGCACGCACAACGCACATGGCAAACGGACGCAAGTTAGGCAAGAATGTAAAGCCACTAGACGGACGCGCAGAGTGCGTCACGTCCGCGTAGCATTCTGTGTGAGTGATGAAATGTCAGATGCAGCGCATTTGCGATGTCCAGCACCTTGACGTACAAAATGTTTTTTTCATATCCTTTTCAAATTTTTATCAGTTTTCATATTCATTTTATTTCCCATAGTTCCTTTTTTTTCTACGTCCGTCAAAAAAACACGGACCGTGTGGTGTCTACAGTATCTTCCATCAGTACGTCTGTCTGTTATACACGCAGAGTGTGCTCTGACTCCGTTTGTCTGACATTAGCCTTAGAAGGGAGGCATGATATCTGGGGTACCTTCTCACAGTCATGGTGGCACTCTTCTCTAGATAAGGACACAGCTGTAAAAAGTGATTATTTTGTTCGCTACTCATCCAGACTCAAGGCCTAGATGACCTTGCCTGCTTAAATCAGGTTTTCTTGGCATCTCTATTTACATTAACTAGGTTCTACATTTTAATAGCTACAACAGAAATTTTTGGAATGTTAGAGTCTCCTGATTAAAGTGGTAGTTAGTATTTCTTAGAATAAAAATCATGCAAGATGGCTGCCGGTATACAAGATGACAGCCATCTCCAGCTATTACCCTTTCACAACAAACCAGTCCTGTTTACCTGAAGCATCTTGTCCCTGAAGCTAAACCCTCCTGTGATCCTGTCAAGCTAACACGTGTATACAGCTAAATCTCTCAAGCAACCCTCTCTCAAGCAAGCAAGCCTGTCTACCCATCAAGAACCCTGTATCAAGCCTATGCAAAACTTCTCTCAAGCAAGCAAACCTGTCTACCCATCAAGAACCCTGTATCAAGCCTATGCAAAACCTCTATCAATCAAGCAAACCTGTCTACCCATCAAGAACCCTGTATCAAGCCTATGCAAAACCTCTATCAATCAAGCAAACCTGTCTACCCATCAAGAGCCCTGTGTCAAGCCTCAACTATACCTTCCTTGATTGCCTGTGTATGACTTCTGATTGGAAACCTGACTACGATTATATCCTGTTCCCTGTCTAATACTCTGCCACGTATTGACTTCTGATATTTTTGGTGTTCTGTTCCTTCCTTCTTGGTCTTCTTTTTTCATGTACTATCAGTTCTCCCTGCGTCTCATTTATTCTGTCTCGCCTCCAAAAGTATTCTTAATTCTCCTGTGTGTTCCTAGCTTCTCTATTTCCTTAGTCCCTAATTTTCCCTATTGCAACTCCCACTACTCTCAGCCCTCCAGTTAAGCCCTTTTCCTGTATCTCCTTTCTCCTTTTCTGTTGATGTGCTGTGCTGTGTCTTTTGCCCCTACCTCCTCAATATATATTCAGTCTGCTTCTTGTTTTGTCCATTTTACTAATAAACCTGTTGTGCCCTGCAACCTGCAGGACTCCTTTCATCCCTGCATCCTTAGGCTCACATCACCACCCGTTGCACTCGCCGTATGACACATATCATAAAACAGGACTTCAAATCACGTTTAAACATAATGAGCTCAGCACACAGAGGTGAAATGACTCAGCAGTGAAGGGGTTAAAAGCAAAATACATGTATTGGGTATTTCTAAACTCAGGACAAAATTTAGAAACTATTTAGCTGGGGTTTTTTTTGTCTTAATTTTTTTAATCTTTCATAAATTTGTTTTACAGTAAATTATACAATATTATGAAAATAATAGTATCTTTAGAAGGTCCATTTAATGGTGAGAAAAACGGTGTGTAATATGTGTGGGTTTCATTAGAAACTAGAGCGAAACACAAACAGCGCAGAAATGTAAAAACCGCAGTGGGTATTTTTGGACAGTCAATGGTAAACTCGCCTGGTTACTATGGGGTTAATTGCTGATTATCTTTGCACAGAACAGTTACAAGGTGTTACTGTATATCTATATGCAGACACTATGCCACATATAATTTTCATTTTTATATTCTTTTGGTATTTTCGGAAGCTGTATTGTTAATCTCTTTTTGAGCACTACACATCTCAATAAGCATGGTTTTCAACCATTTTAGTCTCTATTTTTTATCATTTACCTTATTTGACACAAAGGCCATTTCTACCTGAAGGGGAATAATGCAGAACCCATCAAAAATTGTGTAAGATAAATGACACCATTTAGGGCCCTATTACACTCTTCACGCAAACGTTAACGCTCACTTGCGTGAGCATTAACGTTTGCTGCGGTATTTACCGCATATTACAATCCAAACGCAAACGTTAAGTAACCCGTTTGCGTTTGGTACCTTGCGCTTCTCTGCACGAGGTTACTGTACTATGTGCTCCCTATGCTTAACACGGGTAGCGCAAAGTGTTAATCAGCGTTAGTATTACAAAGTCCCAGCGCTGATTAATGCCTGGCTCTGGTCAGTGAAAAGTTAACCAGAGCCAGGACTTGGTGTTAACAGATTCTGCAGAAGTGGAATCCGTTAACACCAGGCTTAAAAAATAAAAAACAAATCCTATACTCACCCTCTGTCCCGCGGCGAGGACCGCGGCTCTGTTCGCTTCCTCCGGCCGGCGGGAGCAGGGAAAGACTGGGGGGATAAAGTCCCCCCAGTCTCTCCCTGCGTATCACTACGCCGGCGAGATCCGGCCGGTCACGTGACCGGCAGGGAGGAACTCAATGGAGTCCTATGGACTCCATCGAGTGGATGCTCGCTGCTGCGCTCAGCGCTGCCGCAAGCATCCCGGAATTTTAAGCTCAGAAACAATGCAGGCAGTTTTAACGCGAAGAGTGTACTAGAGCCCTTAGTGTATTAGAACCTTTCATTCCACCAAAATTTCTGTAAAAGATAAATGAATATATGAAAATTTGAGCAATTTATATTATTTAAATATTTTTGTATTCAATGCAGAAATTGCCTTTTCACCTTATGTTTAATAGTCAAATATGTATCCAATCTTTAACCACTTGGCTGCTAAGGATGCGCTCAGCGCGTCCAGCGAAGGGGTTCTGTGCTGCGGATACGACGAGCGCGTCCTAG
This sequence comes from Leptobrachium leishanense, assembly GCA_009667805.1. Lineage (NCBI taxonomy): Eukaryota > Metazoa > Chordata > Amphibia > Anura > Megophryidae > Leptobrachium > Leptobrachium leishanense. The sequence goes on along the minus strand of CM019065.1, from coordinate 204,847,249 downwards.
CACAGGAGGCAGTGATCGGCCGGTATTTCAGACGATCCGGGCTGCCAGCCTTCGGGACCCCGGCGGGCAGTAATAGCGTCATCGCACCGGGCGCAATGACGTCTATTCCAGGAAACGCCCCCCCCCGCCACTGTGGGGAAGGTGCCTCTCCCTCCCCATCCACACAGCACAAAGGCAGGCACCGCTTTGAGGGGCACAGCCTGCCCTTCCAAATGGTGGCTGTCTTTAACCCCCTTGGGGGCTGGATCACGATTCGGCGCAAATAGGCACCGGATCATGGTCCCCTTCTGGAGCTGGCCGACATCTTGGATGTCGACCAAGCTTCCGGGATCTCCCCCTGCCGACTGGTGTCATCGCGCATAGCTGCCACCTATGGTGAAGATAGGGCGTTCATTGGAACTCCCTATCTCCCGATCCGTGACAGCTAGGTGTTAATCTTTGGTATAGTTGGAACGGCCAGAGCCTTTCCAAGGACACCAAACATGACCAGGTTAAAAGTGTTAAAAATAAAAATATAAATAAAAAAATATTTTTAACCACTTGGATGCTGAGGACGCGCTCAGCGCGTCCTCAGCATTCCCGCTGGTATGCGGAGGACGCGCTGAGCGCGTCCTCCCATTGGGGTCAGCGTTCGGCCGGGTTCCGGCCGATCGCTGGCCCCCCCGGTGCGGGCTGACATCCTGGATGTCAGCCGCGCATCCGGGACCACAGCCGCCCGAATTAGGTGTCATCACGGCAGCGCGATGACACCTAATTCAGGCGCCCCCCCCCCGCATGTGCGGAGGAGGCGCCTGAAAGGGAGGGGGGGAGGTCCTTCGGACCTCTCTCCCTCCCGATCGGCGGCTCTGCGGGGGTTAACCCAGGCATCATTTGGAAGGGCACAGCCTGCCCTTCCAAATGATGCCTGGCATTAACCCCTGGGGAGCTGGATCGCGAATCGGCGCTGAAAAGCGCCGATTCGCAATCCTTTCCCGGAGCTGGCCGACATCTTGGATGTCGGCCAAGCCTCCGGGAACTCCCCCAGAGGACTGGCGTCATCGTGCGTAGCACGATGACGCCAGTCCTAGACTTAACCCCTAACTGCCACCAACTGTGGAGATAGGGAGTTCCAATGAACTCCCTATCTCCGATCCGTGGCAGTTAGGGGTTAAATGTTGGTATGGTTGGATCGGCCAGAGCATGGCCGTTCCAACGATACCAAACATGAAAGTGAAAAATTTTGTAAAAAAAAAAAAAAATGAAAAAAAAAAAAAAATTTTTTAACCACTTGAATGCTAAGGACGCGCTCAGCGCGTCCTCAGCATTCCCGCTGGTGTGCTGAGGACGCGCTGAGCGCGTCCTCACATTGGGGTCAGCGTTCGGCCGGGTTCCGGCCGATCGCTGGCCCCTCCGGTGCGGGCTGACATCCTGGATGTCAGCCGCGCATCCGGACCACCAGCCGCCAGAATTAGGTGTCATCGCGGGGGCGCGATGACACCTAATTCAGGCGCCCCCCCCGCATGTGCGGAGGAGGCGCCTGAAAGGGAGGGGGGAGGTCCTTCGGACCTCTCTCCCTCCCGATCGGTGGCTCTGCGGGGCTTAACCCAGGCATCATTTGGAAGGGCACAGCCTGCCCTTCCAAATGATGCCTGGCATTAACCCCTGGGGAGCTGGATCGCGAATCGGCGCTGAAAAGCGCCGGTTCGCGATCCTTTCCCGGAGCTGGCCGACATCTTGGATGTCGGCCAAGCCTCCGGGAACTCCCCCAGAGGACTGGCGTCATCGTGCGTAGCACGATGACGCCAGTCCTAGACTTAACCCCTAACTGCCACCAACTGTGGAGATAGGAGTTCCAATGAACTCCCTATCTCCCGATCCGTGGCAGTTAGGGGTTAAATTTTGGTATGGTTGGATCGGCCAGAGCATGGCCGTTCCAACGATACCAAACATGAAAGTGTAAAATTTTGTAAAAAAAAAAAAAAAAAAAAATTAAAAAAAAAAAATTAAAAAAAAATAAACACTTTTTTTTTATTTTTTTGGGTTTGTTAATGCAGCAATATTGTTCCCATTTCAATTATAATGTGAACAATGATGCTGCACTAACGATTTTTGTATGCGGTGCGTTTGTTAAAAATAGTGTCATTTTCCCCAAAAAAAAATGTAACGAGACCCCATCTCTAATTTTTTTAACAAGCGCACCCCATACAAAATATAACCGCAATTGCTCGCATGTTAAAATGTGAAAAAAACACTTTACACGTTGTAAATTATTGAAAATACATATTTTATTGCATTTTTTGTTATAATATACAGACATGACATAACGTATACATATAATAATGACATATTATGAATCTACTGAGTCTGACGGAAAGAACGATATATAATATGTCTGGGTCATATACTAAAATAAGCCTTCAAAACACGTTTAAACATGATGCGCAAAACAGGTAAAAATGACCTCAGCACAGGGGCGGGAAAAGCCTCAGCAGCGAAAGGGTTAAAAAAAATATATAAAAAAAAAAATAAACACTTTTTTTTTTTTTGGTTTGTTAATGCAGCAATATTGTTCCCATTTCAATTATAATGTGAACAATGATGCTGCACTAACGATTTTTGTATGCGGTGCGTTTGTTAAAAATAGTGTCATTTTCCCCAAAAAAAATGTAACGAGACCCCATCTCTAATTTTTTTAACAAGCGCACCCCATACAAAATATAACCGCAATTGCTCGCATGTTAAAATGTGAAAAAAACACTTTACACGTTGTAAATTATTGAAAATACATATTTTATTGCATTTTTTGTTATAATATACAGACATGACATAACGTATACATATAATAATGACATATTATGAATCTACTGAGTCTGACGGAAAGAACGATATATAATATGTCTGGGTCATATACTAAAATAAGCCTTCAAAACACGTTTAAACATGATGCGCAAAACAGGTAAAAATGACCTCAGCACAGGGGCGGAAAAGCCTCAGCAGCGAAAGGGTTAAAAAAAAAATATAAAAAAAAAAATAAACACTTTTTTTTTTTTTGGTTTGTTAATGCAGCAATATTGTTCCCATTTCAATTATAATGTGAACAATGATGCTGCACTAACGATTTTTGTATGCGGTGCGTTTGTTAAAAATCGCGTAATTTTCCCCCAAAAAAAATGTAACGAGACCCCATCTCTAATTTTTTTAACAAGCGCACCCCATACAAAATATAACCGCAATTGCTCGCATGTTAAAATGTGAAAAAAAACACTTTACACATTGTAAATTATTGAAAATACATATTTTATTGCATTTTTTGTTATAATATACAGACATGACATAACGTATACATATAATAATGACATATTATGAATCTACCGAGTCTGACGGAGAGAACGATATATAATATGTCTGGGTCATATACTAAAATAAGCCTTCAAAACACGTTTAACCACTTGAATGCTAAGGACGCGCTCAGCGCGTCCTCAGCATTCCCGCTGGTGTGCTGAGGACGCGCTGAGCGCGTCCTCACATTGGGGTCAGCATTCGGCCGGGTTCCGGCCGATCGCTGGCCCCTCCGGTGCGGGCTGACATCCTGGATGTCAGCCGCGCATCCGGACCGGCAGCCGCCAGCATTAGGTGTCATCGCGGGGGCGCGATGACACCTAATTCAGGCGCCCCCCCCCGCATGTGCGGAGGAGGCGCCTGAAAGGGAGGGGGGAGGTCCTTCGGACCTCTCTCCCTCCCGATCGGCGGCGCACAGGGGGTTAACCCAGGCATCATTTGGAAGGGCACAGCCTGCCCTTCCAAATGATGCCTGGCATTAACCCCTGGGGAGCTGGATCGCGAATCGGCGCTGAAAAGCGCCGGTTCGCGATCCTTTCCCGGAGCTGGCCGACATCTTGGATGTCGGCCAAGCCTCCGGGAACTCCCCCAGAGGACTGGCGTCATCGTGCGTAGCACGATGACGCCAGTCCTAGACTTAACCCCTAACTGCCACCAACTGTGGAGATAGGGAGTTCCAATGAACTCCCTATCTCCGATCCGTGGCAGTTAGGGGTTAAATTTTGGTATCGTTGGATCGGCCAGAGCATGGCCGTTCCAACGATACCAAACACTACAGTGAAAAATTTTGTAAAAAAAAAAAAAATTAAAAAAAATTTAAAAAAAAATTAAAAAAAATTTAAAAAAAAATTAAAAAAAAAAAAAAAAAAATTTTTTTTTTTTGGGTTTCTTAATGCAGCAATATTGTTCCCATTTCAATTATAATGTGAACAATGATGCTGCACTAACGATTTTTGTATGCGGTGCGTTTGTTAAAAATAGTGTCATTTTCCGCAAAAAAAAATGTAACGAGACCCCATCTCTAATTTTTTTAACAAGCGCACCCCATACAAAATATAACCGCAATTGCTCGCATGTTAAAATGTGAAAAAAACACTTTACACGTTGTAAATTATTGAAAATACATATTTTATTGCATTTTTTGTTATAATATACAGACATGACATAACGTATACATATAATAATGACATATTATGAATCTACTGAGTCTGACGGAAAGAACGATATATAATATGTCTGGGTCATATACTAAAATAAGCCTTCAAAACACGTTTAAGCATGATGCGCAAAACAGGTAAAAATGACCTCAGCACAGGGGCGGGAAAAGCCTCAGCAGCGAAAGGGTTAAAAAAAAATATATAAAAAAAAAAATAAACACTTTTTTTTTTTTGGTTTGTTAATGCAGCAATATTGTTCCCATTTCAATTATAATGTGAACAATGATGCTGCACTAACGATTTTTGTATGCGGTGCGTTTGTTAAAAATAGTGTCATTTTCCCCAAAAAAAATGTAACGAGACCCCATCTCTAATTTTTTTAACAAGCGCACCCCATACAAAATATAACCGCAATTGCTCGCATGTTAAAATGTGAAAAAAACACTTTACACGTTGTAAATTATTGAAAATACATATTTTATTGCATTTTTTGTTATAATATACAGACATGACATAACGTATACATATAATAATGACATATTATGAATCTACTGAGTCTGACGGAAAGAACGATATATAATATGTCTGGGTCATATACTAAAATAAGCCTTCAAAACACGTTTAAACATGATGCGCAAAACAGGTAAAAATGACCTCAGCACAGGGGCGGGAAAAGCCTCAGCAGCGAAAGGGTTAAAAAAAAAATATAAAAAAAAAAATAAACACTTTTTTTTTTTTGTTTGTTAATGCAGCAATATTGTTCCATTTCAATTATAATGTGAACAATGATGCTGCACTAACGATTTTTGTATGCGGTGCGTTTGTTAAAAATCGCGTAATTTTCCCCCAAAAAAAATGTAACGAGACCCCATCTCTAATTTTTTTAACAAGCGCACCCCATACAAAATATAACCGCAATTGCTCGCATGTTAAAATGTGAAAAAAACACTTTACACATTGTAAATTATTGAAAATACATATTTTATTGCATTTTTTGTTATAATATACAGACATGACATAACGTATACATATAATAATGACATATTATGAATCTACCGAGTCTGACGGAGAGAACGATATATAATATGTCTGGGTCATATACTAAAATAAGCCTTCAAAACACGTTTAACCACTTGAATGCTAAGGACGCGCTCAGCGCGTCCTCAGCATTCCCGCTGGTGTGCTGAGGACGCGCTGAGCGCGTCCTCACATTGGGGTCAGCATTCGGCCGGGTTCCGGCCGATCGCTGGCCCCTCCGGTGCGGGCTGACATCCTGGATGTCAGCGCGCATCCGGACCGGCAGCCGCCAGCATTAGGTGTCATCGCGGGGGCGCGATGACACCTAATTCAGGCGCCCCCCCCCGCATGTGCGGAGGAGGCGCCTGAAAGGGAGGGGGGAGGTCCTTCGGACCTCTCTCCCTCCCGATCGGCGGCGCACAGGGGGTTAACCCAGGCATCATTTGGAAGGGCACAGCCTGCCCTTCCAAATGATGCCTGGCATTAACCCCTGGGGAGCTGGATCGCGAATCGGCGCTGAAAAGCGCCGGTTCGCGATCCTTTCCCGGAGCTGGCCGACATCTTGGATGTCGGCCAAGCCTCCGGGAACTCCCCCAGAGGACTGGCGTCATCGTGCGTAGCACGATGACGCCAGTCCTAGACTTAACCCCTAACTGCCACCAACTGTGGAGATAGGGAGTTCCAATGAACTCCCTATCTCCCGATCCGTGGCAGTTAGGGGTTAAATTTTGGTATCGTTGGATCGGCCAGAGCATGGCCGTTCCAACGATACCAAACACTACAGTGAAAAATTTTGTAAAAAAAAAAAAAAAAAATACAAATTAAAAAAAAATTTAAAAAAAAATTAAAAAAAAAAAAAAAAAATTTTTTTTTTTTGGGTTTTTTAATGCAGCAATATTGTTCCCATTTCAATTATAATGTGAACAATGATGCTGCACTAACGATTTTTGTATGCGGTGCGTTTGTTAAAAATAGTGTCATTTTCCGCAAAAAAAAATGTAACGAGACCCCATCTCTAATTTTTTTAACAAGCGCACCCCATACAAAATATAACCGCAATTGCTCGCATGTTAAAATGTGGAAAAAAACACTTTACACATTGTAAATTATTGAAAATACATATTTTATTGCATTTTTTGTTATAATATACAGACATGACATAACGTATACATATAATAATGACATATTATGAATCTACCGAGTCTGACGGAAAGAACGATATATAATATGTCTGGGTCATATACTAAAATAAGCCTTCAAAACACGTTTAAACATGATGCGCAAAACAGGTAAAAATGACCTCAGCATAGGGGCGGGAAAAGCCTCAGCAGCGAAAGGGTTAAACATGATGAGCAAAACCGGTAAAAATGACCTCAGCACAGGGGTGGGAAAAGCCTCAGCAGCGAAAGGGTTAAAAGTGTTTATTTTGTTGTTTTTTTTGTTTTATTAATGCAGCAATATTGTTCCCATTTCAATTATAATGTAAACAATGATGCTGCACTAACAATATTTTCTATGGGAGGGTTTGATAAATATCACGTAAATTCCCCCACAAATTTTTTTTATAGATTCCCATATCTAATTTTTTTTAACAAGCGTACCCCGTAGAAATATAACCGCAAACGCTCGCATGATAAAATGTGGAAAAAAAACCCCACTTTACACGCTGTAGGTTATTGAAAATTAAAATTGTATTGCTTTTTTTGTTATAATATTCAGACAGGGCATGACGTATACATATAATAATGATATATTATGAATCTACCGAGGCTGCCGAAAAGAACAATAAATAATTTGTCTGGGTCGTATAATAAAACGTGGCTTCAAATCGCGTTTAAACATGATGAGCAAAACCGGTAAAAATGAGCTCAGCACACAGGCGTGAAATGCCTCTGCAGCGAAAGGGTTACTATATAAATATTATGATAATATTTTTTCAACAAAAAGCACTTGGTAGAGAAGGGGTTCATCGAATGCACCCCAAAAATACAAAACATCTACGTAACAAAAAAAAGGCTAACATAAATGTAGAATTTCGAAAACAATGAGCCATAAACACCTTCGGACATTATTCAGAGATCACTCATTTCCATCTAGTCTTCCCATGTGATTACTACTATATGGGACACCACACACCTGCTTATTGATTTGTTAGCATGGCACGGAAAAAGCAATTATTTGCTCAGTGTCCATGAAATCACTAAACTGTGCCCAAGATTGCATGGGAAATGTACAGCTGTATGTATCCTGCACATCCTCTTAAGAGTGCTACACAAAGGGGTATACCGACATTGTGTGATATACAACAGCAGCTGTTAAGTGTTTCTAAAATCCTTAAATAAAAAGGATTATATTGTATGTTTTTTAATTGTTTATGCATAATAATGTAGAGCATGCATTCTTTACTTTTGATTAGATTTTTCTTGTCGTTGTACCTTTCTACAATCCCAGTATGCCTGGGATCACTTTGGTTTGTGAAAACGCCAAAAGCTTATGGATTGGTTAGATGACTGACAAAAATCTATATATTAAATACGTCATTCAATAAAAAAAACACTAATAACAGTAGAATTTGTTTAATAAAATGCACATTATCAATTTTAAAAAATATATAAAAAAAACTGCTTTAATTTCTGTGTTCCATAGTCTGTGATCACAAACAGAAAAAGAAACAGATTTTTGTGTGCTGCTGGTTGATGGCAGGTTTATTGTAAGAGATTCTGTCCCTTTGTTTCCTTCCCCCTTAACGCAGTGAAAAGGTTTTCCCTCCCCTTCTCTGTCTCATTTCCATTCACTGTCAAATAAAAGCTACTTCACTACTGAGAATTACACTAGCTGTTACAAAAGGGCAGCACAGGGTCTACTGGCCATCTACACAGTGGTACATAAAAATGTGCTTTACATTAATCCGGATCCAGATTGCATTATGAAGGAGCTGCCTTCCTTACGATGCAGGAAAGATGTGAAATTGCAAGTATCTATTTCTAACATACGTTGGTTTTGTTCTCAAAGCAGCCATTTGGAACTCAAGGAGTTAAAACATTGGAGACTCAGAGCGTGATTTCAGGATCTCAGCATCATACTCCGGACTGACCAGTGATTGCAAGAATATATGAATATGAATTCACATTCTATTCTATGGTAATTATTGCACTTAATCGCTCGAGAGATACTTTGCAGAAGCATCTTTTGTCCTTCTTTGAGGTTATTTCTTGTGATTTCATTGTTTACCACTACTTCGCTTAAAGAAAGCATTTTAAATTAAATGAAAATATTTTTTAAGTATTTTTTCAGAGCTGTATTTTGTTTCTTTAACTTATTGTTTATCACCGAGAACATTTGTACATTGAATAGGAAATATTTTTTGTCAACATATCTCTTTTGAAAGTTTGACGTATATATTCCAAAATAACTGCATGGGAAAAAAATATTTTTAATATACTCGTGTTTCATTTTTTTACTGTATGTAGAGAACAGTTAAAAAAAATGTGTATTCAATGAATCTGTTACTACATCGTGGCATGTGTATGTTTTAAACTCAGCTTTCCGCCAAAGCAGCAGATTGTGTCGTAGGAGTAATATTTTCATGTGTTTCCAAAACACTCTGAAGTTAGATATTCTCCAGTCCCATTTACAGTTCATTACATTCATTAGCGCTGTCTGACCGCACATGGCATCCCAGCATCTTATGTCATCAGATCTAGGTGGTAGGTGTAATTCATTTTATAAAATACTTACATCTAGTACACAAATTTAAAAGAATTATTATTGATTATTGAAAATAAAATCTGAGTTTTACTTATTGACAGAATTAACTAAGGACTAGAAAGACTTTCATAAATCAGTTGCTTTCCTGAAAGCACGGGGTTAAAAGAAGTGTACTTGTCTTTTTTTTTATTTTCATTTTTAACAAAACCATCTTTAATGTATATGATCGTATGTAAAGACTTATATTATTATTAATGTCATTAATAACATACTTTTGACACATTGATCTAGTTGCATAAATTATGAGGTGCATCATACATAGGCATAATTGACATAGGACTTTTAGTAGGTAGGGAATATTTTTGAGGCATATCAGTCAGTGATTGGATACACTAAAACACATCTATAGCCAATGCAGTGCTGCGTAGAATTCAATGGCTGATATGTGTACGCTCCTCCTTCGTTTCCTTCTGTTGCCAGCTAGATTTTGCCTTAGCTTCTCTGTCTGATGGAAACGATATTACAAATCAACCTTGAATTGCATCCTTTTTCCTAAGGATTACCAGATTGCTTTTCAAGATGTGCTGAGAAAAGGGACGTCTCTTCATACAAGGCATTTCTGCAATGATTCATCCAGCAGGTTACCGTGTTTTGCACGTAGGGGTACTGCATCTCTTCCCTTTGTGGCTGCTCTTAGATCTTACATATGCACAGTTCCGTTACTCTATCCCTGAAGAATTGAACAGGGGAGAAATTGTCGGAAACATTGCTAAGGATCTTGGAACAGATGTGGCAAAACTAGTGGCTGCCAATCTTCAGGTACTTTCTGATTCTGACTCCCAATATTTCTCTGTAAATGTAAACAATGGAGCCATATTGGTGAACGACAGAATAGATAGAGAGGTTCTCTGTGGGCAGAGTATTACATGTATCTTAAATCTTAAATTTGCTATTGAAAATCCAGTAGAAGTATATAGGATTGAGGTTGAAATACTGGACATTAATGATAATTCTCCCCGATTTCAGAGTGAGGAGCTTACATTAAAAATCAATGAACTGGCATCTCCAGGTGCCCGATTTCTTATACCAAATGCTCAAGACCCTGATATAGGGAACAATGCACTGCAAGAATACCATCTTAGCCCCAGTGAAAATTTTGCTTTAATTGTCAAAAAGCGCACTGATGGCAGCAAGTTTCCCGAGTTAATTCTAGAAAAGGCTCTAGATAGAGAGCAGACTGCTGTCCACCACTTGGTGCTGAAAGCAGAAGATGGTGGTGTACCGTGTAGATCAAGCACAATGCAAATTACTGTTATTGTTTTGGATGCAAATGATAACCACCCTGCATTTGATCAACCCTCTTATAATGTCCAGCTTAAAGAAAATGCCCTAAAAAATTCTTTAGTCATAAAGCTCAATGCAACTGATTTAGATGAAGGGCCTAATGGGGAAATTGAGTACTTTTTCAGCAGTCATAACTCAGAAACCTTAAGTAATATTTTTCAGCTAAATTCAGATACGGGGGAAATCCGTGTCATAGGTAATTTGGATTTTGAGGAAATTTCCATTTATGAAATTGACATAGAAGCTAGAGATAAGGGAACTCCCATTATGGAGGAACATTGCAGTGTAATTGTCCATATTATTGATGTAAATGACAACACCCCTGAGATGACCATAAGTGCATTTTCTAGTTCTGTTCCAGAAGACTCACCTGCTGGAACTGTAGTTGCAGTTATAACAATAAAAGACAAAGATCATGGGGATAATGGAAGGGTACAGTGCCAAGTAGACAAGAATCTTCCATTCACAGTTAGGGAAGATTTTGAACACCAATTTTCCTTGATTACAAGTGACCAGTTAGACCGTGAAAGTGTTTCTGAGTACCAAATTACAATAACTGCGAGAGATATGGGTAGCCCTCCACTCTCCACAGTTCAAGTAATCTCAGTAGTTGTGTCTGATGTAAATGATAATGCCCCTCAATTTGTTGAACCAGTTTATGAAGTTTTTGTGCAGGAGAATAACAAAGCCGGCGAATTGCTCTGCACTGTTTCTGCTACGGATCCAGACTTGGACCAGAATTCACGCCTTTCTTATTCGATTTTACAAAATCCTAAGGAGGACTACACTTCTTCATCTCATATTTATATCAACTCTGAAAATGGACAGGTCTACTTGAAGTTTCCACTAGATTATGAAAAAATTAATTATTTCCAGTTCCAGATAGAAGTTACAGATGCTGGTTCCCCACCCCTCAAAAATAAGACCGTTGTGCATGTTTTTGTTTTAGATCAAAATGACAATTCCCCAGTTGTTGTATTTCCTCTAGTTGGAACTAATTCAATTGCACAGTGTAAGATATCACGGTCAACTGGTCCAAACATTATGGTAAGCAAGATATCAGCAGTAGACCATGACTCTGGTCGTAACGCCTGGCTTTCATACAACTTGCTTGAAGCAACGGATCCTACACTGTTCAGTATTGTTATGAGAACTGGAGAAATAAAAACTAAAAGAGCTATTCAGGATGTTGATCCTTCCATACACGAGCTCCTTCTTCTTGTTAAAGACTCTGGAGAGCCATGCTTATCAACTTCTGTTACAGTTATGATGACTTTGGAAGACAAAGATCTTGAGATCTCCCACGGTGTAAAAGATCATTCTAAAAAGAGGAATATATCTAGCCTAACTCTGTATCTAATTGTTTGTTTAATTGTCATTTCTGTGATCTCATTAATTGGTTTGGCTGCACTTGGAATTAAAATTCACAAATGTGAGAACAAGAATTTTCCACTCTGCTGTCGACAGAGTCAAAAGAAACCAGTGGTAACAGGAACGAAACTACATGGAACTTTTCAACTTCATCCAAGCCTTTGTAACACAATAATAGGGGTCCGAGTGGACTGTGCTGGAAATATCCCATCTAATCGAAGGGTCAGAACATGCTTCTCCCCAGTCTCTGATATTAGTGAGTTTATGTTTATGAGGCCACCCCATGTTACTGCTAACTCCTCTTCCCCAGGGATATTGGTTCCAGATCCTAACTTCTCCATTGCTTCCAATGAGGTGAGCTCCTAAAACTTGCCATTACATGAAACCAAAGTCAAGTAAGATGAATGTAATTAATATTTGAATATTTCATCTTTCATGGCATCTGTGAGCACTGTGGTAAACATATACAGCCCATTTTATCATCACAGACCATTATGCCATACTATTTTATCCACCATATAGAGAAGCATAAATTGTGGCAAGTTGAATCAATATTTGAATGCAAAATAGTTAGAAAAAAATAAGAGTTTGCATGTTTTATAATGCTATGCACGTGACCTTAGGTTTAGTTAGGAATGTATATTTCAGAATAGGGGCACTGAAATTTCTCATACAGAATTATATGGTGCTAATGCAATAGTTGCTTGATAAAATTACATGACAACTAGTACTTATTCATTTAAAGAGCATTTTTGGCTGGAATAAAGTTTTTTTCTTTGTTATTTATAAAAAGATCCATGTTCAAGTTAAAATAAAGAAACTGGATTGGCCATAACAAAATTTGTTTTGGCCTATACAAAGTATGCAGTAAAGCAGGTGTGCTCAACCTTGGCAGCCAAGGGGGACCCTATTCCAAGCTTAGTGTTAACTTAACCAGAGCTGTTGTAAACTTACCAGAGTCATTGTAGTCTATGGAGTTAAGTTTACAACAGCTCTGGTTAACCCTTTTACGCTGCAGGAAGTACTATGCCATTCCCGCTGGCATCTATGGGCCGTATCAGAAACACCCAACAGTTCTCGCGTAATTCGCTGACGCGGGCAGCCTAAACTCAGGCCATCTCCCCTGCAGCCAATGGCGCACGTCAGCTGTATAGGCAGGCTGAAGGAGAGGCCCGTCACCGCAGCCTGAGAGGAGGGCGTACTAGTACACCCTGCCAGCATTAATGCCCTCCTGTAAGAGATTAAGTTTAGAACTTGCAGATTTTCCTTATTGTCTCCGTTTTACCACTGTATTCCGGGGTAGGTCCTTTCTTAGTGCCTGACCCTGGAACAAAGTACAAAGCTGGCCAATACCTTTTTGAGTCCTGGAAGTGAGCTCTGAGCGAGCTCTCGCAAAATTAATCTCCATAGATGAATCACAGAGCAAGATTAGGAACTATTTTCCTTGTAGGATGAGAGGTGAGTATGGGATTTAATGGGGGGTTTCTACAGCATGTTAATATTGCAATTGCAAAATCATTTTATACCAGCTTTTAAGAGTCAGTATTTCTCAGTGAAATACCATTTACTGTGTGGAGGCACAGCACAAGCTACTTTGAATAGCCTGTGCTTCCATGCGGTGCTGTACGTTAACATCTCCCATAATAATTCTAGTAATAAGTATATATGTACAGTAACCTCCCTTAAGAAAACCCTACATCTGAGCTCAGCTTGTGGCTCGAATGGAATGGCATTTCCTGTTGATAAACTAACTACAGGAGATGTTATGTGTAACGTTTTCTGAGTTAGCTTATTGACAGGTATGAAATATAGCCCCTGGAGGGCCAAAGTTGCGCACCACTGCATTATAAATATATATTGCCAAAAATGACCAAAATGGAACTATATAGTATTACTGTAGGCATAAGAGTAACATTAGTGGTGTTGGGAAGGAATCTGGCCTATTCCTATCTGACATTTTTCTCTAAACGTCAAGGGAAATTACTTTTCATAAAATAAACGTGTGTGTGTATGTATATACAGTATATATATATTATAATACAGCATCTAGGGGACCTGCAGCCAGGATCTATAACATTCTTAGTGCTCCTGTGCAAACAGCCGCCCAAAAAGTATAGAACACCAGGAAGGAGCGCACTCCAGGGAGTCTTATAAAATAATCTTTTATTGTGCCTACAAAAGTGTCAACGTTTCAGTCCTTTGTCGACTTTTCTCAAGATGCCATCTTGATAAAAAGCCACAGAGGACTGATACGTTGACACTTTTGTAGGCACAATAAAAGATTATTTTATAAGACTCCCTGGAGTGCGCTGCTTCCTGGTGTTCTATACTTTTTGGGCGGCTGTTTGCACAGGAGCACTAAGAATGTTATAGATCCTGGCTGCAGGTCCCCTAGATGCTGTATTATAATATATATATATATATATATACATACACACACACTTTTATTTTATGAAAAGTAATTTCCCTTGACGTTTAGAGAAAAATGCCAGATAGGAATAGTGGTGAATTTTTATATTATATAAATATATTATAAAAAATAAGCTCTCTTATATCCCATATTCCTATACAATGCTGCTAATGTTATGCTTAATACTATAAATGCACATTTGGCCAATCAGGATTTACTTTGGCCTCCAATTTGCCTGGGAACATTTTTTATCATATACCAGCATGGTTTTCAATAGAGATTAGCACGCCAACATGTAAACATAAAGAACATAGATGATATCTAATGTTTTGAGCAACAATACTAAATACAATAGAATCCCAACATTGTGTTAGTGTTTTTTTTTAATATATTGATTAAATTTGTAATTTTCCATTCCTGACAAATCCATTGATGACATTTGTCATCATGAAATTGTAAAGGGGCAATAAATTTGCAGACAACTTGCTCTATATTCATTTGAGATTAAGGGCCCTACGTATGAAATTGTGTTGCTTTTTTTTTCCAATGTTAGGAACAAACCTCCACTACCATTAGTAATAAAGGCCTCTAATATTCGTATTGCTGGTATATATATTTACATCGTTTGCAAAGATTTTTTTATGGAAAATAAGTGCCAATATGCAAACATTCAACCTACATGTAGCCAAACATATTTACTATTTCACAGTGGAATATTAACTTAAAATAAATCAAACAAATCCAATATGGAGAGCTTTTCTAGGTTTGATTTTTTTATTTAAAGAATTCTCTTCTAGCAAACATAGTATAAAGTTAAAGATATTATTGATATATAATTGTTGCTTAGTGCCTTAAAAAATTTATGCATCACGGAATCCAACCACTGTCGTGCCAGCAGGACAACTAAATTACACCTTAGTGAAGAAGTCATCCATGAAATGTACTGACATAGATCTTATTATCTGTGTGGAATATTTTTCATATGTAAGATCTAAGCAAGGAATAGGCCTTAAAGCCTATTGGAGTCTTCATGTCCAGATTTATACTTAAGCATTGTATGAAGGCCATATCATGGGCAAGAAACGCTTGATCTTCAGCATCTGTCATTCCAAAAATTTCATTTTTTTGTACAACATGTTCATAATAAAACATTTTTCACTTTATTTTACTTTGTGTCAATTGTGTGTGTTACATTATGCTTTATATCATTGTTGCTCTTTTTCTAACAACTGTTTAAAAAAAGTTTGGTTTTAGCAAAGCTAATGTTTTTGCCATATTTTCTCTCAGTAAAAGTTCTGAAATGCTTACTTCATGAAGGTATATTGATAACTCATTTGACAGGTATCAGTCCTCAAACTGATGTTGGAGCATAAACCCAGTTTTAGTTGATGTCTCAATAGATGCTGCTCAGCAGGATATTCTGAGGTCATACCTGTCTTAAGTGTTCTCAATTGAGCTTGTGCCATTGTTCTTTTCTAAATCTTTTATTTCATTATATTTTTATATCGTTAAGTGTTGGAATAAGTACAGGAAAGCGGTTTTAGGTAAATATTACCCAGTGACCATGGGCTTTTAAGCATGGGAAAGGATCACAGACATTTATTCAATATGATCTTATTTTACCTACCATACTAAAATCTTTAGAAATGTATCACCAAGCACATAAACCTTACTGAAACATGGGCTCGAATTTCACAGCTACTCTCTTGCTTAAATAATGGACTAGTGGAAAGAGAGTCATCTGGACTCCTCTCAAAATCCGTACACTTTGACCACAAATCTCTATGCTCCGATTGACCCTAAGTCCTTCAGGAGTCATCTGGCTTAGTCTTTGCCCTTTGTTCTCTGATATGAATATCATAAACATTGATAATATGATACTACTCCTACCTACTCCCCACCATAATGTTACTTATGTATATAGTAAGCTAATGTCAGACGTCCTGTTTATATTATCCATTGGTCTTTACAATTATGAATGCATGGATACCAATTTCAGTATCGTTCATTGTAATAGTTAACATAGAGACATCCACTCTGAAACGCAAGCACTGATAATACGCATGCGCAAAATGGTGGACCCGCGGAAAATACCGGATCCACAGAATTCGAGGCATGAACCGCACGCCAATTCAGCAAGTTACACCTGGGGACAATTATAATCGTGATTACAAGGATATATATATAAAAGGTTTATTATTACCTGTAAACCGACTGAGGAAGCCGCGGTACGTGGCGAAACGCGTCTGGTTAACTGGCTGTGCCAGGTTGATTTTATTTTGTTTTTATGTTTCAATAAATGTTATTACTTGCACCAGTCCCCGGTGTTTTGCTGAATATAGAGGTTTTCCATGGGCTTTATCTCAAATAAGTCCACAGGTGTTTGATCCCAGAGCTTGGCTAGAAGCTCCAACACATGTGCGTTCAATCTCTATAGATATACTTCCACTATACTTCCAAACAGACCTGCACAAGGAAGTCTCTCTTTTGTTGCATGTCCCTCCATGTATTGAGATCGGAAGAGGGTTTCCATCTTTGAAGGTTGTGGGTCGCCTCCTTCAATACAGAAACAAAGGACCCAATGCGCTGACCCGCTCAGAGCCAGTGTTGGGGCTCTTTTCTTGTGAGTTCGAGTAGTATCATGTGCACACAAAATTGATAATTTGTATTCGCTCTGCACTATTGTATTTCTCTATTGTTTTTCATGATACATGTGGACGGTACTTCATAAGAGAACCATCATACGATCCAAGAGCGACTGCCATCGCGCTGCCAGATACGTATTTGTTGATCTTTGCACACTGGTTTGGGGGAAACCACTGATTGCTGGCTGGCTTTGGAGAGTTGGTGGCGGTACAGGCAGGGGCGCCTACCACTTTGTTTGTATACATGATAGTTAACATAGCTACATCCCTGATTTGACAGCATAGGTGTGCACAGGGGGTGTGCCTGGCGTGCCTAGGAACATTCTAATGTTGGGTGTAAAGGTCCTCTTTCACCTCTTACATTGAAATTTTAGATGTCCTTTATCTGGTTCATGATGAACAGCATAAAACTGTCTATATTTCTGATTACAATCTTTTATTTCTAAAGCAAAATGTGTATTTTGGGAAAAAATCTTCTAAACATACGTTTTGATTTAATAAATGTTCTATGGGTACACACCCTAATGTAATGGGCTGTGCACACCAGTGTTTGGCAGTGTTTCAGTTGCCAAAGCTCCAGCTGCAAATTAAAGCTGAAAATGGTTAAAAAAAATATATATATCCTCTGTCAGGTGGTGCCTGACATCTTCAAAAAGTCGTTGCGATCGTATGTCAGGCACCATCTGACATAGGACTTTGGAAGTCCGTAAACTCGTATGTCGGGTGCCAGTTGACATAGGACTATTTTATCAGCAACAGAGCACACTTCAGACATGCTGAAAGGAAACAAATACCTTATGAATACCACTTGTATTTGTTCTAAATGATGTTCGCTCAATCGAAAATCCAAAATTCAAAAAATCCGGAAAATAATGGGATTTGTGTGGGTGGACGCGGAAATCTTAATGGATAGTTAAAGGTTAAAGGGAATTCTTATTTTCAACTAAGCAACTTTAGCACAGTAAATATTTTCACCTACTGTATCAGGAGAGATGATTTGCTGTTTATTGCACTATAATGAAACATATATTTCTTCAGTGTACCTTTTTGATGTAGTTAATTGAGCTGTTCACTTTTTTAGGACTTTTGGAGTCTATACTTGTGAATGTAAAGAGTCAAACTATAAGGCTAGGGTCAGACGAACGCATTTTCGCGTTGTCTGTGAAAAAGTGCGTTCGAACGAATGGACGCATTTTTTCACGGAGTACGCGATAGCGGTCATACGATGCGCATTTGCGTTCGTGATTTTGTACGGATCATCAATAAAACACTTTTTGCATCTGGACGTTATGTTGGCCGGACATTAGCAGTGTCTGACATCTCCAAATCACGCAAACACGCCGCTAGCGGCCGCAGCGCACTCTGTACGACCGTACTAGTGGTTTCACATTCTCGACAAAATGCGTTCGTTTGCCACTTGCGTTGCACGGCCGGACTTTCGTCCGACCGTACTTCGTATATTGGCCGTCATTGCCCGTCATTTGCTGCTAGTGCGGCCGTAATTAAGTGCGCCAGAACGCACATTTAAAGTGCGCTAGTCTGACCCTAGCCTAAAGAAGGAAAACCTCTATTTGTTTTATTTTGGCACTACTTGGTATTCATAATCTGTTGGGAGCAGGACCGGATTAAGATCTCTATGGGCCTGGAGCTGAATATTTTAGTGGGCTTTTTTGTAATTTAGCAAAATGAAAACATATTTTAGGTTATTTAATAGTGCAGATACAGGTATATCTAACCAGGCAGATACTGTGTGATTAATTTTTCATCATTTAAAGAGTGTAAAAAATTGTTTTCCCATTTAATCATCCAAACCTTTGTGGTTATATATTCTATAGGGCATTCTTGTTTAAAAAAAAAAAGTGAAATGGGAACCTGTTACTGCATTTTACTGAGAAAATATACAATTTTAACCAAAAAATTAAATATATATATATTTTACTAATAATATGACTATGTATAAAGCACTGTATATGGTTTATATATACTCATTTTATATGTGTTGCTCATTTTATATGTGACAAATGGATAATGCCATCGATTTGGAACTAAAAATAAATAACAAAAAGGGTTTTCTTTTCTTTTACATTTTACATGGTCAGGTTTGGTATTAATGCGAAAGGCCAGACTCTGCCCTGTCCAATGACACCTCACTTGACCTTGTGAGGTGTAAAGATTAGTGACGCAGGGGTCCAAAGTTCCCCGCAGTGCAGCGGTTTAGGTTTTTGATGTAACAATTTGTAACAATGGATTGTACCATCACCCATCACCTCCACACTTGTTGGTGACATGAGAAATGTGATGGTTAGTTAGTGCAGCATCATTGTTTACTTTATAATTGAAAAGTGAAAAATATTACTGTTAAAAAGAAAAAGTAAATATTTATTATTTTATTTTGTTTACTTAAAACCTGGTCATGCTCTGGCCTTTCCAGTGATATCTCAACTGACCCTGTATCTGCTATGGAGTTGGAGATACAGGGGTCCAAATGTAGACAAGCAGGGTTATTCAAAGAGAATCGAAAAGCCACCGCACGTTCGGTGACTTTTTGTTCTCTTCAATTCGGCTTGATTCGGCAATCCCATTTCAGCGACCCTGCGGTGTATTCAGCAAGCACTACAGGGCCGTCGAAGTGCAGGGAAAAGCCACCGCAAACCTGCCGAACACTCCCTGCAAAACCCGGCGAATCCACGCCGAAAATCCGCAAAAACATCTGGATTAACCCCGCCGAACACGACGGAGAAACCCGAGCAGGAGCCGATCACAGCCGCCGGGAAAACCCGACAGCGCAGACAAATGGAGTGAAAAAAAAAAACATTTGTTTGAATGTTTGAAAAGTGAAACGCTGTTTGCAAAGAAACTACTGAGTGAAAATGTCTGAAATTTACATATGAGATCCAATGAATGATAATAAAAAGGAAAAACATTTAAAAGAAAAAGAAAGAAATCGGCAAAAACATTTGGGCAAAAAAATCCTGAAAAATGCTTAAAAGATCCTAAAAAATCTAACAATAAAGAATCTTTTTACTGCAGAATATTATAATAAACAGTTTATTAGATATTGAATTAAGACGGGAATATTTATAACATTGAAGCCTATGGGATTCGCCTGAATAAATATGCCGCATGAAGCCACCGAATGGCAGGGCAATTCAGCAACTTTTCACTGCTGGTTTTTGTTCTCTGAATAGCCAAAGCTATGGGGATTTCACTGCCCTCGAACAGGCACCGTATGTGCAGGCAATTCGCCAACATTTGGCGAATTGCCTGATCTCTGAATAGCCGAATGGCCAAGAAAGGTAACCGAATGCTGATTTTCAGCATTTGGTTATCTTTCGGCAGCCATTCGGATCTCTTTGAATAACACTGATAGTTATCCTTTCTCTGGGCCTATTCTGAGGCATGGGCTTGGAGCTGCTGCTCCATCTGCCCTATGTTAATCCGGCCCTGATTGGGAGCAATCAAATATACCTAAATGTTTGGAGCTCCACGTTATTTATGATAATTCTGAACTATGCACGAAGTATAAAAAAATTAAACAAAAGCATACAAAATAGCTAAAGCGCATAAGTAGTGCTTACTGTGATTTTTTCTCTCTTGGTGCACACAATGGTACCCTCTGTAGAGCACTGTTACAGTTAAAGGCTAACCTTGTGTGGCTTTGCTACAGAATGCTCTTCTAGCTCCTTCAGTAAAGTGTCAGCACTGAAGACACCAGGTAGGCTCCAGAGCTACAAGCAAAATAAGTTAGACACGTGAAACAAGATTGGTATATAAAGACAAAAAATGGTATGAATACAGATGTGTTCCATATGGTCTTCATTACTGAAATGTAGCAGCTGTGGCTGAAACGTCTACTACCTTCAGACATGTTCTTCTGCTTGCATTCTTCAACTGTAATCTCTAACACTTATGCACATTGCACACCTGGAGATGAGCTCTGATGATGGGCAGCATCAAGTTTCAAAAGTCTTGAGTTCACCGGAAACTAGTGAGGGAGGAACATTTTTTTTTATGAGAGGATTTTACCAGGAAGGATACATTGAGATTTCTCTTGTTTCCAAGTACAGTTGTGTTCAAAATTATTCAACCCCCAATGCTGTAAAGGGTTTTAGGGAATTTAGTGTACATCTGTAATTGTATTCAGAATGAAATCCTACAAGGACTTTTTAAAGAACCATATGCAACTAAAATGACATCAGTTGGTTTTGTAATACAGTAGTAAATGTTTCTATTGTGAATTCTTCATTGACACAATTATTCAACCCCTTAAAGACTACCACTCTGAAGAACAGAGGTTCATTCAAGTGTTTTCAATCAGGTATTGAAAACACCTGTGGATGTCACGGAGCAGCAATAAAGCATAATAAGCACCAATTAGGCAGCTTTAAAATGACTGTGATACTCAGCTCCTTCTAGACATTTACTGGTGTGGTTACAAACATGGTGAAGTCAAGAGAATGGTCCAGGAAGACAAGAGAAGAGGTGATTACTCTTCACATGAAGGGCAATGGCTATAAGAAGATTGCAAAGATGTTAAACATACCAAGAGAGACCATAGGAAGCATCATTCGCAAATTCAAGGCAAAGGGCACTGTTGAAACGCTACCTGGTCGTGGCAGAAAGAAGATGCTGACTTCAACTGCTGTGCGCTACCTGAAGCGTAGAGTGGAGAAAAGTCCCCGTGTGACTGCTGAGGAACTGAGAAAAGATTTGTCAGATGTGGGTACTGAAGTTTCAGCTCAGACAATACGGCGCATACTGCGTAATGAAGGCCTCCATGCCAGAACTCCCAGGCGCACCCCCTTGCTGTCTCCAAAGAATAAGAAGAGTCGACTGCAGTATGCCAAAAGTCATGTGGACAAACCACAGAAGTTTTGGGATAGTGTTCTGTGGACTGATGAAACAAAATTAGAACTGTTTGGGCCATGGATCAACGCTATGTTTGGAGGAGGAAGAACAAGGCCTATGAAGAAAAGAACACCTTGCCTACTGTGAAGCATGGCGGGGGGTCAATCATGCTTTGGGGCTGTTTTGCTTCTGCAGGTACAGGGAAGCCTCAGCGTGTGCAAGTACCATGAATTCTCTTCAGTGCCAGGAGATATTGGATGACAATGTGATGCAGTCTGTCACAAACCTGAGGCTTGGGAGACGTTGGACCTTTCAACAGGACAATGATCCCAAGCATACCTCCAAGTCCACTAGAGCATGGTTGCAGATTAAAGGCTGGAACATTTTGGAGTGGCCATCGCAGTCACCTGACTTAAATCCCATTGAGAACCTCTGGTGGGACTTAAAGAAAGCAGTTGCAGTGCGCAAGCCTAAGAATTTGACTGAACTGGAGGCTTTTGCCCATGACGAATGGGCGAAGATACCCGTAGATCGCTGCAAGACACTTGTGTCAAGCTATGCTTCACGTTTAGAAGCTGTTATAACTGTAAAAGGATGTTGTACTAAGTACTAAGATTGAATGTCACTTGGGGGTTGAATAAAACTGATAATGATGTGAGCACAGAAAAGACATTTGTGGTTATTTCATTATAAATGTTATGTTATATTTGTCTGACCTACACGTGCCTCTTTGATTTAATTGTAAGCAAGATGACTGAATGATCAAAATCAATGTCAAACTGGCCAAAACACTCAATTTCAGTGGGGGTTGAATAATTTTGAACACAACTGTATGTCCTGGGTGGCGAGCATGTACCGTTAGGTGTCTTGCCCAAGGACACTTACTGGAGAGGTGCTCGTCGGGATCGAACCCATGACTCCACAGGCTCTCTCCACGCAGAGCAGTGATGTTACCTCTACTCCACCCAGTCGGTACCATTGATCAGACACATTACTTAAATTTAGTTAGTTGGCAGAGATGTAATATTATTTTATGAGACAAATGTTACATGGACATAACTATGGCCTTTCTAATATACTGTATATGCTTATTCATAAGAGAGACAAACCACGATGTATGGAGATAATAATTATTTATAAGTAGTGTACCGTAATAGCTTGTCTAAGTAGTGTTGAAAATCATGCTGCATGCCATACAATGACTATATTGGGCTTTGTAACACATTGCTAGAATGCAGGAAGGAAAAACAAACAGGGTTGGGGAAAACAGAAGGTCCATTTACTCAAGAATCTGCAGCAGTAATGTAAGTAATGTATAAATGTCTATTTTCAGTAACAGTTTTTCTTGCTGTTGCTATTTTCATGTTTAATTTGTTCTAAGTTATTGTTTAACCCTTTAAGATGTGTGTCCCTTTAAATATGCAGTAAAGTTAAAGTTAAAGAGCTCTCCAGCCAACACAAATGACAATAGTTCTTTTTCATAATTCTAATGCTGCAATAAGGGGATGGATTTCATCTGTCTTTGGATTTCTCCAGCATTTGTCAAGCAGTCAGGCAACAGTTGCATGTGAGTAGGTTCACCTAACACTAGGGGCAGTATTACAAATCTGGTGCTAACTTAACCAGAGCTGTTGTAAACTTAAAGGGCAACATTACATTCATCGCGGTAAAACGGGGACGAAAAGGAGAAAAATCTGCGCCTGCAGATTTCTCCTTTGCGCCCCCGTTTTACCGCGATATTACAATGCAGGCTCTTAAAAAGCTGCCTGCATTGTTACCGGGCGCTATGCCCCGGGATGTGCGCGGCAGCGGTAAGCGCCGCCGCAAGCATCCACTCGATGGAGTCCATAGGACTCCATTGAGTTTCTCCTCTGCCGGATCTCGGCAGGTTGCCGTAGTGATCCACAGGGGGAGACTGGGGGACATTTTCCCCCAGTCTCTCCCTGCTCCCGCTGGACAGAGGAGGCGGACAGAGCCACGGTCCATGCCGTGGGATAGTAGGTTAGTATCTGGATTTTTTGGCGGGTTTTGACTGGTGCTAACGGATTCTGCACCAAGTCCAGGCTGTGATTGACTTTCTGTTAACTGCAGCCAGATATTAATCAGCAGTCGGACATTAATCAGCGTTTTAACTTTCTGTTAACCACAGCCGGATGTTAATCAGCGGTCGGACGTTAATCAGCATTAGAACTTTGTAATCCTAACGCTGATTAACACTTTGCGCTCCCCATGTTTAGTATAGGGAGCAGTGCTGGACTGGGACATAAAAATGGCCCTGGACTTCATCCAGACCGGCCCACTCCAATTATGCAAAAACGCAGGGCCGGATTAAGATCTCTATACCCCCCCCCCCTTTGATGGTGTTTTTTTTTTTATCTCACTGTTTATTCTCAAATAAAAAATTTAAATAATTGGAAACACCTTATATCAAATAGGTAAAAGCAAAAGGGATATAACTCGGGGAAGGGGTATGGGTGGATTCTAGATCATATCTGAGTGGCTCAGATATTTATTTCGGTATAGATTTTGGATATTTTTGATATATTGTTTAGATATTTAAACAGCAAAGAAAACCTTGCGCTTTATTGTTGAAAAGAGATTAAATTTTTTTAAAAAAAGGAATATGACGGAGGAATACTGGTCCCTAGAAATGGCCGTGCTACCAAAGAGAAATTTTAGCTAAGCTATTTCCACTTCCTGCCGCGAAGGAGCCGATGGCTGCACACGACGGACACAAAGTACGTTTACTGTGCTTCTGTGCTGCCTGCTAAGCCATTGGTTGCTGTCACTGACACCTAGCATAGAACAAGGAAGTATTATAAGCAAAATGAGGACAGAATGCTGTAGATGGGCCTGCACACATGAGTTTACAATCTATAGTAAAGAAGTGTCTTTAGTGGCAACAAAGGTGAAGGTTGGGAGAAAAATAAAACCCACTTTAAAAGCATTATTATTATAATATCATAGAATTTGTGATTGAATATGGGCCAGGAGCAGATAAATACAAGGAACACACACTTCTCAATGTTTGAAAATAATTACATTTATTAAAACATCCCCAAAAATCAACTGCAGAGACCAAAGAAGCCTGTATTCAAAACCTTGGATTATCACAAGAGATGTGTCAGAAAACTACTGTGCAATGATATCACACCAGGAACCAAAAATTCTCTTATTTTAAGTGTGGCAGGCCATGACTGTCAGCCATAGGTATATAGGTCCATGTCCTCACAATCAATGAGAAGTGTAAGGCACCCTGATGGTGCAGTGATTAATGGGTTAGTGACAGCTTGCCCTCATCTGGCTATTTCACTTGGCACACACTCTAAACTCTCTCTCCCCCTGTCCAATGCTTACTTACTTCTGTCTGCTGTCGTGGAGTTGCCAGTATGGGCTCTGAGACAGACCAGAAGGAGAATTCTCAAGGCTGACAGCACAGGAGGAAGCTGTCTCTCTTTCTTTATACTGTGCTAGAGGTCTGTGTCTCTGCCAGTGCAGCTTGAGAACAGCGGTTCTCCTGTCACTCCATTCCAATCATAACACCCAGTCAGCAGGCAGAAAGAGGCGGAGCCATGTTACAGTGGACACCATGTGCTGCACAGTGTAATGCTTCACTTGCAGCCTTGCTCTTGTGCTGGAGCTGGACCCACCCCTTCAATTCGTCCCCTCAGAAACCAGCCACCGCATATGTGGTTCCTAGCAGTCCTAGCAGCACCCATGCAGACTGCAGGGCTCGCACAACGCTACTAGGAGGGGCTCAGACAGGCAGCTGGTCACACAGGCCCACTTAACCATCGGCCCACCGGGATCTTCCCGGTGGTCCCAATGGCCAGTACATGCCTGATAGGGAGCGCAAAGTACAGTAACCTCGCGCTGAAAAGTGCAAGATTCCAAACGCTAACGGGTTTCTTAACCCATTAGCTTGGATTGTAATGTACGGTGGCTACCAGGGCTAACGTTAACGCTCACTCAGGTGAGCGCTAACGTTACACCAACAGTGTAATGTAGCCCAAAATCTCTATTTAAGATCTACTTAACACACTCATTGCTGCTTGCCATGATGTTAAAGTAGGTACTGGCTCAGTTTAAGGGAAATATGATTCACATATTTATTATAAAATTGTGTTTTGACTGGCAGAAGACACATGAATTGCAAATGTAGGTGTACAGATATCAAGGCTCACTGTCTCAACATTATTACACAGAAGTCCTACGCTTCCCAATAAATGCATAGATGTAGGTAGTATGAAAAGAACGCATTGTTATACTGAAAAAGATCAGAGCAGGCTACTGTTACATTGTGTAAAAAAAAGAACACCAATAATCATCTTTTAAAACAACAGCAAAATATAGGTTTTTGCAAAGAATCGAGAATTTTTACAATGATATGCTGCGCAAAAGCTTTCTCTCTCCCTTTACATATATATAGAGAGAGAGAGAGAGAGAGAGAGAATGTAAATAAACACAAATACGAAAATCCCACATCCGTTGCCTCCTAGGTTCCTACTGCCAGTGCAGTAACATTTATCGAGAAGCAGGGAACACTTAATGGACTTAATACGAGACGTGAAATTGACCGTTTACTGAAATGAGATGACAAATCAGAACTATGCAGTTTTTAGATCCAGTCTACACTGAAGGCCCTATTGCAAACATGGTACTAAAACGGGGACGCTAACGGGGAAAACCTACACCTGCAGGTTTCCCCTTAGCATCCCAGTTTTAGAGCCATATTACAGGGCAGGCTGCTGAATCAGCCCTAATGCGCCACCACGAGTATTACCTCCTGGAGTCCATAGAGCCTTGCGCAAACTGGCGAGATCATGCAGGGCCATGGAATGACTCGCGAAAGGAGACTGGAGACTACTGGTCCCCAGTCTCCCTCTGCTCCAGGCGGCCAGAGGCAGTGAATCGGGCCACCATTCGTGCCGTGGGATGGGAGGTGAATATCTGATTTTTGGGGGGGTTTTCAGCTGGTGCTTAATGATTCCGCAGAAGCATTATCAGTTAGCACCAGCTTAGAGCTGTGGTTAAATTTTAGTTACCAAATTGGTGCCGTAATTAGTGTTAGGATTTTGTAAGCCTAACTCTAATTTCTGATTGCACTCCCCATGTGAAGTCTAGGGAGTGAAAAGTACAGTAAGCTCGCGGAAGGGAGCACAATCCCTGAAGCGCTAATGGATTTTTAACCCGCTAGCGCTAGGGTTGTAATAAAGAGGCTTGTGTTAAAGTCACTTATCCTAGTGTCACAAATCTGAGCACTGACAGCGTTAAGTTTGTAATAGGGCCCTGAGTTTCTTATTTGGTTCATGATGAGGACCATAAACCTTAACAATTTAGGGGTTATTCACAACACACCGTTCTTTCATTGAGGGTACAGTTAGTTAAGCGAACTTTGGCAAATAGGATCAAATACACTGAATTCAGTATTTAGGGTACTTTTATCATAGTTCTCTGTGGTTTCGACTGTGGTTTAAGTCAAAGTTGTCAAATGTCATTATTACTGTTGTTTCAAACATAGTATGTACCAGACGTCAATGAAGATGACAACTTTAAAATCACCGAAGTATATTTCACGATGTTGCAAACCACAGTGGAAAAATGCTAAGTGGTGAATAGCTGTAGTTTACGCATTTTATTGAAGAATAATGTTGGCGCTGTTGTTCAGTGCTGTTTGCAATTGTTTGCATCAACATCGTCTGCAGTTGTTGAATTTTGCTTCTGTGGATAGATATTTTTATCTGTCGTTTTAAAAAACACCATTATTGTAACTATGGTGAAATGTGTGATCTTCTGTAAAAACTCACTATTCTTGCAACTGTATTTTATTTCTAAATTTATTAATTTCTGGATGATTTCATATTTCAATTCTCATTCCTTTTTACTTATTTTCTTATCTTTTTTACTTAGTCTCCTCCTCTGCCTCTCACCCCCCCCCCACTTTCCTGCTCCTCCTCCTCCCCCCTCCTGCGGTGTAGTTTCTTAAAAGCGCACTTAGCAAATCTCCATTCTATCTTCCAGCATACAGTGACCAACATATCACAAGATTCTCCACTCTGCTGTCCCACCCACCCTCCCACACAGGCCCACACAGGCCCACACAGGTCCATAATTTCAGGTCTCCTTTACAGCTGTTTCAACTTCTCTCTCTACCTTTACTCAGCCCAACCTTCTGGTCTTTCCCATGCAATCATCACGACATTTCTTCTAGCAACCAGCTTCACCTTCCTTCTGGTCCCATCTGTTTCACCTACCCCCGTCCCTTAGATTGTAAGCTCACGGGATGTCTGGCCAAGCACTTGGTTAAAGTGCTGTACTTCCTAGACAAGCTATCCTTTGGGCAGGGTTGTCTTTTCCTTATTTATCATGTCTCATGTTTGTGCTCCCCCATTGTACAGCGCTGTGGAATAGGCTGGCGCTTTATAAATAAAGAATAAAAATAATAATAACTCACGTATCCCAATGATCCAGACAAAGGATGTGGTAAGTACAAAAATAAAGAAATTTTATTCAGATAAACATATGATAAAAGGTACACATGAAGTTAAAACAATGAATGCACAACAAAACTAAATACACAAGACCTGAAAACATAAACAAAAGAAAAGTTATAGAAAATACATCACTCTGGGCCGATTTGAGTGAAAAAAGGAAAGTATCCTCAATCACTCCATAAAGTGTGTACTAAAAAACGGCACCAGGTGGAAAAGTGCACCTGTCGAAAGCTTCACCATACCACAAGTGATAACTAGCGTTGTATTGGGAATTCACTCTGGGAAGACAATGTGCAAATTGTAACTGTGATATTCTTGGACTGAGGTGCACATTGTCCTCACAGAGTGAATTCTTAATACAACGCTAGTTATCACTTATGGTATGGTGAAGCTTTCGACAGGTGCACTTTTCCACCTGTTTCAGATTTTTAGTGCACACTTTATGGAGTGATTGAGGATACTTTCCTTTTTTTTCACTCAAATCGGCCCAGAGGGATGTATTTTCTATAACTCTTCTTTTGTTTATGTTTTCAGGTCTTGTGTACTTTGTTTTTTTGTGCATTCATTGTTTTAACTTCGTATGTACCTTTTATCATATGTTTATCCGAATAAAAATTCTTTATTTTTGTACTTACCTCATCCTTTGTCTGGATCATTGGGATCCGTGAGTTTTTTCATATACTTAGGGGTTAAGCCCCGCAAGTCTTGAGTGAGGCTATCACCCGGATCCAATTTTTGGGCATTTGCATTTCTCCTATTGGCCCCCCTTCCTCTTGGTGGGGTTCTATTGTGTTTGAACTTCTGTGCCACAACATTGGCTAACATGAAACCCCCTTTGGTTTTATTTAAGCTTTGTTAGTTATTACTGTAACATTTGAATACTACATAATGTATGGGCTGTACACACCTATAATTCAAGATCTTGATAAATGCAAACACCTCATTTGAATAAATAGTGAATTTATCTATTTACCTGTTGTTAAGTCTGATGTGTGTTCCCTGCCATTGTTTGCAATTTGTATATATTGTGATACAGCAACCACTTGGGATACTTGGTTTCAGCCAAACAACATAGTCCTCTAGAGCAGTGGTACCCAACCCTGGTCCTCAGGGCCCGCTAACATGCCAGGTTTGTCAGATATCTAAAGCACAGCACAGGTGATATGATTTGCTGCTCAGTGATTGCAGGATTCAGTCTGCATTTCCCCAAGGGAATCCTTAAAATCTGGCCTGTTAGTGGGCCCTGAGGACCATGGTTGGAGACCACTGCTCTAGTGTATAAACAGCCGCAGACTTGAAGTTGCGGAAATGAGAGGATAATTATTCCAGCATAAACAAATGACACACTTGGCTTTGAATCAATATCACAGGTGATTAAACAAAAACTACTATCAAAATCCTAGCTCAATTACAGCACTTACTAAACATACACAGGGTTAGTCAAAGAGATCCGAATTGTGGCCGAAAGGTAACCAAACTGTGAAATTCAGCGTACGGTTACCTTTCCTGGCCATTCGGCTATTCAGAGAGCAGGCAGTTTGCCAAATCCTGGCGAATTGCCTGCACATATGGTGCCTGTTCGAGGGCAGTGAAACCCCTATAGTGAAGCAATGCTTCATCAGAGAACAAAAACCAGCGGTGAAAAGTTGCCGAATTGCCCTGCTCTTCGGTGGTTTCATGCGGCAGATTTATTCAGGCTTCAACGTTAAAAATATTCCCGTTTTATTTCAATATCTAATAAACCATTGATTATAAGATTCTGCAGTATAAAGTCTCTTTATTTACAGAATTTTCTGGATCTTTTAGGCATTTTTCGGGAATTATTTGCAAAAAGTTTTTTTTTATAGTGTTTTTTCTTCTTTCTGTAACAGCCCTTTTTATTATCATTCATTGGATCTTATGTGTAAATTACAGACCTTTTTGTTCTGTAGTTCCTTTGCAAACAGCATTTCACTTTCAAACATTCAAGCAAACATTTTTTTTTAAACTCCATTCGTCTGCGGTGTCGGCTTTTTCCGACGGCTGCTCTGCGCTGTGATCGGCAGCTGCTCGGGTATCTCCGGTGTGTTTGACGGGGTTAATCCAGCTGTTTTGCGGGTTTTAGTGTTTGCGGGTTTTGCGGAGAGTGTTCAGCGGATTGGCGGGGAGTGTTCGTCGGGTTTGCGGCGGGTTTTCCTTGCACTACGGGGACCCTGTGGTGCTTGCTGAATACACCGCAGGGTCGCCGAAATAGGATCGCCAAATCGTGACGATTTGAAGCGAACGAAAAGTCACGAACATACAGTGACTTTTCGATTCTCTTTGAATAACCCTGATAGTGATCCTGACTATCCAGGTAATATAATCTAATAGAGCTTGTGAACCCTTCTAAATGCAATCCTTCCAAGTGAGGCACTTAGAGATATTCCGGTGAGTGATTTTTATTTTTATTTCAAACAGATCTTTTCTATTCATCTTAAGGTTTTAAATTAGGTCTGGTGAGTAAATTAGGTTAGGCTGGTGACTCAATTTTCTTACTGATTAGCATAGAATTGGTAATCAATTGGGTGCTGTTTGCTAAGAAGGCTAAGCTTGTCCACGCCTTGCTGGGGGAGGTGTTCTTAGGTGACTATATAAAGACTGGTGATTATTAGCTTGTCTAATAGAGCTTGTGAACCCTTCCAAGTGCAATCCTTCCAAGTGAGACAATTAGAGAAATTCTGGAGATACTCTGGAGGTAGTCTGAGGTTAGACAGAAGGTAGAAAACCTACAAAAAGGTAAGATTTGCTTGTTTTAAATCCATTCTTTCATTTTATAATGGCAGGCTTGGTCCAGTGTAATAGCTGTCATGCATTTGTTTTTAGATCCAATTTTTGGAGGATGCCTGATATGTAGGCAGTTCTCTTTATTGCAGCAGGAAATTGCCTGTTTGAAGTCTGAGATTTGTAAATTATCTGTTAGGCCTCCTAGGAGCGGCAGATGGACTACTGTAGGATTTGGTAGACTTAGAGTTGTGGATTGAAGGCATGTCCCACAGACTGTGGCTCTTCTTAATTCTTTTGAGGCACCTTCAGAGTGTAGTGGTAAGACGGATGTAGGCTCAGACACCAAAGTTCAGGAACCACCATCCCCTATGCCTAAAGTATGCAAGACTGCAACCAAGGACAAAGAGAAAGAGGTGGTACTTAATAGAAGGCAATTGTTGCTCAGTGATTCTATCATAAGAGGGGTTGAGCTGGAGAGTAGTGGTTTGGTGAGATGTCTTCCTGGGGCTACTGCTCGTAGAGACAGGAGACTTATTCTCAATATTGTCAAACAAGCAAAGCAGGAAGGGGAAGTGGACGTTCTAGTACTTCTAGGGACAAATGACTTGGCTAGCAATGAGGTTTCTGAGATTAAGGAAGATTTTTGTGTTCTTGGAGGTGAAATACAGCAGATTGCGTCCACTGTGTCATTCTCTGAAGTTCTGCCTGTGCATAACATTCAGGATAGGCAGATGCGCACTAGGGAATTTAATTTGTGGCTTTGGGAATGGTATCGGGAGCAAGGATTTCGCTTTGTGTCCCTTGATAGCTCTAATTGGAGCAGAAAGGAACTGTAAAAAAAAGATGGTTTGCATCTTACTCATAGGGGAACATATGCTCTCAGTGAGAAGTTCAAAGGTTTCACAAAGGAATATTTAAACTAGGAGGGGGGACAAAAGGGTAAAAAACAATCTGCCCCATTGTCCCCCAAAACCAAATCTGAGGGAGCAAGCAACATGCGGGGTAAAAAATGACAAGCTCAGAGTCGTGTCTATAATTGCTCGCAGTTTAGTCAATAAAATCAATGAACTGGAGGCAATGATGGCAGCTGAAAAAGTAGATTTAATGGCGGTTACTGAGACATGGCTCAGTGAGAAAAATAACTGGGACATAACAATACCGGGGTACTCTTTATATAGAAATGACAGAGAAGGTAGGAAAGGAGGAGGAGTGGCCCTGTATGTAAAAAACAACATAAAAACGAACCAAATAAAAGTGAGCGAGGTGAACATAGAGTCAGTTTGGGTTACGCTAACATTTGGTAATCATACAGTAGCTCATGTAGGTGTGATCTACAGACCCCCTGGACAAGTAGCAGAGCTAGATAATCTGCTGGTTGAGGAAATAGCCAAAATGACAATGAAGGGGGACGTTATTATCATGGGGGACTTAATCTTCCTGATGTGAACTGGAAAACCAAAATAGCTGGGTGCACCAGGAGTACAAATATTCTAAACTCCCTACTGGGATTATCTCTAACACAAGTAGTTGAGGAGCCGACCCGTAAAGAGGCCATATTGGATTTAATACTCACAAATGGAGGTATGGTATCAGACGTTGTTGTAGGTGAAAATTTGGGATCTAGTGATCACCAGTAAGTGTGGTTTAATATAAGAACAGGGATGGAGCCGCACCATACAAAAACAAAAGTTTTAGACGTTAAAAAAACAGATTTTTCTAAAATTAGATTTTGTGTGAATGAGCCATTATCAGACATAGAAACATAGAAAATGTTGGCAGATAAGAACCTTTCGGCCGATCTAGTCTGCCCAATTACATGGATACTTTACCTTGATTTATCTTTTGTTTAGGATAGCCTTATGCCTATCCCATGCCTGCTTAAATTCAATCACTGTTTTGGCCTCTACCACTTCAACTGGAAGGCTGTTCCATGTATCACCACCCTCTCAGTAGAATAATGCTTCC
Organism: Leptobrachium leishanense; assembly: GCA_009667805.1. NCBI lineage: Eukaryota > Metazoa > Chordata > Amphibia > Anura > Megophryidae > Leptobrachium > Leptobrachium leishanense. The sequence continues at coordinate 204,814,227 of CM019065.1, read as the reverse complement.
TGATGTTACTTTTAAACCTTTGCCCTTCTAATCTAAGACTATGTCCTCTTGTTTTGCTACTTTGTTACCTTTTAAATATACTCCCTTCCTCTACCTTGTGGATTCCCTTTACGTATTTAAATGTTTCTATCATATCTCCTCTGTCTCGTCTTTTTTCCAAGCTATACTCCAGACTGGAGGAGTTTAACCACTTGGCTGCTAAGGACGCGCTCAGCGCGTCCTGCCAAGTGATTCTCCTGTGCTATGGACGCGCTGAGCGCGTCCATGAACAGGAGGCAGCAATCGGACGGGATTCCGGCTGATTGCTGGCCCCCCCGGTGTGGGTTGACATCTTGGATGTCAGCCTGGCACTCCGGGACCCCGGCGGGCCATTAGATGTCATTGCGGCAGCGCCATGACATCTAATTCAGGCGCCCCGCCGCGAGTGCGAAGGAGGCGCCTGAAAAGGAGAGGGGGAGGTCCTTCGGACCTCTCTCCCTCCCAATCACCGGGGGCCACAGGGTTAAGGCAGGCACCATTTGGAATGGCACAGCCTGCCCTTCCAAACGGTGGCTGACATTAACCCCTGGGAAGCCGGATCATGATTCGGCGCTGAAAAGCGCCGGATTGTGATCCTCTCCTGGAGCTGGCCGACATCTTGGATGTCGGCCAAGTCTCCGGGAACTCCCCCTGATGACTGGCGTCATTGTGCATAGCACGATGACGCCAGTCCTGGAGTTAACCCCCCAGCTGCCAGCAATGGTGGAGATAGGGGGTTCCAATGAACCCCCTATCTCCCGATCTGTGGCAGCTAGGGGTTAATGTTAGATATCATTGGATCGGCCAGAGCATGGCCTTTCCAATGATATCAATCACGACCATGTAGAAAGTTTTTTAAAAAAAATAAATTAAAAATAAAAATAAAATATTTTAAAAAAATTATAAAAAAAAACAACATGTTTTCTGTTTTGTTAATGCAGCAATATTGTTCCCATTTCAATTATAATGTGAACAATGATGCTGCACTACCGATTTGTGTTTGGGGTGCGTTTGTTAAAAATCGTGTAATTTTCCCCCAAAAAAATTCTACGAGACCCCATTTCTAATTTTTTTAACAAGTGCACCCCATACAAAATATAACTGCAATTGCTCGTATGTTAAAATGTGAAAAAAACACTTTACACATTGTGAATTATTGAAAATTCAAATTGTTATTGCCTTTTTTGTTATATTATACAGACAGGGCATGAAATATACATATAATAATGACATATTATGAATCTGCCGTGTCTGCCGGAAAGAACGATATATAATATGTCTGGGTCATATAATAAAATAAGGCTTCAAAACGCATTTAAACATGATGAGCGAAACAGGTAAAAATGAGCTCAGCACAGAGCGAAAGGGTTAAAGGGAGTCCAGGAGAAATGGGATTATTTAAAGGAGGCATTATTGAAGGCCACAGGCAATTGCATTCGGCTTGTTAGCAAAAACAAAAAGGGGAAGAAACCACTGTGGTACTCTACAGAAGTGGCCAAAATAGTGAAGAACAAAAAGATAGCATTCAATAATTATAAAAAAACTCAGAGTGAAGAAGATAGGCAAACCTATAAGATTAGGCAGAAAGAGGCAAATTAATTTATAAGAGCTTCCAAAGCACACGCAGAAGAGAAAATAGCTCAGTCAGTAAAAAAGGAGGACAAAACATCTTTTAGATACATAAACAAGAAAAGAAAAGTAAAACAAGGATTAGTTAGATTAAAAACAAAAGAAGGAAGGTATGTAGAAGAGGATAAAAGTCTCACTGACTGCCTCAATGAATATTTTTGTTCAGTCTTTGCAGAAGAAAAGGAAGGAAAGGGACCTCAGTTAGGAGGAAACACTAAAGAGACATTTACATATGAGTTTACAGAGGAGGAGGTTCTACAGCAGCTGTCTAAAGTAAAGACAAATAAGTCAATGGGGCCTGATGGGATCCACCCTAAGTTATTAAAAAAGCTCAGTGGTGTAATAGCAAAACTGTTAACAGATTTATTTAACCAATCCTTGTTAACGGGAGACGTCCCAGAAGACTGGAAATTAGCAAATGTTGTGCCCATTTACACGAAGGGTAGTAAGGAGGAATCAAGGAATTATAGGCCAGTTAGTCTTACGTCAGTAGTGTGGAAATTAATGGAAACCATGTTAAAGGAAAGGATTGTTGAACATCTAAAAACACATAGATTACAAAATCAGAAACAACATGGGTTTACCTCAGGGAGATCATGCCAAACTAATCTTATTGATTTTTTTGATTGGGTAACAAAAATAATAGACACAGGTGGTGCAGTAGACATTGCTTATTTAGATTTCAGTAAGGCTTTTGATACTGTTCCACATAGAAGGCTTATCAATAAATTGCAATCTTTGATCTTGGATTCCAATATTGTTGAATGGATTAGGCAGTGGCTGAGTGACAGGCAACAGAGGGTTGTGGTAAATGGAGTTTATTCGGCGCAAGGTCTTGTTACCAGTGGGGTACCTCAGGGGTCAGTACTTGGACCCATTCTCTTTAATATTTTTATTAGTGATATTGCAGAAGGTATTAATGGTAAAGTATCAGGATTATTCAAAGAGATCCGAATTGCTTGAGAAAGGTAACCGAACGCTGAAATTCAGCGTTCGGTTACCTTTCCTGGCCATTCGGCTATCCAGAGAGCAGGCAATTCGCCAAACCCTGGCGAATTGCCTGAACATTCGGTGCCTGTTCGGTGCCTGTTCGAGGGCAGTGAAAACCCCATGAAAAAGCACTGCTTCTGCTATTCAGAAAACACAAACCAGCAGTGGAAGGTTCCCGAAATACCCTGCCATTCGGTGGTTTCATTTGGCAAATTTATTCAGGAGAATCCCATAGGCTTCAATGTTAAAAATATTCCCGTTTTAATTCAATATCTAATAAACCGTTCATTATAAAATTCTGCAGTAAAGAGTCTCTTTATTTATAGATTTTTTAGGATATTTTAAGCATTTTTCAGAATTTTTTTTTTTTTTTAAGTTTACTTATTTTTTCTGTAATAGCCCTCTTTATTATCATTCCCTGGACCTCATATGCAAATTTCAGACATTTTCGCTCAGTAGTTTCTTTGCAAACAGTGTTTCACTTTTCAATCATGCATACAAACTGTTTTCCTAACTTATTCACTGCCTCTTCTGCTGTGTCGAAGGCTGCGATCGGCTCCTGTTCGGGTTTATCTGTGGTTTTCGGCAGGTTAATCCAAATGTTTTTGAGGGTTTTCGGCGTGCATTCGGTGGGTTTTGCGGTTCGTTTTCGGTTGGTTTGCGGCGGCCTTTCCCTGCAATTCGGGGACCCTGTGGTGTTTGCTGAATACACCGCAGGGTCACCGAAATGGGATCGGCAAAAGGAACCGAATTGAAGAGAACGAAAAGTCACCGAACGTGCGGTGACTTTTCGAATCTCTTTGAATAACCCTGATGACACAAAGATTTGCAACAGGGTGGACGTTCCTGGAGGGATCAGCCAAATGACAAATGATTTAGGTAAACTAAAAAAATGGTCGGAGCTGTGGCAATTGAGTTTTAATGTGGATAAGTGCAAGATAATGCACCTGGGACGTAAAAACCCAAGGGCTGAATAGAGAATATTTGATACAGTCCTAACCTCAACATCTGAGGAAAGGGATTTAGGGGTTATTAGGGTAAGTAGTCAATGTAATAGAGCAGAAGGAAATGCTGGCAGAATGCTTGGTTGTGTAGGGAGAGGTATTAGCAGTAGGAAAAGGGAAGTGCTCATGCCACTGTACAGAGCACTGGTGAGACCTCACTTGGAGTACTGTGTGCAGTACTGGAGACCGTATCTCCAGAAGGATATAGACATCTTAGAGAGAGTTCAGAGAAGGGCTACTAAAATGGTGTACGGCTTGAAGGAGAAAAGTTACCAGGAAAGGCTTAATGATCTTAACATGTACAGCTTGGAAAAAAGACGAGACAGAGGAGATATGATAGAAACATTTAAATACGTAAAGGGAATCCACAAGGTAGAGGAAGGGAGTATATTTAAAAGGAAACAAAATAGCAAAACAAGAGGACATAGTCTTAGATTAGAGGGGCAAAGGTTTAAAAGTAACATCAGGAAGCATTATTTTACTGAGAGGGTGGTGGATACATGGAACAGTCTTCCAGTTGAAGTGGTAGAGGCCAAAACAGTAATTGAATTTAAGCAGGCATGGGATAGGCATAAGGCTATCCTAAACAAAAGATAAATCCAGGTAAAGTATCCATGTAACTGGGCAGACTAGATGGGCCGAAAGGTTCCTATCTGCCGACATTTTCTATATTTCTATATTTTTAAACAAAAGAAAATCACAGCATTTCTTTGAAGTGTTGTTGCTTCCCGCCCTGCTCTGAGCAGTCTGATTACAACACTTATGTCCAGGAGTCAGCAGCTTGAGAATTTACCTGTGGCTTAATTAATTAATTGGCAACAAGTATGCAAGAGCATAGAGACCATGCAGGATTCTGTGTCCTAAATATCTTCCCTTGATTACTCTCCCAGACATTCTGGTACCCAACCCAAGTATTCTGTCTCTATACAGTATATATATATATATATATATATAATTATATATATAGTATATATATATTTATTTATTTACATACATCTAAGAACAAAAGTCTTGACATCGGTCTCTGTATGTTGTGTATATATATATATATATATTTTGTTACGTTAAATGTAACAATAAATGTTAGGTTTTAACACTATTTGACGTTCTTGCTGTTCCTCCCAGAGGGAATGATTTTGTCTTCCTTACATCTAAGAACACTTGCAGCTTTTCTCATTGAAAGCGATCCAGTATGTTCACTTCCTCCAGCTACTGAGCTGCTTGTCTCATTCACAAAGGTGAGTCTAGGGTATAACTAATAACAAATCACTGTGTCACAATTCATGTGATCATTACATGTACCTATTGCTATTGGTGGATGTTTCATGTCCGAGGCTGCCATGGGCATCCAGTCAAAGAGGAATTAAGTGCCAGTGATGGTTATTAAGGTTATTAGTGCTATGTTTATATATCAGCTTTAGGTACTTAGTTTATGTTCAGATTATAGTAGTGATAACAAACAGAAAAATCCTCTAAGGCACATAAACAAAACAAACAGTAGATAATATTATTATTATTCTTTATTAATAAAGCGCCGGCATATTCCACAGTGCTGTTTGTGAAACAAGCAATAAATTATTGCATCACCCAAAAAGTGATATAATGATAAGAAATACTTAAATCAATGTCCCAATCGATCCAGGAAGAGTTTATACCCTTTCTGGAAAACAAGCACAAAACACAAAATCTAGTAGCACAGTACTGTTTGAAGGGACAAAGACCCCGTCTTTTATGTCATGCCCCTCAAGGATGTCACTTACATTTTCCAGAGTCCTCTTATATTGCCTTCTTTCCAGAGTCCTCTTGGCTCATTGGTATTCTCTTGAAGACCGTTTCGGGGTTCTTTCTTTGTGACTATTAATGCAGAGACACCACATAGGGCAATTGTGTACTGTAAAATGCCACAATGGTCTCATTTGACTTTACTCACATCTATTTGAGCTTCCCACTGGCTCTTATGATCATGCCTGTAGAATGTAAAGAAATGCCTGACCATCAGAGGAGATGTTGGGGTGGAAAAGAGCGAGAGGACTTACCAAATTATTAGTGATAAAGATTGTTAGTATTAACATTTGTATCAGAAATCGTTGAGGGGCTTGGTAATAAAGCAAAAAAAACACAACCTATCTGCGTCTGTTAAAAACTCCCTTGTTTAATACATTTCACCTGTTACATTATGGCTGAAGAGCAAGGAACCAAACTGTATACATGGCACATCTTATAAAGCGGTTTAATTGGCCAACGTACTTGTTTTAAATTAAATCCAGCACTAACATTCTCTGCTGAGTATACAGTTGTACCATATTATTAGAATTTATTGTACATTGACTCTCTTCTAGACACTGTAAAGAAATAAGTGAATTCTACACCTTACTGTACGTGCCAAGGTTTTACTAGGTATTAGTTCAATGTGAAAAGCTTTCAAATTTGTTGCAAGCTATATAAATAATTGATGATAGATATGTATTTGATATTATGTACTTTAAGAGGCAACATTGTTTATTATGAATCAAATTTTATGCATTTTTAACAGATTATAGTTTGACACTGATGAGTGTCAGATTTGGTTACGTTGTTTACAAGCTCAACTGCCTTGTGCTCCTTGAACCATGTACCAGTGCTTGCTAAATTGCTATCCAAAGCCTAGGATGCCATATCAATTATTAACAGTACAAATCACATATCTCAAGTAGAAACAATAGTTTCTGACATGGAGCCTGTTTCTATTTGGAGAAAAAAATCTCTGAAGTGCAATATTTGCTAATTCATATGGCCACATCATAACAACAAGTCCTTTCTATAACCTGATTCCAAATGAGTTATACTATTTTAGGTTTGTTTGCATTATTTTTTCCATTTTGTATTTGACTAGAGTACATTCAGGCTTGAAGAGGAACATGTTACAGAAATGTATCTGTTCCATTTCCATTTAAAGGGATATTCTTTTAGTGCTAGTCGTACCCTAAATACTCTCTCTACTGACAGACTGCACCATAAGACTCTGCAAATGTTAGAAAAGATGTGTCAAATAATAAACATTTAGTTGACTACACTTCAGTTTCTGCTTGTTTTATGCCAGTTTCTCTTTCTATGAGATGATTTCGATACCCTTTCCATCTCCTCAACACTGAACAAGAAGTTGAAATTCCAACCTCCTGCTCTAAACCAGAACAAAACGACCATGAGCTGTGGCAGACTTGTGAAGGTTGCTGACGAAATATGATTAGCTCAGTGTAGCTAGAATGCCCCTATCATAGATTTCTAAATCATTCAATAGTAGAAATGTTAAAATGTGGAAAGCATAAATGATGTTTATATTTTTCTACTTCTAAGGAATCTTTTTAATAAATTTGAGTAATTCTAATTAGTTCATATAAATATATATATAATTGTAAATTCCCTGCCCCTTCTGAAGCTCTTTGTAACTGAGTTGCAGGTTAATATGTAGTGATCCCCACATACAACTCCAGTTACAATATTGCCATTCACGGAACTGTGGTCTCGTCAATAAATTGTTAGTAAGTAATGAGTTACTAGCTCAGTCAGCAGTCATACACATCGTAGTAAGCCAATATACTGAATAAAGTGATTTTGTAAATTAGAATTCTTTTAGGCTTTTCCAAATCTTGGAATCTGTAATTGATTAGTACTTTTTTACACCTGTCTTTGAAGACTATCAGGGTTATTCAAAGAGATCCGAATTGTGGCCAAAAGGTAATCGAACAGTGAAATTCAGCTCCAGGTTACCTTTCCTGGCCATTCGGCTATTCAGAGAGCAGGCAGCTTGCCAAGTCCTGGTGAATTGCCTGCACATACAGTTCCTGTTCGGTGCCTGTTTTAGGACAATGAAATCCCCATAGAGAAGCAATGCTTCGTCTATTCAGAGAACACAAACCAGCAGTGAAAAGCTGCCGAATTGCCTTGCTGTTCGGTGGTTTCATATGACAGTTTTGTTCAGGCGAATCCCATAGGCTTCAATGTTAAAAATATTCCCGTTTTAATCCAATATCTAATAAACCGTAGATTATAATATTCTGCAGTATAAAGTCTCTATTTATAGATTTTTTTAGGATCTTTAAGGCATTTTTTCGGGATTGTTTGCGAAAAAATTTATTCTGTTTTTTTTTAATCGTTTTTTCTTTTTTCTGTTTTTTTTTTTAAATCGTTTTTTCATTTTTCTGTAACAGCCCTTTTTATTATCATTCATTGGACCTTGCATGTAAATTTCAGACATTTTCGTTCTGTAGTCTCTTGCAAACAGCGTTTCACTATTCAAACATTCAAGCGTACTGTTGTTGTTTTTTTTTTCACTCCATTCGTCTGCGGTGTCGGGTTTTTCTGGCGGCTGTTCTGTGCTGTGATCAGCGGCTGGTCGGGTTTCTCCGGCGTGTTCGGCAGGCTTAATCCAGCAGTTTTTGCGGGTTTTAGTGAGAGTTCGGCGGGTTTTGCGGTGAGTGTTCGTCGGGTTTGCGGCGGCTTTTCCCTGCACTACGACTGCCCTGTGGTGCTTGCTGAATACATTGCAGGGTCACCGAAATGGGATCGCCAAATCGCATCGAATTGAAGAGAACAAAAAGTCACCGAACGTGCGGTGACTTTTCGATTCTCTTTGAATAACCCTGTATGTAAAACAACACTAGTGCTTTAAAGAGAGACTCCATTCACTCTGACCACTGTAGCTTTTTTAGGTGGTCAGAGTGAGATGAGCATGTCCCACCTTCCCATACTCACCCTACCTCCCCTCCAAGTCAACTCTGACGCCTGTGTAAAGCAGAGGATTTTCCTCAAATCACACAGCTGTCACACAGTAGGTGGGATTTTGAATATCCCGCTTGTCAGGGACCAACTTGTGGACCGATGACGTGACCACACTTCGTATGTGCTGATTCTGAGTTGGGAATTTAGGCCATGCCCACACTGGAGTAGCTAAATTCAGCTGCGGTCAATTTGGAGTGTTTAGTGTATTTGTTCTTTATCGTGAGAGTAGTATATGTGCCATACACATACAAAAGGCTACAGGGCTTTCTGATTTGGAAGCCCTGGAGTGGAAGAGGAGGAGGAGGGCAGAGCTGTTGAAAAACTGGTGCGAATTTTTACCAAATAGAAATATTGTGCAGCCGCTGTCAGCAACAATTGCACAATTATAAATGGGAAAAGGGGGGTTTTAGGATACAGTGTTGTTTTATTTCTTTAATTTAAATTACACAGGCCACTCCTTGTTGGATGTGACCCCATTTTGGAACCATTATATAGACAATACCTTTAGGCTTCAGCAAAGATATACAGGGTTATTTACAAAGAGCCGATCTGGCCCCAAAATGGCACCAAACAGGGAATTTCCCTGTTCAGTGCCATTTCCTGGCCATTCGGCTATTCAGAGAGAAGGCAGTTCACCAAATTTTTGGCGAATTACTAGCAAATATGGTGCCTGTTTGACGGTAGTGAAAGTCCCCGTAGAGAAGCAATGGTTAACCCCTTAAGGACGGGAGTAATTTTACAAGTTTGGAACACTTTTGAACACTTCTAAAAGTAGAATTTCAGCTATTCGCTGTTCAACCATAATTTACCTCTTACATTTTAAGTGTACCCACCCTTTTTATATATCATTTTGTTCAGGAGAAATAGGGCTTTAATTTTCCATCAAAGATTTATATATAAAATATATTATAGTATGAAAAAAAAACTAAAAACTATGAGAAAAAGGAAATTTTGCTATTTTCAAAGTTCTCCATTGTATTTTTAGTGTGAATGATATTGTACGCTTAGCATTAAATTAAATAAAATACATATACAGGGTCAAATATAGAGTTTGCCCATTTCACGTTTTACAACTTGAAATTTACCAGATTGGTTTCCTGGCCCTATGTTGACTTTGAGAGGTTATGGCAGCCCAGGTATGAAAAGTACCCCAACATGTCATACCATTTTGAAAAGTAGACAACCCAGGCTATTCAAAATGGTGTATGTTTCGTTTTTTTATAGTAGTCACTTAGTCGCAAACTTGGTCTTCATGTTTGTGTTTTGCATTTTTCACTCAAAAACTGTTATTTTACTGATGATATCATGCTCCCTCGACATTTTACTGGCCTAAAAAATCATATTTCTGGTCGGCAATGTCTTACGAGTTCAACGGTACCCCCCATGTAGAGGTTGTATGAGGTTTTGGAAAGTTACAGGGTCAAATATAGAGTTTGCCCATTTCACGTTTTACAACTTGAAATTTGCCAGATTGGTTTCCTGGCCCTATGTTGACTTTGAGAGGTTATGGCAGCCCAGGTATGAAAGTACCGCAACATGTCATACCATTTTGAAAAGTAGACAACCCAGGCTATTCCAAATGGTGCACGTTTCATTTTTTTATAGTAGTCACTTAGTCGCAAATTGGTTTTCATGTTTGTGTTTTGCATTTTTCACACAAAAACGGTTATTTTACTGATGATATCATGCTCCCTCGACATTTTACTGGCCTAAAAAAATCATATTTCTGGTCGGCAATGTCTTACGAGTTCAACGGTACCCCCCATGTAGAGGTTTTATGAGGTTTTGGAAAGTTACAGAGTCAAATATAGAGTTTGCCCATTTCACGTTTTACAACTTGAAATTTGCCAGATTGGTTTCCTGGCCCTATGTTGACTTTGAGAGGTTATGGCAGCCCAGGTATGAAAGTACCGCAACATGTCATACCATTTTGAAAAGTAGACAACCCAGGCTATTCCAAATGGTGTACGTTTCGTTTTTTTATAGTAGTCACTTAGTCGCAAACTTGGTCTTCATGTTTGTGTTTTGCATTTTTCACTCAAAAACTGTTATTTTACTGATGATATCATGCTCCCTCGACATTTTACTGGCCTAAAAAACTCATATTTCTGGTCGGCAATGTCTTACGAGTTCAACGGTACCCCCCATGTAGAGGTTGTATGAGGTTTTGGAAAGTTACAGGGTCAAATATAGAGTTTGCCCATTTCACGTTTTACAACTTGAAATTTGCCAGATTGGTTTCCTGGCCCTATGTTGACTATGAGAGGTTATGGCAGCCCAGGTATATGAAAAGTACCCCAACATGTCATACCATTTTGAAAAGTAGACAACCCAGGCTATTCCAAATGGTGTACGTTTCTTTTTTTTATAGTAGTCACTTAGTCGCAAACCTGGTCTTCATGTTTGTGATTTGCATTTTTCACACAAAAACTGTTATTTTACTGATGATATCATGCTCCCTCGACATTTTACTGGCCTAAAAAACTCATATTTCTGGTCAGCAATGTCTTACGAGTTCAACGGTACCCCACATGTAAGAGTTTTATGAGGTTTTGGAAAGTTACAGGTCAAATATAGAGTTTTCCCATTTCACGTTTTACAACTTGAAATTGCCAGATTGGTTTCCTGGCCCTATGTTGACTTTGAGAGGTTATGGCAGCCCAGGTATGAAAGTACCCCAATATGTCATACCATTTTGAAAAGTAGACAACCCAGGCTATCCAAATGGTGTATGTTTAGTTTTTTTATAGTAGTCACTTAGTCGCAAACTTGGTCTTCATGATTGTGTTTTGCATTTTTTACACAAAAACTGTTATTTTGCTGCTAATATCATGCTCAGTCAACCTTTTACTGGCCTACAACATTGATATTTGTGGTCAGAAATGTGTTACGAGTTCAACGGTACCCTCCATTTAGCATTTTTATTTTGCTTTTTGGAAAGTTACACGATCAAATGTAGAGTTTGCCAGATTGGTTTTCTGGGCCTAGGTTGAATTTGAGAGGGTATGGCAGCCCAGGTATGAGAAGTACCCCATCATGGCATATCATTTTGAGAAGTATACAACCCAGAGTGTTGAAAATGGGGTATGTCCAGTTTTGTATAGTAGCCACTTAGTCTTCATGTTTGTGTTTTGCATTTGTTTTACACGAAAACTGTTATTTTGCTGCTAATATCCTGCTCAGTCAACCTTTTACTGGCCTATAACATTGATATTTGTGTTCGGCAATGTGTTACGAGTTCAACGGTACCCCCATGTTGCGCTTTTTATTTTGCTTTTTGGAAAGTTACACGGTCAAATGTAGAGTTTGCCCGATTGGTTTGCTGGGCCTAGGTTGAATTTGAGAGGGTATGGCAGCCCAGGTATGAAAAGTACCCCATCATGGCATATCATTTTGAGAAGTAGACAACCCAGAGTGTTGAAAATGGGGTATGTCCAGTTTTGTATAGTAGCCACTTAGTCACAAACCCTGGCCACACTTAGTCTTTATGTTTGTGTTTTGCATTTGCTTTACACAAAAACTGTTATTTTGCTGCTAATATCATGCTAAATCAACCTTTTACTGGCCTACGACATTATATTTGTGTTCGGCAATGTGTTACGAATTCAACGGTACCCCCATGTTGCATTTTTATTTGCTTTTTGGAAATTAAACGGTCAAATGAGAGTTTGCCCATTTCAGTTTTACAACTTGAAATTTGCCAGATTGGTTTGCTGGGCCTGGGTTGAATTGAGAGGGTTTATGGCAGCCCAGATATGAAAAGTACCCCATCGTGGCATATCATTTTGAGAAGTAGACAACCCAGATGTTGAAAATGGGGTATGTCGAGTTGTATAGTAGCCACTTAGTCACAAACCCTGGCCACACTTAGTCTTCATGTCTGTGTTTTGCATTTGTTTTACACGAAAACTGTTATTTTGCTGCTAATATCCTGCTCAGTCAACCTTTTACTGGCCTATAACATTGATATTTGTGTTCGGCAATGTGTTACGAATTCAACGGTACCCCACATGTAGCATTTTTATTTAGTTTTTTGGTAATTTGACAGTGATTTTCAGGATTTATGTCGACTTTGAGAGAAAATGGCACGCCAAGAAAGAATATTGCTCCAAAGATGACGTGCCAATGATTCTAAATTAGTATTTTGAGTTGTTTGGTGCAGCCACTTTAGAATAGCTGGGCTTAACATAAACAGGGACAGGCCAATTCAGGGGATTCCAGAAGTCAGAGTAGTCGTTATAACAAGCCAATGAGTCGGTACAGGCAGCAAACAAAGAGTAGTCGGTATAACAAGCCAATGAGTCGGTACAGGCAGCAAACAAAGAGTAGTCGGTATAACAAGCCAATGAGTCGGTACAGGAAGCAAACAAAGAGTAGTCGGTATAACAAGCCAATGAGTCGGTACAGGAAGCAAACAAAGATGGCGGAACTGCGGGGTACGGTGGAGACGGTTCGGTCCCGAGCCGATGACGTGGAGGCGGCACAGCTGACGGAAAAGGCCCGAGTGGACTCTCTTCAGGCTCAGGTAGACCTTCTCTCCAGGGCTCTGGAAACGATGGAAGCTCGTCATCGACGGCGCAACGTCCGGATCCGGGGGGTCCCAGAGACTATACATCAGGCCTCCGAGCTGGATTTTGTTAACGGGGTCGCCCGTCATCTTCTTCGGCTCCCTCCGGAGGCACCTGCGGTATTTGTCTCTGCAGTCCGACTTCGCAAGGCCGCGACTGCCCCAGCGGGGGCTCCGAGGGATGTACTCGCGGTTGCCCGGGAGGTGGCTGTGAAGTCACGTTTGATGTCCCTACCTGAGGCACGGTCTTCTTTTCGATTTGACACAACACTCCTTTCCCTATATAATGACCTGCCTTTTTTTACTCTTGTGGCACGGCGGCGATTTCGTGGGGTCGCTGCGCAGTTGCGGGCGGAGAAGGTGCGCTACCGCTGGGGGTGTCCGGTTCCATACTTATTTCTCAGGTGACACTATCCACTCCGCAGCGTCCCCAGAGGAAGCGTGGGCCCTGTTCCCGGCCCTCGGGCTTGTCGCCTCCGTTCCAGAGAATCCGGGCCTGGCCGTTCCTACAGATCCCGGCTGAATAATTACCATGTTCTGTTTTTCCAGCTTGCGTGGCTTCTGGACACTGATGGAGAGGTTTGGCCGCACAGTCTTGTTCTCTATGCTGGATGACTTCCTTATACGCTTTCAGAAACTTTTGTTCCCGGACTCTCTCACCTTTTAAGTTTATGGGGTTTTTATGCCACTGTTGGGGACATTGGGGGAATTTTTTTTTTTTTTTTATTTATTTATTTATTTTTATTATTATTTTTTTTTTTCTTCCCTTATGTAGGTGGTAGGACATTGGGTTTGATCTAGGCGAGCCGCTCGCGTGGATACCATGGCCCTGTCTATCTCGTCCGGCCCTAGATCACCCGGCCAAGTGGCCACTTCCGTGGCCTCTGGCTCCCCATTTTTGGGCACCAGAGCGAGCCTGGAATGCCACATTATATATGGCAGTTCTCCACCCCCACCTCCCTTATTTTCTTTTGTGTATATTGGATTCCCTTTTAATATTTTTCCTTTTTTATTATTATTTTTGTTCCCCTGAAGTCCCCGTGCTGACCCTGCTTCCCCTCTTTTCTTTGGGAAACATGTTTGCGTCAAACCCCCTCCTCTTTATTATTCAGAGTTTTCAGTGGCCCTATTTTGTATTCAACGAATCTCTGTATTGTGACACAGTACTTTTTGTGGATATTTCTTTTAATGTCTTCTGTTGATGGGCTTATGTTTTCTCTCTCATATGTTATGTTATTTTGTACCTTTGCAAAAATTTAAAAATAAAGAATTTAAAAAAAAAAAAGAAATGCCAAGGGTCGTATGCCAATGCGGGTAGTCAGAAATGCCAAGGGTCGTATGCCAATGCGGGTAGTCAGAAATGCCAGGGGGTCGTATGCCAATGCGGGTAGTCAGAAATGCCAAGGGTCGTATGCCAATGCGGGTAGTCAGAAATGCCAGGGGTCGTATGCCAATGCGGGTAGTCAGAAATGCCAGGGGGTCGTATGCCAATGCGGGTAGTCAGAAATGCCAAGGGTCGTATGCCAATGCGGGTAGTCAGATATGCCAGGGGTCGTATGCCAATGCGGGTAGTCAGAAATGCCAGGGGGTTGTATGGCAATGCGGGTAGTCAGAAATGCCAAAGGGTCGTATGCCAATACGGGTTCTCAATCGGGGGTACACTGCCAATCAGGGGTACACTGCAGGCCAGGGGGTAGAGTGCCTGGGTTTTTTTCAGGTCTTTTTTTTCAGTCAGGGGGTACAGTGCCTGCCAGGGGGTACTGTACCTGGGGTTTTTTTCAGCCAGGGGGTACTGTGCCAGGAGGGTACAGTGCCTGCCAGGGGGTACAGTGCCAGCCTGTGGGTACTGTACCTGTTTTTTTTTTCCAGTTTTTGTATTTTTTTTCAGCCAGGGGGTACTGTGCCTGGGGGGGTTTTTTCAGGGTTTTTTCCAGCCAGGGGATACTGTGCCAGGAGGGTACAGTGCCTGCCAGGGGGTACAGTGCAAGCCAGGGGGTACTGTACCTGTTTTTTTTTTAGTTTTATTTTTCAGCCAGGGGATACTGTGCCTGGGGTTTTTTTTCCAGGTTTTTTTTTCAGCCAGGGGGTACTGTGCCAGGAGGGTACAGTGCCTGCCAGGAGGGTACAGTGCCAGCCAGGGGGTACTGTACCTGGGTTTTTATCAGGTTTTTTTTCAGCCAGGGGGTACTGTGCCTGGGGGGTTTTTTTTCAGCCAGGGGGTACTGTGCCAGGAGGGTACAGTGCCTGCCAGGGGGTACAGTGCCAGCCAGGGGGTACAGTACCTAGGGTTTTTTCAGGGTTTTTTTCAGGGTTTTTTCAGGGTTTTTTTCAGGGTTTTTTTCAGGGTTTTTTTAGCCAGGGGGTACTGTGCCAGTAGGGTACAGTGCCTGCCAGGGGGTACAGTGCTTGCCAGGGTTTTTTTTTGGTGGTGCTCCTTTGAACTCTGCCTCTCTCTCTCTGCTCCTCAGATCACAATCAGGAACAGGAGAAAGGGGCAGAGACATTGTCTCAGCCAATGCAACAATCGTTGGCTGAGACATTCTGACAGTTGCAGAGGTGACAGCTTGTCACCGCTGCAACTGTCAAATCCAAGCGCCGGATTGGCTGCCTGGAGGTTTCCACGAGGGAAACGGCCCACCTCCCTTCCCACAATGCCGATCGCCAGCTGGGAGGGTCTGCCCGGGTGTCAGGCAGACCCCCAGCCGGCGATCGGCATTGTGGGAAGGGAGGCGGGCCGTTTTTCAGCGCGCAGGGCGTACCATGCCGTCCTGCGGCATTAAAGGCCACGCTATGCAGGACGGCATGGTACGCCCCGCATCGTTAAGGGGTTAAACTATTCACAGAACACTAGGGATGTGCATGACTTTTTTTTCATTTCGTTTTTATTTTCTGGTCGGCAATGTCTTACGAGTTCAACGGTACCCCCATGTAGAGGTTTTATGAGGTTTTGGAAAGTTACAGGGTCAAATATAGAGTTTGCCCATTTCACGTTTTACAACTTGAAATTTGCCAGATTGGTTTCCTGGCCCTATGTTGACTTTGAGAGGTTATGGCAGCCCAGGTATGAAAGTACCGCAACATGTCATACCATTTTGAAAAGTAGACAACCCAGGCTATTCCAAATGGTGCACGTTTCATTTTTTTATAGTAGTCACTTAGTCGCAAATTGGTTTTCATGTTTGTGTTTTGCATTTTTCACACAAAAACGGTTATTTTACTGATGATATCATGCTCCCTCGACATTTTACTGGCCTAAAAAAATCATATTTCTGGTCGGCAATGTCTTACGAGTTCAACGGTACCCCCCATGTAGAGGTTTTATGAGGTTTTGGAAAGTTACAGAGTCAAATATAGAGTTTGCCCATTTCACGTTTTACAACTTGAAATTTGCCAGATTGGTTTCCTGGCCCTATGTTGACTTTGAGAGGTTATGGCAGCCCAGGTATGAAAGTACCGCAACATGTCATACCATTTTGAAAAGTAGACAACCCAGGCTATTCCAAATGGTGTACGTTTCGTTTTTTTATAGTAGTCACTTAGTCGCAAACTTGGTCTTCATGTTTGTGTTTTGCATTTTTCACTCAAAAAACTGTTATTTTACTGATGATATCATGCTCCCTCGACATTTTACTGGCCTAAAAAACTCATATTTCTGGTCGGCAATGTCTTACGAGTTCAACGGTACCCCCCATGTAGAGGTTGTATGAGGTTTTGGAAAGTTACAGGGTCAAATATAGAGTTTGCCCATTTCACGTTTTACAACTTGAAATTTGCCAGATTGGTTTCCTGGCCCTATGTTGACTATGAGAGGTTATGGCAGCCCAGGTATGAAAGTACCCCAACATGTCATACCATTTTGAAAAGTAGACAACCCAGGCTATTCCAAATGGTGTACGTTTCTTTTTTTTATAGTAGTCACTTAGTCGCAAACCTGGTCTTCATGTTTGTGATTTGCATTTTTCACACAAAAACTGTTATTTTACTGATGATATCATGCTCCCTCGACATTTTACTGGCCTAAAAAACTCATATTTCTGGTCAGCAATGTCTTACGAGTTCAACGGTACCCCACATGTAGAGGTTTTATGAGGTTTTGGAAAGTTACAGGGTCAAATATAGAGTTTTCCCATTTCACGTTTTACAACTTGAAATTTGCCAGATTGGTTTCCTGGCCCTATGTTGACTTTGAGAGGTTATGGCAGCCCAGGTATGAAAGTACCCCAATATGTCATACCATTTTGAAAAGTAGACAACCCAGGCTATTCCAAATGGTGTATGTTTAGTTTTTTTATAGTAGTCACTTAGTCGCAAACTTGGTCTTCATGATTGTGTTTTGCATTTTTTACACAAAAACTGTTATTTTGCTGCTAATATCATGCTCAGTCAACCTTTTACTGGCCTACAACATTGATATTTGTGGTCAGAAATGTGTTACGAGTTCAACGGTACCCTCCATTTAGCATTTTTATTTTGCTTTTTGGAAAGTTACACGATCAAATGTAGAGTTTGCCAGATTGGTTTTCTGGGCCTAGGTTGAATTTGAGAGGGTATGGCAGCCCAGGTATGAGAAGTACCCACATCATGGCATATCATTTTGAGAAGTATACAACCCAGAGTGTTGAAAATGGGGTATGTCCAGTTTTGTATAGTAGCCACTTAGTCTTCATGTTTGTGTTTTGCATTTGTTTTACACGAAAACTGTTATTTTGCTGCTAATATCCTGCTCAGTCAACCTTTTACTGGCCTATAACATTGATATTTGTGTTCGGCAATGTGTTACGAGTTCAACGGTACCCCCATGTTGCGCTTTTATTTTGCTTTTTGGAAAGTTACACGGTCAAATGTAGAGTTTGCCCGATTGGTTTGCTGGGCCTAGGTTGAATTTGAGAGGGTATGGCAGCCCAGGTATGAAAAGTACCCCATCATGGCATATCATTTTGAGAAGTAGACAACCCAGAGTGTTGAAAATGGGGTATGTCCAGTTTTGTATAGTAGCCACTTAGTCACAAACCCTGGCCACACTTAGTCTTTATGTTTGTGTTTTGCATTTGCTTTACACAAAAACTGTTATTTTGCTGCTAATATCATGCTAAATCAACCTTTTACTGGCCTACGACATTTATATTTGTGTTCGGCAATGTGTTACGAATTCAACGGTACCCCCATGTTGCATTTTTATTTGCTTTTTGGAAAGTTAAACGGTCAAATGTAGAGTTTGCCCATTTCAGGTTTTACAACTTGAAATTTGCCAGATTGGTTTGCTGGGCCTGGGTTGAATTTGAGAGGGTATGGCAGCCCAGATATGAAAAGTACCCCATCGTGGCATATCATTTTGAGAAGTAGACAACCCAGAGTGTTGAAAATGGGGTATGTCGAGTTTTGTATAGTAGCCACTTAGTCACAAACCCTGGCCACACTTAGTCTTCATGTCTGTGTTTTGCATTTGTTTTACACGAAAACTGTTATTTTGCTGCTAATATCCTGCTCAGTCAACCTTTTACTGGCCTATAACATTGATATTTGTGTTCGGCAATGTGTTACGAATTCAACGGTACCCCACATGTAGCATTTTTATTTAGTTTTTTGGTAATTTGACAAGTGATTTTCAGGATTTATGTCGACTTTGAGAGAAAATGGCACGCCAAGAAAGAATATTGCTCCAAAGATGACGTGCCAATGATTCTAAATTAGTATTTTGAGTTGTTTGGTGCAGCCACTTTAGAATAGCTGGGCTTAACATAAACAGGGACAGGCCAAATTCAGGGGATTCCAGAAGTCAGAGTAGTCGTTATAACAAGCCAATGAGTCGGTACAGGCAGCAAACAAAGAGTAGTCGGTATAACAAGCCAATGAGTCGGTACAGGCAGCAAACAAAGAGTAGTCGGTATAACAAGCCAATGAGTCGGTACAGGAAGCAAACAAAGAGTAGTCGGTATAACAAGCCAATGAGTCGGTACAGGAAGCAAACAAAGAGTAGTCGGTATAACAAGCCAATGAGTCGGTACAGGAAGCAAACAAAGAGTAGTCGGTATAACAAGCCAATGAGTCGGTACAGGCAGCAAACAAAGAGTAGTCGGTATAACAAGCCAATGAGTCGGTACAGGAAGCAAACAAAGAGTAGTCGGTATAACAAGCCAATGAGTCGGTACAGGCAGCAAACAAAGAGTAGTCAGTATAACAAGCCAATGAGTCGGTACAGGCAGCAAAGGGTAATCGGGACAAAGCAGAAAAGGGGATTTAGTAATTTAGCTCGGTATGATAAATTTTGAAGCACTCGGTTATGCAGAGGCCAGGTAGAGATGGGCAGGTAGGGCAATAATAACTAGAATCCTTTCGGATTCCTTTCTTGCGGCAGACACGACACTTTTTCTAGGGGGACTTTTTACAGCGGGTGGGAGGGACTCGGGAAGGAAAGTGTCTGCCGCTTAATCTTTGGAGATCTCCTGATTCCAAAGCGGATGTAACGGGGGCCGGGGTTAGGATAAGTTGGGATATGATCTCAAGCATGAATTCTAGGAAGGGATATGGCTTTTGTACTGCTGCCTGCTTGTAGAGCACGTACGCATTGAAAATTGCTATCTCGGTCAAATAGATGGCAATCTTCTTGTACCATACCCTAGTCTTTCGGTTCACCAGATAAGGCTGTATACATTGATCAGCCAAGTCTACTCCCCCCATAAACTTGCTGTAATCTACAATGCACTTCGGCTTTTCCAGTGGCTCAGTCCTCCCTCTCACAGGCACTGGCACTGTACTTTCGTCGTGCACTGTAGATAGCATGTATACATCCTTCTTATCGGTGAACCGAAGGGCTAGCACTTCTTCCTGACGTAGAGATGAAGAGGAGCCTCTACTTTTTTTGCCTGCTGTCAGGATTTGGGGAAAACCTCTGCGATTCTTCTGCACTGTGCCACACGCAAGGGTCTCAAAACAATATACATTTTTAAATAGGTCGATACTGGTGTAATAGTTATCGACCCATAAATGATAGCACTTGTTGAATAGGGGATAGACCAGATCCCACACAATTTTTCCACTGGTGCCAATACAATCGGGGCATGCTGGGGGGTCAAGGTGGCTATCTTTCCCTTCGTATATTCTAAACGCCCAATTGCTCTCGCGCCTCCCAGTAGATGGTGGGGGGTCACCATCACTGGAGGGTTCACTAAGGGGCTCTATATCAGAGGCTGTGAGGGTGTCATTGTCGGCGAGAGTGTCGCTCTCAGAGGCGGCCAGGATCTCATATGCCTCTTCTGGGGAATAAAAGCGGGAGGACATTTTTATGGGGATCTTGTTATAACTAATTAAATGGGAGGTCGGGGAACTGATGGGGTCTAGTGTTAGAACACCTAAACTAAGCCCTTCCGGTCCTTGTAGTGGCCGGTACTTCTATCTATCTAGACAAGGTAAGAATATTCCAAGGGGGGTCGTATGCCAATGCGGGTAGTCAGGAATGCCACCGGGTCGTATGCCAATGCGGGTAGTCAGAAATGCCAAGGGGGGGCGGAGCCACGCGGCATGGTGGATGGTCGCATCTTCGTTGAGCTCCGTGAGCTACTTTTGATTTATGCTGCCTTTTGAGGACCATCCACCTGCCTAGCTATCATTTTTGTTTCCTCGACCCGGTGAACGATTGTGGAGTTGGATCGCGGCTGATTTCTGCTTTCTGCACCCTGGTGTGCTGTTTTCCGGCTCATTCCCGACCTGCGGCCTAGCTGACGCGGCTATTGTGGGAGCGTTAGGGACAGTCCTCGCCTTTCACCTCCCGCTGACTGTGGTCATTCGATGGGGAAGAAATCTTTTAAAAAGATACTCCAGGCTGGAAGTCCCCGGCAACGGGATATACGTACCTCACTGGATGGGGCCCACAGGCGTCGCCTGGAGGACGCTGCGGTGTTTACTCCGCAGGACTTCAGCTCGGAGGAAGATGATGTCGCTTCAGGCCGGGGAGGTAATTGTGGCCATCCTGGCACTACCGGCAGCGGATTGAACCCACAGCGGCTACTGCTTCCTCAGAAGGCGGATCTCCTTCGAGACGGGACAGATCATACTCACCATGTCTCCGCGGGGCCCCGGGAGAGCCCCAGGCCCTTCATGAAAGAGGACGTTCCTCATCTCGTTGAGGAGTTGCGGGCGATCTGGAGACAAGACCTTCATGGCCTACGCGGTGAGATGGCGGAACTGCGGGGTACGGTGGAGACGGTTCGGTCCCGAGCCGATGACGTGGAGGCGGCACAGCTGACGGAAAAGGCCCGAGTGGACTCTCTTCAGGCTCAGGTAGACCTTCTCTCCAGGGCTCTGGAAACGATGGAAGCTCGTCATCGACGGCGCAACGTCCGGATCCGGGGGGTCCCAGAGACTATACATCAGGCCTCCGAGCTGGATTTTGTTAACGGGGTCGCCCGTCATCTTCTTCGGCTCCCTCCGGAGGCACCTGCGGTATTTGTCTCTGCAGTCCGACTTCGCAAGGCCGCGACTGCCCCAGCGGGGGCTCCGAGGGATGTACTCGCGGTTGCCCGGGAGGTGGCTGTGAAGTCACGTTTGATGTCCCTACCTGAGGCACGGTCTTCTTTTCGATTTGACACAACACTCCTTTCCCTATATAATGACCTGCCTTTTTTTACTCTTGTGGCACGGCGGCGATTTCGTGGGGTCGCTGCGCAGTTGCGGGCGGAGAAGGTGCGCTACCGCTGGGGGGTGTCCGGTTCCATACTTATTTCTCAAGGTGACACTATCCACTCCGCAGCGTCCCCAGAGGAAGCGTGGGCCCTGTTCCCGGCCCTCGGGCTTGTCGCCTCCGTTCCAGAGAATCCGGGCCTGGCCGTTCCTACAGATCCCGGCTGAATAATTACCATGTTCTGTTTTTCCAGCTTGCGTGGCTTCTGGACACTGATGGAGAGGTTTGGCCGCACAGTCTTGTTCTCTATGCTGGATGACTTCCTTATACGCTTTCAGAAACTTTTGTTCCCGGACTCTCTCACCTTTTAAGTTTATGGGGTTTTTATGCCACTGTTGGGGACATTGGGGGGAATTTTTTTTTTTTTTTTTTATTTATTTATTTATTTATTTATTTATTTTTTTTTTTTTCTTCCTTATGTAGGTGGTAGGACATTGGGTTTGATCTAGGCGAGCCGCTCGCGTGGATACCATGGCCCTGTCTATCTCGTCCGGCCCTAGATCACCCGGCCAAGTGGCCACTTCCGTGGCCTCTGGCTCCCCATTTTTGGGCACCAGAGCGAGCCTGGAATGCCACATTATATATGGCAGTTCTCCACCCCCACCTCCCTTATTTTTCTTTTGTGTATATTGGATTCCCTTTTAATATTTTTCCTTTTTTATTATTATTTTTGTTCCCCTGAAGTCCCCGTGCTGACCCTGCTTCCCCTCTTTCTTTTGGGAAACATGTTTGCGTCAAACCCCCTCCTCTTTATTATTCAGAGTTTTCAGTGGCCCTATTTTGTATTCAACGAATCTCTGTATTGTGACACAGTACTTTTTGTGGATATTTCTTTTAATGTCTTCTGTTGATGGGCTTATGTTTTCTCTCTCATATGTTATGTTATTTTGTACCTTTGCAAAAATTTAAAATAAAGAATTTAAAAAAAAAAAGAAATGCCAAGGGTCGTATGCCAATGCGGGTAGTCAGAAATGCCAAGGGTCGTATGCCAATGCGGGTAGTCAGAAATGCCAGGGGGTCGTATGCCAATGCGGGTAGTCAGAAATGCCAAGGGTCGTATGCCAATGCGGGTAGTCAGAAATGCCAGGGGTCGTATGCCAATGCGGGTAGTCAGAAATGCCAGGGGGTCGTATGCCAATGCGGGTAGTCAGAAATGCCAAGGGTCGTATGCCAATGCGGGTAGTCAGATATGCCAGGGGTCGTATGCCAATGCGGGTAGTCAGAAATGCCAGGGGGTTGTATGGCAATGCGGGTAGTCAGAAATGCCAAAGGGTCGTATGCCAATACGGGTTCTCAATCGGGGGTACACTGCCAATCAGGGGTACACTGCAGGCCAGGGGGTAGAGTGCCTGGGTTTTTTTCAGGTCTTTTTTTTCAGTCAGGGGGTACAGTGCCTGCCAGGGGGTACTGTACCTGGGTTTTTTTCAGCCAGGGGGTACTGTGCCAGGAGGGTACAGTGCCTGCCAGGGGGTACAGTGCCAGCCTGTGGGTACTGTACCTGTTTTTTTTTTCCAGTTTTTGTATTTTTTTTCAGCCAGGGGGTACTGTGCCTGGGGGGTTTTTTCAGGGTTTTTTCCAGCCAGGGGATACTGTGCCAGGAGGGTACAGTGCCTGCCAGGGGGTACAGTGCAAGCCAGGGGGTACTGTACCTGTTTTTTTTTTAGTTTTATTTTTCAGCCAGGGGATACTGTGCCTGGGGTTTTTTTTCCAGGTTTTTTTTTCAGCCAGGGGGTACTGTGCCAGGAGGGTACAGTGCCTGCCAGGAGGGTACAGTGCCAGCCAGGGGGTACTGTACCTGGGTTTTTATCAGGTTTTTTTTCAGCCAGGGGGTACTGTGCCTGGGGGTTTTTTTTTCAGCCAGGGGGTACTGTGCCAGGAGGGTACAGTGCCTGCCAGGGGGTACAGTGCCAGCCAGGGGGTACAGTACCTAGGGTTTTTTTCAGGGTTTTTTTCAGGGTTTTTTTCAGGGTTTTTTTCAGGGTTTTTTTCAGGTTTTTTTTTAGCCAGGGGGTACTGTGCCAGTAGGGTACAGTGCCTGCCAGGGGGTACAGTGCTTGCCAGGGTTTTTTTTTGGTGGTGCTCCTTTGAACTCTGCCTCTCTCTCTCTGCTCCTCAGATCACAATCAGGAACAGGAGAAAGGGGCAGAGACATTGTCTCAGCCAATGCAACAATCGTTGGCTGAGACATTCTGACAGTTGCAGAGGTGACAGCTTGTCACCGCTGCAACTGTCAAATCCAAGCGCCGGATTGGCTGCCTGGAGGTTTCCACGAGGGAAACGGCCCACCTCCCTTCCCACAATGCCGATCGCCAGCTGGGAGGGTCTGCCCGGGTGTCAGGCAGACCCCCAGCCGGCGATCGGCATTGTGGGAAGGGAGGCGGGCCGTTTTTCAGCGCGCAGGGCGTACCATGCCGTCCTGCGGCATTAAAGGCCACGCTATGCAGGACGGCATGGTACGCCCCGCATCGTTAAGGGGTTAAACTATTCACAGAACACTAGGGATGTGCATGACTTTTTTTTCATTTCGTTTTTATTTTCTGGTCGGCAATGTCTTACGAGTTCAACGGTACCCCCCATGTAGAGGTTTTATGAGGTTTTGGAAAGTTACAGGGTCAAATATAGAGTTTGCCCATTTCACGTTTTACAACTTGAAATTTGCCAGATTGGTTTCCTGGCCCTATGTTGACTTTGAGAGGTTATGGCAGCCCAGGTATGAAAGTACCCCAACCATGTCATACCATTTTGAAAAGTAGACAACCCAGGCTATTCCAAATGGTGTACGTTTCGTTTTTTTATAGTAGTCACTTAGTCGCAAACTTGGTCTTCATGTTTGTGTATTGCATTTTCACACAAAAACTGTTATTTTACTGATGATATCATGCTCCCTTCGACATTTTACTGGCCTAAAAAACTCATATTTATGGTCGGTAATGTCTTACGAGTTCAACGGTACCCCCAACATTACCCCAACTGTTATTTTGCTACTAATATCATGCTCAGTCAACCTTTTACTGGCCTACAACATTGATATTTGTAGTCGGAAATGTGTTACGAGTTCAACGGTACCCCATCATGGCATATCATTTTGAGAAGTAGACAATCCAGAGTGTTGAAAATGGGGTATGTCCAGTTAAATGTTGCATTTTTATTTGCTTTTTGGAAAGTTACACGGTCAAATGTAGAGTTTGCCCATTTCAGGTTTTACAACTTGAAATTTGCCAGATTGGTTTGCTGGGCCTGGGTTGAATTTGAGAGGGTATGGCAGCCCAGGTATGAAAAGTACCCCATCATGGCATATCATTTTGAGAAGTAGACAACCCAGAGTGTTGAAAATGGGGTATGTCCAGTTTTGTATAGTAGCCACTTAGTCACAAACCCTGGCCAAACTTAGTCTTCATGTTTGTGTTTGCATTTGTTTAACACGAAAACTGTTATTTTGCTGCTAATATCCTGCTCAGTCAACCTTTTACTGGCCTATAACATTGATATTTGTGTTCGGCAATGTGTTACGAATTCAACGGTACCCCACATGTAGCATTTTTATTTAGTTTTTTGGTAATTTGACAAGTGATTTTCAGGATTTATGTCGACTTTGAGAGAACATGGCACGCCAAAAAAGAATATTGCTCCAAAGATGACGTGCCTATGATTCTAAATTAGTATTTTGAGTTGTTTGGTGCAGCCACTTTAGAATAGCTGGGCTTAACGTAAACAGGGACAGGCCAAATTCAGGGGATTCCAGAAGTCAGAGTAGTCGTTATAACAAGCCAATGAGTCGGTACAGGCAGCAAACAAAGAGTAGTCGGTATAACAAGCCAATGAGTCGGTACAGGCAGCAAACAAAGAGTAGTCGGTATAACAAGCCAATGAGTCGGTACAGGCAGCAAACAAAGAGTAGTCAGTATAACAAGCCAATGAGTCAGTACAGGCAGCAAAGGGTAATCGGGACAAAGCAGAAAAGGGATTTAGTAATTTAGCTCGGTATGATAAATTTTGAAGTACTTGGTTATGCAGAGGCCAGGTAGAGATGGGCAGGTAGGGCAATAATAACTAGAATCCTTTCGGATTCCTTTCTTGCGGCAGACACGACACTTTTTCTAGGGGGACTTTTTACAGCGGGTGGGAGGGACTCGGGAAGGAAAGTGTCTGCCGCTTAATCTTTGGAGATCTCCTGATTCCAAAGCGGATGTAACGGGGGCCGGGGTTAGGATAAATTGGGATATGATCTCAAGCATGAATTCTAGGAAGGGATATGGCTTTTGTACTGCTGCCTGCTTGTAGAGCACGTACGCATTGAAAATTGCTATCTCGGTCAAATAGATGGCAATCTTCTTGTACCATGCCCTAGTCTTTCGGTTCACCAGATAAGGCTGTATACATTGATCAGCCAAGTCTACTCCCCCCATAAACTTGCTGTAATCTACAATGCACTTCGGCTTTTCCAGTGGCTCAGTCCTCCCTCTCACAGGCACTGGCACTGTACTTTCGTCGTGCACTGTAGATAGCATGTATACATCCTTCTTATCGGTGAACCGAAGGGCTAGCACTTCTTCCTGACATAGAGATGAAGAGGAGCCTCTACTTTTTTTGCCTGCTGTCAGGATTTGGGGAAAACCTCTGCGATTCTTCTGCACTGTGACACACGCAAGGGTCTCAAAACAATATAAATTTTTAAATAGGTCGATACTGGTGTAATAGTTATCGACCCATAATTGATAGCCCTTGTTGAATAGGGGATAGACCAGATCCCACACAATTTTTCCACTGGTGCCAATACAATCGGGGCATCCTGGGGGGTCAAGGTGGCTATCTTTCCCTTCGTATATTCTAAACGCCCATGTGTAGCCTGTTGTGGACTCACATAATTTATAAAATTTGACGCCATACCGGGATGGCTTGCTTGGGATATACTGCTTGAAGAGCAGTCTGCCTTTGAATTTCATAAGGGACTCGTCTACAGAAATATTTTGGTTGGGAACATAATTATCTGTGAATTTGGCAGACATAAGACGATAAGGGGCCGACTTTTATAGAGGTGGTCATGCATTGGGTCGTTTCTTGGTGGGCACAGTGCGTTATCATTAAAATGGAGTAATCGCATGATATTTTCGGATCTCTCCCTCTTCATAACCCTTGGGAATAGTGGGGTAGCCAGGATGGGGTTTTTGTGCCAGTAAGACCGGATATTTGGCTTCTTCACTATTCCCATTACGAGGGTTAGAGCCCAAATTTTTTTTAACTCTATCACATCCGTTGGGTACCACTTGTTACGTCTGTGGCGATGTGAATCCGGATGCGCATCAAGATACTGGTTGGCAAACAGGTTGGTTTGCTCAACCACCATCTCGAATACGTCGTCCGACATAAAGAGATTAAAAAAGCTCACTGGCTCACAGTCCTCTACCCTTACTGTGATGCCAGGAGTCGCTATAAATGGGGGTATTTCTGGGGCAGCCATATTTGGGGGTACCCAGTTGCTCTCGCGCCTCCCAGTAGATGGTGGGGGGTCACCATCACTGGAGGGTTCACTAAGGGGCTCTATATCAGAGGCTGTGAGGGTGTCATTGTCAGCGAGAGTGTCGCTCTCAGAGGCGGCCAGGATCTCATATGCCTCTTCTGGGGAATAAAAGCGGGAGGACATTTTTATGGGGATCTTGTTATAACTAATTAAATGGGAGGTCGGGGAACTGATGGGGTCTAGTATTAGAACACCTAAACTAAGCCCTTCCGGTCCTTGTAGTGGCCGGTACTTCTATCTATCTAGACAAGGTAAGAATATTCCAAGGGGGGTCGTATGCCAATGTGGGTAGTCAGGAATGCCACCGGGTCGTATGCCAATGCGGGTAGTCAGAAATGCCAAGGGTCATATGCCAATGCGGGTAGTCAGAAATGCCAGGGGGTCGTATGTCAATGCGGGTAGTCAGAAATGCCAGGGTCATATGCCAATGCGGGTAGTCAGAAATGCCAGGGGATCGTATGCCAATGCGGGTAGTCAGAAATGCCAAAGGGTCATATGCCAATACGGGTTCTCAATCGGGGGTACACTGCCAATCAGGGGTACAAAGGGGGTACAGTGCCTGGGTTTTTTTTCAGGTCTTTTTTTTCAGTCAGGGGGTACAGTGCCTGCCAGGGGGTACTGTACCTAGGGTTTTTTTCAGCCAGGGGGTGATCAGGGTTCTGTGCCAAGAGCTGGGCGAATGCCAGTGCCAGGTAATGGCCGAACGGCATCCGAGGGGGCGGGCCTGGCGTGGTCACGAGGGCGCGAGGAGTTGCCTCGTCGCTCTGACGTGGAGTCTGATTCCCGCATCGCTAACCATTCGTTTGTATTGATTCTCTGTTGCCAACCCCGTTTTCTGGATACGATCCCTGCTCCTGTTATTTGACCCGGCTTGATTTTGACTATTCTCCTGCTGCTTAATTACGAACGCCTGTGTGGTGCTTTGGTAGTTTAACCCCATGCTTGCCGCTGGGGTGTTTACACGTTACTGGGGAAGTGTCCCTTCTCAGCGTTGGGTACTGTCTGTGGCCTCATTAGGTTCCTATACTGAACCCAGGGTTCATGTTCTCCAGCCACACATAGTGTTAAGAACTGCGATCGCAAGGTACTGCTTATTTGCAGCTCATGGTCAGTGTGCGCTCACCAGCAACAATACTCGTTACTGTACTTACGACAGACCCCGAGGTGTATGTGTTGTCCCTGACTATCTTAAGGTACTGCTGATCTGCTCCTGATTCTCGGAAAACGTTAAAGCAACTTATTTCCTGACTGCCCTGCAGTTCGCGCAATTCACCAACTGTCTGATTTTTCTGCGTATTTCTGCATGTGCTCTAAGTAGTCTATCAGTCTCGAAACCAGTGTATATGCCAATCGGTGTTTAAACGTCCAAAAGATTTATCAGTCCTTAAGGATCTCAAGTCCACTACTCTCTAGTGGGCGCTACTCCCCCCGTTACAATAGCATCGTGAGGTACAGGTAGGAGACTGAAGCCCATGTTAGACGAACGCAGTGATCACATCCGTGTTGCCGCACAGTTTAATGTCTGTCGTAGCATAGAATCATGAGCAATAGAGACCCACACACGACGTGCGTCCGCACCGAACTGCGCACGCACAATGCACGTGGCACCGGACGCAATTTATACAAGAACGTAAAACATCTAGAACGGACGCACAGAGTGCGCCACGTCCGCGTAGCGTTGTGTGTGTGTGTGTGATGGAACAAAGTCAGACGTTTGCGACGTTCAGCACCTTGATGCACAAAAATGGCTTGTCATATCATGTATCAATTTTTAGCATTTTTCATATTACTTTTGTTTCCCATAGTTCCCTTTTTTCCTACGTCCGTCAAGAAAAAATGGATCGTGTGATGTCTACAGTATCTTCCGTGAGTACATCCGTCCATTGTGCATGGACGCACAGTGCGCTCAGAATGCGCTCGTCTGACATTAGCCTAAATATTGGTGCTTGGCAGCAAGAGGCTAACCTCCCTGGTGGTCCGATTCTGACATATTTTATATGTCAAAATCGGTACATTTATTCAGCCCCCTGGCCGTATCCAGAGTGTGGCTTGGGGTTAAATTTCAATGCTGAAAGCGGTAACTCCGAGACAAACCTGGGCTGATAGGGATGTGCATGGCTGAAAAATTTGTTTTGTTTAGTTTCGTTTCGTTACGTTTTTAAATAATTTAGATTTTCGGAATTTCGTATCTAATTTAGTTTCGTATTTCATTTGGTTTAGTTTTAGATCGATTTGAAATTTCGCATTGATTCGAAATTGCGAATCGATTCGAATTTCATATATCAATTCGATAGTTGATATCAATTCGAATTTTGGATCACTAAATAAAACCCCAATTAATCAAATTATGCTGTTAAAAGAAAAGCTAGGGTTCAATTTTAAGCTGTGTCACAGATTTAGTATTTGAGTCAAATTAAACAGTGAAACAAAATTAATTTGTTTCATAAAGTCCTTTGCTTACTATTACTTGTAAGTTAAGATCAACTGGATAGTTGATATCAATTTGATAGTTCATTTCAAATTCGATAGTTGATATCAATTATTCAAACTTTTCTTTTATGATGACACAGCATAAAACAAAATAAATTCGTTATATACCTTTTCGTTTGAAATTCGTATCGTAACGATTTGTTATTCGGAAGTACTTCCGAAATCCGAATTATCGAATTTCGTTCCAAATTCCGAATTTTTCCAAAACTAATGCACATCTCTAATACATACCAGTCCCTGCACTCCATCGCTGTCCTCTCACAGTCACCTCCGGCCGTTCGCGACGTCCTGGTTCCTGTTACGAGTGGCTGATTCCCTGCACTTTGGGGACCCTGCGGTGAATGCTGAATTCACTGCAGGGTGGGACAATTTGATTCCCCGATGTGTGGGGAACAACAGAGCACCGAAATGTCGGCAACATTTCGGTGCTCTGTGAATGACCCCTATAGTAATGATATATTTTGGCCGAATGCGTGAGTGCGTGTATGTTTTCATAAGGGTGCGTGAATATTTATGTATATATTAGGGATGTGCACGCGGTTTTTTTTTCGTTTCGGCCCATTTTGTTTCGGATTGTTTCGGCCCATTTTCGTTTTGGCTCCTTTAGTTTCGCTTGGTGTTTTGTATCGATTTTTTTTCCCGTGAAATCGGGGAATTTTGGTCTTTCGTATCGTCTGTTCTCTTCATTTCAAAGGGTCCATCCTCGGATTTTCGATTTGACTTTAGACGTATGGTATTTTGAATGCTCCGATATTTCTGTCGATACGGTAATCCTGCCTATTCGTTCATTCGGACATATCGGTTTTTATGAATGATCCTTTTTTTCTTAAAAAAAATGTTAAAACAAATCCCCATTTTTAAATGTTTATTAAATATTTCTAAAACCTTTTATTATTTTCAATTGCAGCAAACAGCCATTTCTTTTATATATTTTTATGATATTTTTTCATTTTTCGGGAATTTTTGGGTTAATATTTAGGGTTCTTCCTAACTTATTTTAAATGTATAACGAGGTCTGTTTTTTTCTTTGCAGAAGGAAAACACATACAGCTGGACTTTCTTCTCACAGTCTGTCTGTATGTGTTCTGTTCGGCAATGACTTTTGATACAATACATTTTGTCAGTATTAGTACCATGGATAGTAACAAGCCTGTCGTTATCCATGGTGCTGATATGAAGAAATAGATTGATAATATGTGTTTCACCATCGGCGACTGTCCATGGTTCTGATCTGAGTCAGAATCGTGGACAGTCGCCAATGGAGAAACACATAGGAAAAGCAGCAGGAGAACACGAGGCTGCTTAGAAAAGCAGCTCTTGGTTTAATTAAGACTCATCTGGCCAGAGGTGCCGTGACGTGGCAGGTGGGCTAAAACCAAAACCTCTGATTGTGTTTTGTTTCGCGTGGAACTATAGGGTTTGGGGAGCCTTTCCTACATCTCCTATGAAGGGGTGCTTTAATATCTACTCCAACGGCGGCTTCCTAGAGGGAGAATAAACACTGGAGAACGAAAGATATCTGGAGCCGGACGGATGTAGCAGAAGGAGATCCACAAATAAAATAAGTATCTTCACTAGTATATTTGTATGCTAGTGTCATTTTATATACACTTGCAATATAGAGATATATAAGAAATTAAATTGAAATTGTGCTTTTGGATTTTGGGTCTAAGTTGTTTAATAATTGGCAACTCCTTCAGAGGGTGGGTTGCATTTGTCTGATACAGCAGCATAATG
Source organism: Leptobrachium leishanense (assembly GCA_009667805.1). NCBI lineage: Eukaryota > Metazoa > Chordata > Amphibia > Anura > Megophryidae > Leptobrachium > Leptobrachium leishanense. The sequence goes on along the minus strand of CM019065.1, from coordinate 204,782,839 downwards.
TAATCTAACGAGTTTTCTGAAAACGGCGCTAATATCCCACACTATATCAGTGGTTATATATACCTGAAATAGGCCAGACGGTATGCAAGGACGCATTCCAACACAAGCTCAAATCGATCAGTGTTAGAGTGGTCAGGGATAGCCAAAACGGTACACAAGGGGTATCTATCATGAAGAGAACAGACGATACGAAAGACCAAAATTCCCCGATTTCACGAGAAGCCAAAAATTGATCAGAGTTAGAGTGGTCAAGGAATAGCCAAGGATTTGTACACGGGGGTGGTTCTCATACAAGCCAGGTAACAACGGAGACTGAATAATCAACCAAGTAGTGAATCGCCAGGAGACACTCAGCACTGAGGGAAGCAAACTCCACGACAGGGCGATGAGCCGGATCGGGCTGTCTGTATTTAAACCCGGCAGGTGCGCGTCATCATGTTGCACCCCGCCTCCTGACCAGCCCTGCGAGCTCCGGAAGCTGGCACAACTCCTGGCACCCGGCTTGTCGATGGCGCCGCCGGGTGGTTCTGAGGCCCAGGCGTGACAGATACGCTCATACACACCACACATTACTGTGAGTTTTATTGCTGTGGAACTGTGTTATGTCCTTTTTTGTTTTGGAAGGGGGCGAAAAGCTGTTATGGGTGGAGGAATTTTAGGGGGGCCCCATCGTGAGGCTCAGTAAGGGGTCCTATTATTTCTGATGGCTGCCCTGTATGCATCCGGTACACGGGTCAGTGCACCCAAATATTGGGCCTTGGTGCCAGCTAGTGCCTTCACACTGTAACCCCTCTGAGGTATTTTGGAAGAGTGCAGGGTTGGACCCTGCGGTCAAATATTGAAATGATATGCACATGTCACATTCAAGTGCAGAAAAATTGTGTCATAGTCGGTGGTGCGCGACACTGAGAATCAAACAGTCTTATTCAAAGAGATCCGAATTGTGGCCGAAAGGTAACCGAACAGTAAAATTCAGCGTACGGTTACTTTTCCTGGCCATTTGGCTATTCAGAGAGCAGGCAGTTCTTGCCTGCACATACGGTGCCTGTTCGGTGCCTGTTCGAGGGCAGTGAAATCCCTAAAGAGAAGCAATGCTTTGTCTATTCAGAGAACAAAAAACAGCAGTGAAAAGTTGCTGAAATGCCCTGCTGTTCGGTGGTTTCATTCGGCAGGTTTATTCAGGAGAATCCCATATGCTTCAATGTTAAAAATATTCCCATTTTAATCCAATATCTAAAAAAACTTTTATTTTTATAGTCTGCAGTAAAGACTCTCTTTATTTTTAGATTGTTAAGGATCTTTTAAGCATTTTTTGGAATTTTGTTTGCAATTTTTTTTCATTTTTTTCTTTTTTAAATCGTTTTTTCATTTTTCAGTAACGGTCCTTTTTATTATCATTCATTCATTGGATGTTATGTGTAAATTCCAGTTCAGTAGTTTTTTCGCAAACAGCGTTTCACTAACGGTCGAACCTTTCACGAACATCGCAAAAAATTCATAGTACGCCGAACTTTCGAGCGGACGATGTTCGATTCAAACTCATGTTCGAATCGAACCAGCAGCCCATCCCTATTTAAGAGCACTGCTCCCATAATGCATTGCTCCATGATTTTAATTCATTCTGTATCCTGCCTTTTCAGTGTTGCTCTGTGTTTCTTGCGTGATGCAAGTTCCTTTTCTGTTTGTATATTTTTGGTTCTCTGTTTCCCACTGTCTGTTTGTTACTCCTGTAGCCGTGTCCTTTGTTTATTTTCGTTTTCCTTCGATTCGCTTTTGTTTTCTGGTTTATTATTTCTCTGCTGATATTCTGTGTATGACCCTGGCTTGTTCTGACGTCCCTGACTGGTGTGCTAATCCCTGGCTATTCTATCAGGGTTATTCAGAGAGAGGTGAAAACCAGGAGAATGACTGGAGAAGTGAAAATTCTAGGTCAAAATAGCCAAACCAGAAAAATTCTGCCATTTATCTCAATTTCCAAATCGGCTATTTTGACCTAGAATTTTCCATTCTCCAGCCATTCTCCTGGTTTTCACCTCTCTCTGAATAACCCTGTATGTCCACGATTTTGTCTTAACCCATACCGTGCTGACTCCTTTCTATATATACTGTTTATATCCTGAGACTCTGTGGTATTTTCTACTAGCTCAGATCCAGCTACTCTAAACATCGGCCTATCAGTTTTAGGGCTTCTTTTGGTAGTTCTGTGCAGGAGTCTCTGCCTAGTCTTGTTGTGTTCTCACCTTTTGTCATTATATGTATTGTCTGAGTGGTATCTCCTGCACTTTGGGCTTTTAACCCTGATCATGGGCCCCACCACGGCTCAAACCGGGAGCCGCCGTGACACTGCATCCCTGCAGTGCTCGGTGCCGATCTATATCTCAGATGTCAGCCATGCTGTGGGACTGCCCCAGGGCATGCGTGCGATGAGTCCCAAACTTGGATTTCCCCTGGGCAGGGAAAACAAATTATGGGAGATGCAGGGGTAATTTAGGCCCCTGTATCTCCGGACACATATGTCCTATAAGAACGGTTCTGGTGTCATTAGAAAGGCCAGAGTCTGGCCATTCCAATGATTTCCAACACGACTACCTTTGTCCTGTAATATTTGAGTGTAAAAATAAATAACTTTTTTCTTCTAAAAGCACTAAACTATGCATTTTTTCATATAAATATTAATACAGTTAAATTGATTTTAATAACTATTTTAATATTTTTAGATTTTATTTAACAATATTATAATTATGATGTAATAAATAATAATTTAAATATAATATTTGATTTTTATTGTTGTGGAGCTCTGTGTTATACCCATGCACACACATTGCTGCTAAATCTTTTGCTATGGAGCTCTGTGATAAACTCATACACACCTCACATTAGAGAGTTTTATTGCTCTGGAGCTCTGTGATAACCTCATACACACCGCGCATTACTGTGAGTTTTATTACTGTGGAGCTCTGTGATATGCTCTTAGACACCGCACATTAGTGAGTTTTGTTGCTGTGGAGCTATGTAACATGTAGTGTGTCAGTAATGTACCGTATCTTTTTAAGTGATGGCACTTTCCCACATTTGCCACAGGGACATTCTGTGCCACATCGCAGCATCAGCTGTAATGAGTGGGTGATGGCCGCTGCAGTCGAGTGGTGTCCATCTGTAAGTCTGGTGGGGGCAGAATGGATTTCCCAATTCGCTACTGGGTCCAAGTGGATTTTTATGTCTCTAAAGAGCACCCTTTAGACATAAAACCAGATGCAAATAGAAGCCCCAGTCACTGTAACAAAAAGATCAAACACATTACTGCTGCATTACAGCTGCCAGGTAGAGGACAGAATACCCACTGCTGTACAGGGATAAGATTCAAGGGCTTATAATTAGTGATGGGCCGAACACCCCCGTGTTCGGTTTGAATTCGAACTCGAACATCCGAAAAAGTTCAAATTCGAACACAATGTAAGTCAATTGGGCTCAAAAGTTCGAAAAAGAAAGTGCCCTCCAAGAGGGCATATATGTAAGATATTGTCCTTAAAGGATGTATGGGGTCCGGGTACTACCCTGGGTGACAGGAAACAATTAAAAAAAGTTTTTAAAAAAAGTTTTTTAACCCTTTCACTCGTTTTGTTTTTTTTCGTCTCGTGCTGTTTAGGGCCGTTTTCATTTTGTTTGTTTTTTCATTTCGGGTCATTTCGGACCCTTTTCGTTTCAATTTGGGGATTTGATATCGATTCGAAATTTCAGATCGATTCAGCGATTCAGGTCAGTTTGGCGTTTGGATCATTTCAGCGATACAGTATAATTAATACAGCATATGATTCCCCCCTGCCGGGCAGCACCTCTACAGTATAATTAATGCAGCATATAATTCCACACACCGTCGGGCAGCACCTCTACAGTATAATTAATGCAGCATATGAATCCGCACACTGCCGGGCAGCACCTCTACAGTATAATTAATGCAGCATATCAATCCACACACTGCCGGGCAGCACCTCTACAGTGTAATTAATGCAGCACAAAACGAAAAACCAACTGAACCGAATGATCCGAATCACCGAATCGACCCGAATTATCGAATCGACCTGAAATTTCGAATCGATCCACAAGGGGTGGGAAATGTTTTAGCCACAAGGGGTGGGAAAATGTTTGAGCCACAAGGGGTGGGACATGTTTGAGCCACAAGGGGTGGGAAATGTTTTAGCCACAAGGGGTGGGAAATGTTTTAGCCACAAGGGGTGGGAAATGTTTGAGCCACAAGGGGTGGGAAATGTTTGAGCCACAACGGGTGGGAAATGTTTGAGGTACAAGGGGTAGGAAATGTTTGAGCCACAAGGGGTAGGAAATGTTTGAGCCACAAGGAGTGGGAAATGTTTGAGCCACAATGGGTGGGAAATGTTTTAGCCACAAGGGGTGGGAAATGTTTGAGCCACAAGGGGTGGGAAATGTTTGAGCCACAAGGTGTGGGACATGTTTATGCCCCATAGGCTTCAGTGTTAAAAATATTCCCGTTTTAATTTAATATCTATAATTCAAATTTTTTTCGAACTTTTTTCGAACGGCCCGAAAAGTTTGAAGTTTGCGAATTTTCGAACAGCCAATGTTCGAATTGAACCGATTCGAACCGGCAGCCCATCCCTACTTATAATGACTGAAAATCCCTGTACAGTACACGTACAAGGTTTTTCAGCAATTTCCATAAACAGACATTATTCCACATACAGATATTATTTTTATATTCTATTGGTATTTTTTGGAAGTTACATTGCTAATAATATCATTATTATCATTTCAAATCCTCATAAGCAGGAGATCTGAACATTTTTAATAATTTTATTTATCAAAGTTACCGTATCTAACACAAAGGGTTTTTTCTGCCTGTATGATAAGAACCCAGACTCCATTTGAAATTGTGTAAGATAAAGGACACCATCTAGAGCTCAGAATCTTAAATTTCAACAATATTTCTGTAAAGGACAAATGAATACATGAAAAATATAAAATGACCAAATTAACATTATTTAAATTTTTAAAAGAAAATTTTTTATTTAACCTTATATTTAATTGTTAATTTCACATCCCATATTTCAAATAAATGTTATGATAGCATTTTTTTTCAACAAAAATCTCTTTGTAGTGAAGTTACTCATTCAATGAATTTATCACAAACAAATATTACAAATACTTCTTAATCTAGACAAGGAAAAATCTGTGTTGTTTACTGAGATATTGGAGATATTACCTGGTTTTAATTGATTTTACCTGTTCTATTATTGAATAAACAATGTAAACACTCTTGCTAGAGTGGGTAGCCTGTGATTTCTCACTGTGAAGCTTCTCTATCTGCTGTTTGGATATTGCTTTTTGTGAAACACTGGTGCTTGTTGCCATTGTAACAGCATTTTTTACTGATGTTAGCAACTTTTGCAAACATCGGTGTTTGGTGAACAACCCCAGAGAATTTCAATGCATATTTTCTAGGGCTGGTACTGATCCAAATTTTTGTGTTCGATTAATGAATTTTTTTTACCCGATTAATCAATTAATTATAACGCATATAAAGATCCAACTACTTTTAGCTGATCTGCTTGGGTTTTGGGCCCTGGGCCTTGGGTCTGGGGTCTGGGTCTGGGCCCTTGGCCTGAGTCCTGGCCCTTGGGTCTGGGCCCTGGGTCTGGGCCTTTGGTAACTTTAATGTGGCCTGGAAGGCCTCTCACCCATCCGCCAGACAAACTGCTCCCCTGCTTGACCAAGGACGTCTCTCCGCTCGATTTGGCTGGGACTCTGTGCCACCGGATCCGCTGTTCTTGCTTGTCCGTCTTTACAACAAGATCTTTAGCTCACCGCCTGCACTCCCATTAGATCATCGCGGTCTCCTAACTCGGGGTCCAATCTGCAGCTCTGCGTCTTTGTAAAGTTCTCAGTGGTGGATACTAGGTCTCTGGCAAGCCACTGAAATCGATCTCCAGCATCCGCAAGGCAGCACCTGCTCTCCGGCCTGGTCGCAATCGTTCCCTGTCTCACGTGCGTTTGGTTCTCTTCACCTCTCGGCACACTCTGCTCTCCTCCGGACGAGGCTGCGGATGTCTGTCTGTTCTCCCCACCCACTTCCTGTCTCTGCCCCAAAGCATGCTGGAAAACGTAGTCCCAATGTGTCCAGTATAGTTAACATTGCGCTTGTCTCCCCCTGGTGGCCAAAAATGGGTAATTACAGCAACATAACTAAAACAGTGCTACATTATAAAGGACAGTTTTTATGGGACAATGTGGCTGCGCATAAAAGAGTATTTATGGAAGGTATGGTGACAATATCTGGAAGTGATATTTCTATACATTGTATAATATGTACTAGGAGAGATGACTAAATAGGGAGCAATATATATTAGGACAGGAGTGCTCGCTGCTCAGCATTATTCCTCCTGATGTTTTGGAACTACATTTTTCACAAAGCTCTGTTGATCTAATTAGTGACTGTGTATCATTGGAGGTGTAGTTACAAAACATCTGGGGCTCAATTACAAGGCAGATGCTAAAATGTGGTGATAAGGGGGAAAACCTTTGCCTGCAGATTTCCCCGCAGCGTCCCCAATCTTGCATGAGATTCCGGGGCTGGCGCTAATTCAGCAGCCTGTCCCGGAACCAAGCATTATCCCTCAATGATATTCATAGTAGCGCTTCGGCTAGAACTCCACAGAGGGTACCGCTTCCGAGCCGTGAGCCCTCTACGATCTTGCTCTCGCAAGATCGTGCAGCGCCACAGAGTAATCGCAGAGGGAGACTAAGGACTTTTAGTCCCCAGTCTCACCCTACTCCCGGCGCCAGAATCAGAGGCTTGGGCAACCGGGGTGAGACATGAGTATCTGATATATTGGGGGGGTTTAGTTGGTACTAAATGATTCTGCAAAAGTGGAATCAGTTAGAACCTGCTTTTATGTGACAGAAAAAGTCTGTTTACCGCCTCAGTATGGTAATTAGTGTTAGGATAAATAAGGTATTACAAAGTCCTAACGCTACTTACTGTTTGCACTCCCCATGTTAGCATAGGGTGCGCAAAGTACAGTAAGCAGGGGCAATCACCCATGCCGGAACTGATTTTTTTCCTCCTGATAGTGTTAGGAAGCTAATCAGTGGGGCATGCGTTAAAGTCACTTATCCTGCCATTAAAGCTTACATATCCGAATGTAAACTTTAGCACTCAGTTATCAGTATGTAATCTAGCCCCTGGATGGCCCAGGTTGAGCAACGCTTTATTAGGACGATGTGATACCAAGTGGCATAATGACTGCACAGGGAATGTAGAAATGCAAACTGAGTAAAATTCTGGACTGTTGCTTGTGAAAATTGTGGCATAAATGACAAAGATACAGAATTGTTGTGTAAATGAGATACATCAAGTAGCCTGAAGTCTACAAGTCAGGTAATATCTGGTCATTGTCTTGGCTTGACAAGGGCTATTTTTCGCTTAAACGCTGTCACTGCCAGCAATGTTTGACAAATAAAAGCTGAATTTGTACATGTGTTGGAGTGCCTGGATTCCCTTACTTCCCAACTATCCTGGTTTAAATGGTTCAGATTTCTGGGTCTTTCGTTGGTTTTTACTTTGGTGTGAAGATTTTGAGGCATCGGTGAAGAATTCTTATTTACAACCATCACTATGCAGTAAATCAACACATATTTCTGGAGTTTTGACTCCTGCAAGGCTTCAAGTCAGCTCAGAATACAGGTTTGCTAGTATGAATGGCCATGTCCTCCTGTGTCCCTTATGATATTGCAAGGGGCCCGGACAATCCCCTCTGTATCACTGTTGTGGTTGCAGGACTTTGTCGTCTTGCCCATTCCTTGTCTTGTATTTCAACCACCGAAATTTGGGGGATATTAAAAATGTGTTGCCAGACTAGGATTCAACATAGGGCAAATGGCTGGTGGGTGACTGATGTGGTTTGTGGGTCGTGGCAGAGCCACACTGTCTGCCCCTGTGTCCCATCTCCTTCCCGCCCCAGCCATGGCCCCTTTTCCAGGCTGCTTTTTAAAAAATATATTTGCATACATTGTAAGATGTAAAATTCATGGGGCCCTATCACCTCCTTAACGCTAGCACTAGTGCTCTTATAAATGAGTGATAGCCTTAAGTTAATTGAGGTGATAGCATCCCACAAAGATCACCTCCCGATCGCTAACAAGTTAAAAAAAATGTTAGTGTATCGGTATTAGCGCTTTTTAGTGCAAGCTTACTGTACTTTTCTCTCCCTATGTGTCATGTACAGCACTGTTGGGTGTTATGAATAACACCACAGGGGTACTGGAGTGTTGATATGAGTCTGGTATGCAGTGATCTCTGGGACTGAATACACACTTGAGGGAACAGAATGGATAGGCAGAAAGGCACCTTGGAGGACTAAACAGAAACAGGGGGAATCCAAGCATGGTGCCAAAGGGATAATCAATAAGCGTAGTCAGGGGGCAATCCGTAGTCAAGGTGGGTAGAGAGTGGCAGAGTCCGGTAAGCAAAGCAGAGGGTCTGGTACACGGGTAGTAGTAGGAGTGGAACAGGTATAGGACTTCACAGGTTTAGGGATGGAGCAATGTTAAAGCATTGAGGGAAGAGGGAGTAGACCTTTATTAAGGGCAGGGGTGTAGTGTGTGTGTTCTGTGATTAACGGTTTATGGTCTAGAATCTAGACACTAGTGCTGAGCATGGTTAGGGCAGCATTTTACATGTGCTGCCTGGATGATAGGTGGCAGGCAGGGTGCAGTGAGCGGCGAGGATCCTGACACTATGCTTAACATGAGGGGCGCAAAGAGTAAGCAATCAGTAATTAGCATTAGGATCACAAATTACTAATTACTTACCGCTGCCGCTAAATAAAAAAGTTTGCTACAGCTTAGAGCCTCACACTGCACATTACTATGGAGCTCTGTGATACCCTCCCGTCGCACATTACTATGGAGCTCTGTGATACCCTCGCACCACACATTACTATAGAGCTCTGTGATACCCTCACAATTCAAACACACACCGCATGTTACTCTGAGTTGACAAGGCCTAGGCCTAGGGTGGCACTTTCCAGGGGGCGGCCGCCCCACCACTCAGTAGGACCCACTGGTCACTGTGACCCGCCGCTCACTGTGACTTCTTCCCAGCGCTCCACCACATGCAGATGCCATGCGGAGGAGAGAGTTGGCACGCAGGACCCAGCCCCCAGGTTCACCAAAGGTGAATCGAACGGGGGAGGGGGTTAATGAAATTAAGAGTGGGGTGGCTTTAATGAGATGAAGAGTGTGGGGTGGTTAATGAGATGAAGAGTGAGGGGGGTTAATGAGATGAAGAGTGGGTGGCTTTAATGAAATGAAGTGTGGAGGGTGTTTAATGAAATGAAGAGTGTGGGGGTTAATGAGATGAAGAGCGAGGGGGGCTAATGAGATAAAGAGAGGGGGCTTTAATGAAATGAAGAGGGGTGTTTAATGAAAGGAAGAGGGGGCTTTAATGAAATGAAGAGTGTGGGGGGTGTTTAATGAAATGAAGAGTGTGGGGGTTAATGAGATGAAGAGTGGGGGTTTAATGAGATGAAGAGTGGGGGGCTTTAATGAAATGAAGAGTGGGGGCTTTAATTAAATGAAAAGTGTGGGGGTTTGTGGTGAAAAGAAAAGAGGGGGTGTTTGGAATGAAACAAAAGGAGTAGCGGGGCGTTTGGAATGAAATGAGAGTTTTATTGCTGTGCAGCTCTGTGATACGCTCATACACAGTGCATATTTCTGTCGGTTTTATTGCTGTGCAGCTCTGTGATATGCTCATACACAGTGCACATTTCTGTGGGTTTTATTGCTGGGCAGCTCTGTGATACGCTCATACAGTGCACATTTCTGTGGGTTTTATTGTTCAACCAATTAGAATTTGAAATGGTATACAAAATATACAAGTAGGAACTTGGTATCCACTTTTAATACACAGAGAGGAAGAGGCGGACCTCAAAGAGAAAAAGGTGGAGCCTAAAGAGGAAGGGTGGGGTTTAACCAGGAAAAGGTGTGACCTTGACAGGAAGGGTTGTGTTAAATTTTAATTAGGGGTGCACGAGTTTAATCAGGCCTAGGTGTCACGTCTTACCCCCGGCCGCGTCCGTCCTCATCCCTTGCCGGCTCTCCCCCTGGTGCTGACAGGTCATCGGGGTCCTCTCACTCCACGCCGTCGGGGCCTCCGGTCCTCTGAACCCCGCGTCCTGGGTGGCCGACCCTCCCGGCGACATATGGTCTCCTGCCTAGTGCGGTGACCAGCGGCTGGTGCCGCGGTCCGCTGCCGTGCAGGACGCCGCCCACGGGGATCTGGCCAAGATGCCGCCCGGGGGCTGGATGACCTTTTGATAAGTCTGATGGACGGGAGCAGAGCAGACCCAAACCCAGCATGGCCCAGGGCCGAGTTACCGATCTCCAACCCAATGGAGGAAGGAGGGGTGGATGCTGAGCTGGAGGCGTGTCCACCTCCTATAAAAGACCAGAGACTGCTCTCTGGCATTGCTTCAGTATTGTGCTGTTAGTCCATTGAACTAGTAAAGGAAAACAGTGAAGCACCTTCAGAAAAAGTGATTAAACGTACACGCTACACATTGAATATGGTGGTTCTCCTAAAAACCTGAAAACATATATTGTAGATAGTCAACGGAGCGCCAGTGAACTGGATGTACAGTTAGTCACTATACATGTCCAGTAGACTGTCTTCTAATCCATCCCAAGAAAACCACTCTTCCGAATGAAAGAAATTTCTGCGGAAGAGAAGGGATATAATAGCGCAGTATGTCGGTCGACCATAAGAGGAAAGTAAAGCGGTCGTAGTCCTACTCACATGCTATTGAGCCTGACCTCGGCTCTAGGGTGGATGGTAATTATTGGTCTTCACAGATGTTCAGGTGCCCATGTACCCGCAATAGGATTCTTCAAACACTTTCCCCTGCAGTGGATCAAAAAAATACCAACGCACTTTCTGGTGCAATACCGTTTTAAAAAATAATGATAGAGTGGGTACTCATAAATGGTTACACTCACATGTTAGTGAGCCGCATTGGCTCCAAGATGTCGCATAGGAATATTAAGGCAAATCCAAAACCTTCTCTTAATCACGTTTCAGGAAACAGCAGTAGTTAAAAATAAATTTATTGATATATAAAATATATTACCAGAACGCGTTTCGTTCCTCAGAGCTTCTTCAGCTGGTATCCTGCTCTCCGCCACGGTCCTCTACGTATCCTGGTATCCTGCTCTCCACCATGTTTCGAAGTCTGCTGCCGGCCCCAACCTTTTGCATTCATTGACCACTGCCTACGGATTATCCTCTTGTACTGCAATATATTTACTACCCCTGTGACCACTTGCATACTGGGTTCCAGCCACCCCTTGAATGAGCGTGACACTAGGGCAGCACAAAACCTAAATACACCTTTGGCGTGAGGGTATCACAGAGCTCCATAGTAATGTGTGGCATGAGGGTATCACAGAGCTCCATAGTAATGTGTGGCGTGAGGGTATCACAGAGCTCCAAACTAATGTGTGGCGTGAGGGTATCACAGAGCTCCATAGTAATGTGCGGCGTGAGGGTATCTCAGAGCTCCATAGTAGTGTGAGGATATCACAGAGCTCCATAGTAATGTGCAGTGTGTGAGAGGATATCACAGATCTTCACAGTAAGATGCTTTGTGTATGAGGGTGTCACTGATCAGGTTCTCCAGCGTTGGCTGCTCGGGCCCCCTTCCTTGGGCTCACTGGGTGCAGCACGACGCTGGGGGGATCCGGGCTCTGCTGGGGAGTCTAGGTTGCTACTCGGTGGGTGCAGGACTCAGCCCTCCAGTCCTGCTCGAAAGTTCTGTGGAGCCTGGCTGGGACTGAGCCATGCTGTGGAGCGCACCTCTCCCAGAGCCTGCAGAAGATTCCTGCACCAGGCATGCGGCACCCCCTCCCTGTGATGTCATTGCAGAGCAGAGACAGGAGCCGGAGGGTGACTGATCAGGGGGAGGTGAGCATGTGGTTGCCAGCGCGACAGGATGTGAGGAGAGCATCGTCAGCGCTGGGGACGGAATCCCCGCGATGCTCCTCTCACATCACAGGGGGCCGAACAGAAGCTGCCATCCGCTCCGGGCCAAAGTAGGACGCGTGCATGGTGAGTGGTTAAAAAATAATTGTAATGGCCATTACGGTCCGTCATTATGATTTTTTTTATGTGTACCCCCAGGGGTCCTCGAATGTACCCCTGGGGGTACGCGTACCACAGGTTGGGAACCGCTGCTTTAGATGGTTTCCCTTGTCTTGCACAATTTCACAAAGGTCTGCATTATTAGCATACAGGCGCAAATGATCTTTGTGTCAAATACAGTAAATGTGATAAAGGTAGGTAATTAAATGGTCGGATATCCTGCTTATGAATATTTGTAAAGCTCATAATGAGATTATTAGCAATGCAGCTTCCAAATATTACCAACAGAATATAAAAAATATTATCTGTATCTGTGTGTGACATAATGTCTGCAGCATATGGATGTTATAACAAAACATCTTGTTCTGTTCTGTACAGGGATTTTTGGAAATTGGCACCTGACCCTTTTCCTTGTAAAGTCATGAATGACCTCCCTGTATTCTGCGCTCTCTTCCATGCCTGTTGTTATACAGCAGTAAAGTTTGCTAAATGTTTTGTCACTTTATATAAGAACCGTTAATTTGTGATTAGATGGACATGAGCAAGCTGTCTCATGGTAACATGTTGTTCTCCTCTGAAGACCGTGTTGAAAACAAAAAAATACTGGCTTTCAGAACCTGATGTTAAATGTTTGTGCTTTTGCAAAATCACTTAACACTTCAATTGAAGATGCTTGAGAAAAATTCATTAATACCTAATATCCCACAATGCAAAGGACAGCACAATCCATCACTTTCTCTGGCTGCAAGGAAAGGAAGACTGGGTACAATTTTTCTATGTGTCCTTCAGTGGCTCCTAAACAAACCTGCTCAATCAGGCTCACAAACAGCTCGTGCATGGTCCAGCTTGACTTCATAGAGCTCCATTCGATGCTCGTCATAACGGTTGGGTTGTCACCTAGCCCAATGTTTGTCAAGGTTAGCTTTCACTGGACAAGGGTGCTGCAACATAGAATACTGCATGACTAATGGCAGTAGGATTACCATATCAGTGATGTTTTCCTGGACACATATAATTTGCTCATGCTGGTGGGCAGTGCATGAAAATTGCAGCCCCGCAACATGTAAAATCTATATGCTGCAAATAAGTTATCAAAAAGAAATCCCAGGTAACCTGCCATGATTTCCTTCCTGCAGCACATGAATTATACATGTTCAGGGCAGCACTTTTCCCTGTGCTCCCCTCTGCATGAAATAACAATATGCATCCAGGAAAACATGGCCATTCTGTCAACTAGTGACATTTGAAGATGGTTGGGCACCAGTCCCTGACCATTAAACCTGACATAAGATTTAATTTCTTATTCTTGTTAACAACTTCCCCAGAAAAAATAATATTATGATAAACAGCAACTTCAATCCTTATATTATCTTTTGTTTTGAAGGTGAGAGCATTCTGGTGAGGCTGTGCCCCAATCGACTTTATGGACAGACCACCACTGTGCTTAACTAGGCATTATACAATATCTGTGCTATAAATTCCATATGCTACCCAATATATGAACACTATCAGGGTTATTCAAAGAGAATCGAAAAGCCACCGCACGTTCGGTGACTTTTCGTTCTCTTCAATTCGGTTCGATTTGGCGATCCCATTTCGGCAACCCTGCGGTGTATTCAGCAAGCACCACAGGGTCCCCGAATTGCAGGGAAAGTTCGCCGAAAACTCACCGCAAAATGAGGGCAAACGCACACCGAAACCCGCAAAAACATCTGGATTAACTCACCGAAAATGCCGGAAAAACCCGAGCAGGAGCCGATCACACGCAGCGCAGCCGCCGGAAAAAGCCGACACCACAGACGAATGCAGTGAATAAATTAGAAAAATACTGTTTGCTTGAATGTTTGAAAAGTGAAACGTTGTTTGCAAAGAAACTACTCAGCGAAAATGTCTGAAATTTACATATGAGGTCCAATGAATGATAATAAAATGGGCTGTTACAGAAAAAATAAGTAAAGTTAAAACAAAATCCCGAAAAATGCTTAAAGTATCCTAAAAAATATATAATTAAAGAGACTCTTTACTGCAGAATATTATAATCAATGGTTTATTAGATATTGAATTAAAACAGGAATATTTTTAACATTGAAGCCTATGGGATTCGCCTGAATAAACCTGCCGAATTAAACCACCGAATGACAGAGAATTTCGGGAACCTTTCACTGCTGGTTTTTGTTCTCTGAATAGACGAAGCATTGCTTCTCTATGGGGATTTCACTGCCTTCAAACAGGCACCGTATGTGGAGGCAATTCGCTAAGATTTGGCGAATTGCCTGCTCTCTGGATAGCCGAATGGCCAAGAAAGGTAACCGAACACTGATTTTCAGCGTTCGGTTCCCTTTCGGGAGCCATTCGGATCTCTTTGAATAACCCTGTATATTATAATTTAAATGTCCAAGACAAATTATTTTATTGTCATCACAAGAAATATCTGTAAAATTATTTACATATAACTCTTTTGAGTTATCTTTGACATTTAATCTACAACTACTTTTTGAATCATTTGATAAATGAAATGGAAAGAGTCCTAGAAACCAGAGCATATTCTTTCAACTTCTTGCTTCACTAGTTCTTTATATCTATATACAATAAATCTTTTTTAGGAATGACAGAGACCTTGCATGGTGCAGACTGCTAGGCCTCCATAAGATACATTCTACTGTTTCAGTTTCACAGAGTGCCAAGCATTTTGCAGTGCTTAGAGACCATCGTGCTTGAGAATAATTTACAATTTATATATTGAACTGGTCATTTTGTAGATATTTGTTGGCCTCTAAAATAGCTGTTTGAAACAACTGCCCAATCACATGCAAATTCAAGCTAGCAATGTATCTTACTTAATGTCCATGGTGCATCCTTTACGGAGTATAAAATAAATGAAAAATACTCAATATGGCACGTGAGTTTTAACATTACTGTATTTTCCGGCGTATAAGACGACCCCCTAATTTTCCAGTTAAAACATAGGTTTTGGGCTATACTCGCCGTATAAGACTACCCCCCTTCTTAGGCATACACTTTTTAAAAACATCAGATTTGATTTAAATCATTTTAGTTAAAATGGTTGTGACTTACCCGAACATAAAATCCTCTCCCCGATCTGTCAGCCCGCTGGACGTGCAGCAACACTGCATGCACAGCAACCTCGGCCACATACAGTACACGGGGCTGAGCCAATTATGGCAAGTGATACACTCCACCGAATAGAAAGCCTGCTTGTATTGGCGGGCTAATGATGTCACAACCTCTGCCAATCCGAGCAGGCTTTGTATTCACCAATAGAATACATCAGTCGCCGTGACCGGCCCAGCGCGGCACACTGTATGCAACCGAAGCCACCGCACACGCACAGTACTGCCGCACATCCTATGGGCCGACAGGCCAGGGACATCCCGAGCCAGCTTGGCCCAAACGAACTAAAGGTTCACATTGTATACCCTGCGTAAAAGATGACCCCCGATTTTTGTTGGATGATTTTAAGTATAAAAAGTAGTCTTATACGCCAGAAAATACCGTTGCGATGGCTAACGGTAAACAGACTGTTGACGCAGCCTTACAGATTTGAGAGTAATGTAGAACTTATACTACAAGGGAGAAACAGCTACACTACAGATGTCTAACAGTAATTACATATATAAGGTTTTTTTTTAAATTAAGTCCTCTCCCAATAAAAGAGTGTTAATAGCCTTTATCAATGTTGAGCGAGTTTTAGATTTATAACTGTTATTTGAAAATTTTATTAATGGGGCATTGCCCACCTCTGCTTCTCTGGATGAGCCTCCACTATTGTTCCTTGGTGTTCCACTCCTCAACCCAAGAACAATCCTAAATGTTTTTTCCTTGTGATCTTTCTTTTCTTCAAATACTCACGTTGGATCCAAGTCGGCCATATGCAAACACTTTTCATCAACTGGTTGACTCTTTTACCATTTATGGGTCCCTCTGACAGACCAATTGACCAAAAGTCACCAAGTAACCTTTCCAGATATCAATCAGTGAAAATAATTCCACAATGTGTCTTGCCATATTAACATTTGATTCTAATTTATATTTTGTTACTACCACCAAAATAAAGTCTACCCCAATCTACATTAGCCACAGTTGCTATATAGCTCTTCAAGTATTTCCAGGTTAGTGATTTATTCTCAATAGGACAAAGTAAGGCTTTTTCAGAACCTGCCTGGAAACATGTGCAATCACCTTGTCAATGAAGTTAAGAACCAGTGACAGCACAGCCAGGCACATTTCATCAGTCATTCTCCCAAACACTCCATCAAAACAGACATTAATTTGGTGACTTGTACTATAAGCAAAATTCCTCTTAGATGACTGTGAGCATCTAAAATTGGGACTAATAGAGTTTCTGAATAGTTACTTCCCCAAAGAAAAAGTAGATATTAATAAGCTTAAGATTTGGACATACAAAATATATGAATTCCCAACTACAAGACATTCAACACCTGTTTATTCCCTAGCTTTTTTCTCCTATTAATGACGTTCTGTAGGAAGAAATCAGACTTTTAACTGAAATTTGGAAGCTTTCCTAAGGATCTACTATAAGAAAAGGCAAACCGCAAGGTTTGTTCTAGTTATACACCCATATCAATAAATATATATGCCAAAATGTTTTGCAAAAAAATTCTCACTAATTGCCTTTAACTCTTTTCATGTCATAACATTCCTCTGGAGTGTCATTTATGTCAGCAGGAGGCCACACTGATGCTATTCGTAAAGTAATTAAGATTATCCATTTCAGTTGATTTGGGTTTTGCAGCACATTTTTACTTCCCAGTACAGTACATAACCAGATAGGGATGTCCATCTAGGCCATTGAACATATGGACAATGCAATCCGAGCTGACAGTGGAAGAGTTTAAGTTTGAAGAAAAGTATGCAAAGTTAGCCTATTTTCTGATGAAGCTATTATTGTCTCTCTCTTCTCCATTTACCTCTTTCCATTTTTTTACAGTTTACTTCGATCTTTAAAAAACATATTAGTGTACAAAATAAGTTATTCCAAGTGTGAAGATTTAAATATTTCATTCCCCCTTAGAATGTCTACAGAAATTTACTTGGTTTTCAGATGGACACCTGACCACTTAAAGTGATTGGGGATTTATCAAGCCCCATTCGGGTTTGAGGCATGATAGAAAAAACGATTATTGTCCTCTTTCTCTTTATCTTTCTTTATGAGTAACAATAAAATGTTATAGTTCCTGCTCCCGGAGATTTTCTACGTATTATGCTAAATTTGCCATCCAGTCTCTAACGAGTTTTGGAAGGCTTTCAAGAAGGAAGCGTTTTCTTTATTTGGAGGCTGTGGCCAGGCAAGTCTTTGAAATAAATTTACCACCAATCACAGTGAAGGGGAGGATTGACAGTCCATCAGCCCCAGGTCCGATCCCTACATCAAGGGAATCCAACATGCCATGCTTATTCAGGATAACATTTATAGTACTCTGACCTGGATCTCCCTCAACTTATCTCATATTGGAACTCTCATATTATCTAGCTTCTGCAAGATAGCTTCCCATAAAATTATCTAAACCCATTCCAAATTCCCTTTCATTTTGGATGTGGTTCAGAACAAATGACTAATGTCTGAAAGGATATGTTTTTAGCCCCTTGATAACCAAATGTTCCCTGCAATTGAACCTTGTATAACTTTTAGCTGGTGCACGGACAGGATAATAATTGTTATCCATTATTTGGTTTCCATAATTCCTGTTGCATACATATATGAGAGAAACCTGAGCATATTTAGACACAAAGGGTTATTCAGAGAGAGGTGAAAACCAACAGAATGACTGGAGAAGAGAAAATTCCAGGTCAAAATAGCCAAACCAGAAAAATTCTCCCATTTATCTCACTTTCCAAATTGGCTATTTTGACATAGAATTTTCACTTCTCCAGTCATTCTCCTGGTTTTCACCGCTCTCTGAATATCTGAACCTCACCTCACTCTGTCGTATTTCAAACAAACATGTAAATATACATGATATTGAAACATATGTTCATAATCTATCACACCACCGATGGCAATATATATCTAATTGTAGAAAAAAACCAAAGTATCCTATTTACACAAAGTGATTTCTGAAAATATTTATTTTAGACTAATTTATAGACTATGCTGGTCATTTTAGTGCTTTGCAGCTCCACTATGCCCCTGTGCAAATATACTGGGCATCTAAAAGAAGGGACAATAAGAAAAAAAAAGCTTCACCTTTAATCTGCTGCCCTAATTCCAGACCTAGTTGGTCTATGCAAAAGTAAACCACTGTGAGAAATGTATGAAAGGCCATTATCCAAATAATTTCTACATCAAAATTACCCATTTTATGCAAATTTCATGTCCCAGCCTGACTGGGTGCAACCCTCATTCTTCCGAAATACTAGAAGACAGTTCAACAAGAGCTGGAAATGGGGGGATGACTTAGAAGAGGTATTTGTGGAGGAATTGGAGGATATATTTGATTGTGTAATGCAACTTACAGCTAACAACTCATTAAAGAAGAAGCTCATAAACTCTTACCTAGTACTATCCTGTGAGCCAGCCATAATCTACAGAAAGTGTGAATATATGGATTTTCTATATGAAAGCTACATATATGCTGCACTAAATTGATACTACTTCTCTCAAGGATTCCTGAGGATCAGTGAAGTTCTTGCAGGCTAGTGGGTGAGCCTTTCAAGAACCCACAGGTGCGATCTACGAACCTGATTTTGTTCTGGAAAGTGTGAGTGTCACGACCCACTACGCGCGCTGCTGCGCAAAGACACCGGGTTAAGCTGCTCACTATCTATCTATCCTAGACCCAGATAATTACGCACACTTATCTACCCGTCCCGGCCACACTTTCTCTCGCAACAGGCACGTAGAGCGCGATATACTGATCCCAGGATTGCAACGCAGTACAAGTCTTCTCCTGAAGCGCGTACTACCTACGTCTCTCACAATCCCGGAGCTCACTTTCTTATTCTATTACTAACGCTGCCACCAGTCCTCACGGACAATACGTGCGTCGCAACAGGAGATGCAGGGCTTAGCAGCCGCACTATCCTAGACTCGGACAGTGGCTACGGATCCCACAATTCCCTGCTGTTTCCTGACGACCGCAACACGCAATTTCTTATATATAACCGAGCTTAAAGCAAATAGCAATACCCCCAATCTCTTAGTTAGCGTGGATTTCATCAGCCAGAGTCAGAACTTAAATACTTTTCTGTTTATTTATGATAGAAAAATCACAGTGCTTTGTTACATAAAAAATTATAACTAGAATAAATCAATTAATTACACACTACACAGCAAACGAAAGAAAAAGGGTTAACCATAGAGCGTTACTTACGAAGAGCTATTCATTAAGCTAGCAGCCATGGCCTCCTGGAGTCTAGAGATAGGAACATGGACCGATCAGTCCTCTTTAGAAGGTAGCCCAAGTGATCAGCAAAAGCACATGGCCAGTGTTCCAAATTTATACACTTCCTGATCTTTCTAGCCCCCACCCACCAATGGCCCAGTGTCCTGGACTCCATTTCCCAGAGGGCCATTCTCGCTCATGCTCAGTAAGCTTGTCAATTAATCTTTAATTGCCTAAAGGCGTCCCTCTTCCCTCCAGACCCCCTTTAGAGATCAAGGATGTGCTTCCTGTCTTTGAAGATTGTGTCCCCATCTCTTGGTGCCGACCTGGCTGCCAAGGTGTGATTTTCTATGTTAGTGTACAAAGAAATTCCCTTTTTACAGCTACGTGTTATATCCTCCCCCAAGGGAGAAAGCTAAACATTTTGATTACATTTCAGCTGTGGACACAGGGATACACTTACCAAATGGCCAGACACAAATATGAATATACTCTATATGGAGGAGAGGAGATATGTATAAACCGGCAGATAGACACATATATATAGGCAGACCCTTATATAGATAGAAATACAGATCTAATCTGCCACATCTCCCTTACAAAGGAAGACGCAGAAAGGGAGGCTAACTAACATGCCTCTCACGTGCGTCTTAACACGGGCTTGCCAACGGGCATCTGGCACCTGCACCAGTCGCCGGCGCTATGACGGAGTGGGTGGACGCACAGGTGTCCATGCACTTTGCCCACCAAAGCGTGCATTCCCTCTCGCAACCACATCACACATTGCCCCATGCAGGCCTTTGGCGACTCCACCATTCTTCCCCACCTCTCCCAAACCGGGGGGAGGGGGTCACTCATACTGCACTTACAACATGGCACAGACTCGGGGAAGCCCCTGTGCTTCTGCAGCCCCTCCGGGTGCAGCACATGTGGCTCACTCTCAGTTCGCACCTCAGTCTCACAGGCAGCAGAATCCTCGTAGCCCGTAGCCTGCTCTGGAGCCATTCTTACAGCAGGGGTTATGGAGAAACAGGGTGAAGCGCCCCTCTCCCCAGTAAATGTCCCCCCTGCATCTGCCAACGGAGTCAGGTATCGTACCTGGCTCTGGGCAGATGACTGGGAGGTCACAGGAGCCACACCCGGACCCGCTGCATCCCGGTCTCTCACTGTCCCCACACATTCAGAATTTGGGGAACCATACAGATGGGGCACAAGATTCTCCACGCTCACCTTGCCCCCATTGCACACAGTTTCCCCACTTTATCACACAGTTTATTAAGCACGCCTTGCTTCGTAACCGATGAGCATACAGCCGTATGCCACCCTCCTCTACAGGGAGGTTGCTCAGTACCAGTTTCCTGTGGTACTGGGAATCTGGTTGGCTTTCCCCCAGGGCAACACGCGTCCACCCCAGGCCCTTCCTCCTGACCACACAGCATGCGCTCGGTGCCACCCGCAGCCTCAGACACATGTGACACAGACTGGCGTACCACAGTATCCTGCCCATCCAGGATGTTCTGCCCTCCACTCCTTTCACCTGGCACCACCAACCTGGATGGTTCAGGCCCTGGATAACCCTCTGCCACCCTAGGCCTCTCCTCCCGACCACCCAGTATGCCCTCTGCGCCACGCACAGTCTCAGACACCCGCGACACAGGCTGGCACACCACAGTATCCTGCTCATCCCAGGCCTTCTGATGCCCACACCTTCCCTCCAGCACCACCGACCCAGTTGGTTCAGCCCTAAAGGAACCTGCTTTGGTCCTTTGTTCTCCCTCCCAACCGCGTGGCATCAAAGACACACCTGAGTCTGGTCTAGGCAGGCACACCACAGTATCCTGCCACCCCTCCCAGGCATTCTGATCCACACCATTCTCACGGGGCACTAGAGTCCTGATTGGTTTAGGCGCAAGCAGACCCGCAGTCATCCCTTGCCCTTGCTCCCAACCATATGGCGTCACAGACACACCAGAGTCTGGTCTAGGCAGGCACACCACAGTATCCTGCCACCCTTCCCAGGCATTCTGATCCACACCATCACACGGCAGAGATGGGCCTTGTGCCCTACTCCCCGCCGACAGCCAGCGGGTACCCACTTCCACCATGGGCACCGCGGCCTCCCCACGCATGGGGTCCGGGGAACCAGCTGACTCGGGTGCAGGTGGGCATTCACTCACCCCTGGCCTTTCTTCCCAGTCACACTGCCCCCTCATGCTACCACACAACACCTCAGGCACACCTGGCGCAGGCACAGACTGACTCACTGCCATCCCCTGCCCTCCCGTCCAGGAATCCTGTTGTGCATCCCCACACACAGCCCTCCCCACTGTAGAGCCACTAGTGGGCCTGGGTAAATCCCCAGCATCCCTTTCCAGCACATACTGTGACACCAATTTACCCAAATCCGTGCCTAGCAACACATCTGTAGGAATATTTTCAGACACTCCCACCTCCCGCAGACCTCTCCCAGCTCCCCAGTCCAGATAAACCCGGGCCATTGGCACCGCAGGATGTACCCCACCAAAACCCTTTACTGCTAGAGTCCTGCCAGGAATAAAGTCTGCAGGGCTGACTAACCCTGGACGCACCAAAGTTACTTCAGCCGCCGTATCTCGTAAACCCACAGATACCTGAGTCCCGACAATGACTGCTTGCTGGTTCACGTTGGCACTGCCCTCCGATCTGGTCACAAACAGGACAGAGGGTGATGTTGAGGGGTAGTCTCCCCCAGCTGTGGATGCAGGCTTCTTCCTCTGCGGGCACGCTGCCAGGAGATCATTGGCACTGTCACAAATAAAACAGCAACGGCGCACACTTCTTCCAGGCGAAGAAGGATGCACTCCCCCCTCCGCAGCAGAGACTGGCACAGAGGGGGGCGCTGCCGCTGTGATGTCGGGGGGTCGTGCTGAGTTGGGCTTCCATCCTGATGATCCTTTGGGGGAACCTCTGCTCTGGTCCACAGATGCTCTGTTGGCCGCATGGAAATCGGCCAGCTCACCAGCTTCCAGGGCCGTCTCGGGTTTGCGATCCAGAAGCCATTCCTGGATCTCAGGTGGGCACAGCTGCACAAACTGCTCTTTGATTAACAGGTCTTCCAGGGATTCCAAGGTATCAATCTTCAGCCCCCTGATCCATTGTCGAAATAGGGTGGTCAGGTGGCTCACAACTGCAGAGTAGCTCTCCGTGGCCCGTTTCTGCAAGGACCTGAACTTTTTGCGATATACCTCTGGCGTGAGTTACACACTACACAGCAAACGAAAGAAAAAGGGTTAACCATAGAGCGTTACTTACGAAGAGCTATTCATTAAGCTAGCAGCCATGGCCTCCTGGAGTCTAGAGATAGGAACATGGACCGATTAGTCCTCTTTAGAAGGTACCCCAAGTGATCAGCAAAAGCACATGGCCAGTGTTCCGAATTTATACACTTCCTGATCTTTCTAGCCCCCACCCACCAATGGCCCAGTGTCCTGGACTTCATTTCCCAGAGGGCCATTCTCGCTCGTGCTCAGTAAGCTTGTCAATTAATCTTTAATTGCCTAAAGGCATCCCTCTTCCCTCCAGACCCCCCTTAGAGATCAAGGATGTGCTTCCTGTCTTTGAAGATTGTGTCCCCATCTCTTGGTGCCGACCTGGCTGCCAAGGTGTGATTTTCTATGTTAGTGTACAAAGAAATTCCCTTTTTACAGCTACGTGTTATATCCTCCCCCCAAGGGAGAAAGCTAAACATTTTGATTACATTTCAGCTGTGGACACAGGGATACACTTACCAAATGGCCAGACACAAATATGAATATACTCTATATGGAGGAGAGGAGATATGTATAAACCGGCAGATAGACACATATATATAGGCAGACCCTTATATAGATAGAAATACAGATCTAATCTGCCACAGTGAGTGCTACCACCTAGCCCACACACTTATTCACTATTGTGCCTCTTTCTTATTCCCTAGAGGTACTGATGTAAATTTTTTGGGGTATCATTTGAATGATTATTCATCAATGCACCTATAGGCTTCTGAATGAGAAGCATCTTATTGGTCGCATCTTTGGTAGTTGATGGTCATGTGCCCTTTATCCATAATGCTTCTCTGCACCATTGTGCATGCACATGAATTGTAGAATTTTAACTCTGTTTAGTATTTGCTGTTTAATGTCAAAATTCTTTTAATTTTCCCAACCTTGGAGCGAAATTTACTGGTTTCATTTCAAGTAAATATTTATTTTAATGACTGAACAGTAAGTGGGGTGTTAAGGTTAACGTGTATATAGAGCAGGTAGTACCTGTCCAACAGGGGCTGGGAGATGTAACTCAGATCATCCCCAGTATAGTATCGCTTAACCCTATCCCAAACCATCACCCGTAATTCTATTGCAAAGCCCACTTAGGTATACGAGGCAAGAAACAACGTTGTAGCTTGTGCTGCTTGATAATATTAATAGTATTATATAGATATTTTAATTGCTGCAATTCTTAAAAGATACTGTTTAAAGGAACACTCTACTGAAAAGTAGCGTGCTGTTTTTTGCCCTTAACCTCTCTGGCAGTCTGACTTTTTCAAAATTTTGTGTCTAAAAAGCTTTTTAATTTTTTTGGAAAGGAAATGTGTTGTTTTATATAGTAAGCCTGTAATCCTTAGGAATAACTCACTGAAAACCGTGCAAACAAGAGTCTAGTAAACACACTGAGTCAGATAAAGTTTGAAACCCGAAATAACAATTTGTTATCCAAAAAATAATTATCCATAATAATGGAAATAAATAATCTTCAAAAATATAATCAAACCAAAACCACTGAAATCTTTCAGAAAATAAGGGTGCAATATTAGTCTCTGCATACTGCCTCAGTAAACATCCTTGGTATGATATATTATTTATTATTTTTTTATATTTGTTTATATTGAAATATGGGACTGCACAAAGTCCATTTTACAGTATTTAAAAAAAAAAAAAAAATTTACAGTTCAAATTTGCCGCCAGGGCCTGCCCCCCTGCTTCGGGAATAACGCTAGGGAGGTTAAATAATTGGGCAGAGGCTGTCGAAGACTTCTGCGCATTTATTCTTAATTTTTGCTATTTTTAGTAATATTACTCACCCTTTGTCCCTCACCACGCGCAGCACCTCCTCTTCGGCTCAGGGACTCCCAAACTCAGATTTCCCTGAGGCTTTTCTGCGCTATAAAAACTCCCTAGGCTGCTTACATACAGGGTTATTCAAAGAGATCCGAATTGTGGCCGAAAGGTAACCGAACAGTGAAATCCAGCGTACAGTTACCTTTCCTGGCCATTCGGCTATTCAGAGAGCAGGCAGTTCACCAAATGTTGGCGAATTGCCTGCACATACGGTGCCTGTTCGGGGGCAGTGAAATCCCCATAGAGAAGCAATGCTTCGTCTATTCAGAAGAACACCAAACAGCTGAGAAAGGTTGCCGAAATGCCCTACCATTTGGTGGTTTCATTCGACAGGTTTATTCAGGAGAATCCCATAGGCTTCAATGTTAAAAATCTTCCAGTTTTAATACAATATCTGATAAACCGTTTATTATTTTATTCTGCTGTAAAGAGTCTTTTTAGTTTTAGATTTTTTTTAGGATCTTTTAGGCCTTTTTTTGGATTTTTTTGTCAACATTTTTCATCTGTTTTTTTTTTATCGTTTTTTTTTATCATTCTTTGTATTATCATTCATCGGATCTTATGTGTAAATTCCAGACATTTTCGTTCAGTAGTTTTTTTGCAAACAGCCTTTCAATTTTCAAACTTTCAAGCATACTGGTTTTTTTTCACCTCGTTCGTCTGCGTGTCGGCTTTTTCTGGCTGCTGCTCTGCGCTGTGATCGGCGGCTATTCGGGTTTCTCTGGC
Organism: Leptobrachium leishanense; assembly: GCA_009667805.1. NCBI lineage: Eukaryota > Metazoa > Chordata > Amphibia > Anura > Megophryidae > Leptobrachium > Leptobrachium leishanense. The sequence goes on along the minus strand of CM019065.1, from coordinate 204,757,445 downwards.
GTGTTCGGCGGGGTTAATCCAGCTGTTTTCTGCGGGTTTCGGTGAGTGTTCGGTTAGTAGATGGCAGGGAACTACACGTACCATTGTTTTTAGTGTTCGGTTAGTGTTCAACGGGTTTGCGGTCAGTGTTCGGTGTGTTTGCAGCGGGTTTTCCCTGCACTATGGGGGCCCTGCGGTGCCTGCTGAACACACCGCAGGGTCGACGAAATAGGATCGCCAAATCGCCCCGAAGTGCAGGGAACGAAAAGTCACCGAACGTACGGTGACTTTTCGATTATTATTATTATTTTATTATTATTATTTATTTATAAAGCGCCAGCATATTCCGCAGCGCTGTACAATAAGCACAGTACAGACAGGGTTACAATACATTGAACAACATTTGACAAACAGTACAGGAGGAGATGAGGGCCCTATTCCCGTAGGAACTCACAATCTGGGAGGGTTGGGGTTGGAAACAGGAGGAGAGGACTGTAAGGTGAGAGTGATGGTTGCGTCAGTGAGTTGGGTGGTAGGCTTCCCTAAATAGGAATGTTTTCAGGGAGCGTTTGAAGGAAGAGAAGTTAGGGGAAAGTCTGACAGTACGAGGGAGAGCGTTCCAGAGAGTGGGGGCTGCGCGTGAGAAATCCTGCAGTCTATCATGGGAAGAGGTGATGCGGGGAGAAGCTAGGCGCAGGTCACTGTTTGACCTTAGGGAGCGGGCTGGGGTGTATTTGGTGATTAGTGAGGACAGGTAGTGGGGCGCTGAGTTAGTGAGGGTTTTCTCTTTGAATAACCCTAATAGTGTAGGAAATGCAAATTGTGCACCAAAACGGGGCTTACAAACTTTACGTACGCATGTTCTGTAGCGCCTACACAGAACGATGAATTGGAGCAAATTTCCCGGCTGACGTTGGGTGGGTGAAAAAAACTCCTCCAGTTCACACAGCTTTTTAGCCAGATCAGCTGGGCTGGGAGGGGGTACAGAGAAGGGGGGCACTGCTCACATTCTGGCCACTTCAAAAATATTAAGCGGTCAGGATGTGTAGAATGTTACTATAATGCTAGGAAACATTTTATCTTGACATTTCCAGCTCAACAATTAGAATCTGAACCATTACTCTCTATCATGGGGACCACATATAAATCCATCCCAGGACAATGGAAAATCTGTATCTATCGGTGATTTTCTTATTGGCTTCAGACATTTAGCAGTCACACGCATTAATCAAAAACCCATAGTGCAAAATTTGAGGATTTTCTTTTTCAGCAGACCTAATTTTAGCCTAAATATTACCAATTCAAACCATGCATTTTCTATTTAGCGAATAAACCTGCACTGCTTTTAAACATATTCCAAACTGGAAATGGTTGCTATAGCAACTAGAGCTTGAGATGATTTCACCAGCAGAGCCCTGTGTAATCCACGTACTCGCCTGCATTGCTTTGTCACCATTCAGCTTGCCAGCAACTTGTACTACCCATTGAATACAAGATGAACAGAGCAAATCAGGCCAATACAAGCAAACGCTGAAACATATTCAATTGTATTTATTTTTTAAATATGTGTAGATAGACTATTGACTGTATTTAATATATGCAATCAAATTTGCATTTCCAATCAGAATTTAAATGCATACGACTCAGGAAGGAATGAAATTGCAGGAGATAGAATTCTTCATTGTCACATAAATACATAGCAAACCCTTTATCAGCTCTTTGGAGATAAAGGCATTAAGAAATATAAAATGCATAATAACATCTCCCGTACAAAGGAAATAAGTGCTGAAACTCATAGTTTGATTTACCTTGCTTCAAAAATAGTTATGAATTGAAAAGTAGTTTATCATAAAATAATTTACGTTTCCATTCAGAAAGATGTGTTTACACAGGTAAGTACAGGTAAACTATATCAGCATGGAACATAATATGGTAACATCAATCATCCATCGTTCAGTGATCATGCAGCATAATATAAGAAGTGCTTCATTTGGAAGGTTACTTGTTAAAACAACAGGGTATCTTTAAACAGCTTATCAGCTCTGCTGACACAGAAACTCAGTTCAACTCAATTCAAATTTTGCTTTCTTCAGCAGGCACAAGCTAATGTCGACTGGCATTTCTCACAAGCCCAAAAACCTAGTACTAGTGGGTGAGTAATCATTTTAAATCTAGTCCAGAGTTACATTCATTACGCTCTGTATATTCTGTATCTTATCTACCTAAAGTACACATTCTAGTTGACATCTTGCATAGGTGGGATTTTCTATTAAATGATTTGCAGCTTCAACAATTCTTTTATTTCCATCCTAATTTACGGAAAGCACCAATCACCTCATTACAAATCAGCCTAGAGCACAGGTTTGAGGTGCCTTGGTCAATGCTTGCGATATCAGTATTAATAGTCATTTATGACTGCTTGATTACTTGTATGTGGTCTGCATGGCAGATACTTCTGCAGAAGGATAACAAAAATCAGAGATTCATCAATAGGTGCTTTCATGAGCTAAAACAACCATTGTCCTCAATATGAGGAGGCCGCATTGGAATTTGTCGTCAGGCTTTCTCTAGGGCATTTAAAGTGAATATAGTGCTATCTGCTATTGACAGCCCCTATGTCATCTAGCAACCTACAAAGCATGGAGAGACAAGGGCAGGTGCAATGGATGGAGCAGGCAGCAGCACCCACTCCTATGCTATAGAGACTGGCCTATCACACTCCCATCACTCACAGACACATACATACTCCAATATCCGGCAGACTCCCACACACTCACACATTTCCCTTCAACATTGTCCCTCCCAACTCTCAGCAAGTACATAATTTCCTCCAACAATCATTACAGACAGTCCTTCACACAATTTATCATACACATGCAGCTTTCCCATAATAATACAACTCTCATCACACTCACACAGCCCCAAGTAAACCCTTGCAATTCTCATCACACACACACACTTCATCATCACCTTTGTACCTCAATAAATTTGCCCAGACCCTGGCTGTTTGGTAGGATACTAGTGATTCTAACCGAAGAAAACTGAAAAATGGTGACTCCCACTGAGCAAACACAAAACAATATTTACTGATATTTAGGCATTAATAAGATAAAAAGGGCAATAAGCTGTGTATTTTTCATTTTAAAAATAATACAATAATGGCAGTTTCCATTAATTAATTAAAAGGTGCAATGTTTGTATTTATTTATTTATTTATTACATTTCTAAAAATAACAAGTTTATTTCTTTTAGCGCTCAGCCCACAGAAGAATCTGGAGTATGGCCAAACAATCCAGCTGAAACAGAAAGACTTCAAGCAATGATCTTGGCTTCTGCAACTGGTAAGCTTTTGCAAGTTCCAAACAACCTATTTTTGTAATTATGTAAAAATAATGAATATATTTTAGTTACTGTTCACATCCTAATGCACAGTCAGCCTTTTCTGGAATTGCATTTGATAGCTTATCAGAATCAATTCAAAGAGCTAAGGTTTCCAAAATAAATATATGAATATATATATATATATATATATATATATATTCATATCGAATTATTTTAATACCTTCAGTTCTGACGGTCAACTCAGTAGAAAAAGAGTCTACAATCTTATTTTCTCTCTACACAACTATACCTTCACTAAGTGAATTTTATCAATGAAACTTTTCCTGTGGTTGTTTGAATTTCCCTCTCTGACATTTATTGCTATTGCAACAATTGTGATGTTCACCTTTAAGATCTAACTTGCAAGTGTGAACCTCCTGTGCTTTTAGATAGCCTGGCTCCAGGTTTATCAACTTAAATAGATTGATAGCTGGCCTGCACTGCCCATAACACCAGAATGGAGGCTTCCCTGAGCCTTCATTCTAAGTGGCCTTGGGTACAAGTGGCAGCAGGAGTTAACAACTGGAATTAGAGACTGGAGGGAGAAACTGCAAACATCCACTTACTATATCAATCTACTATCTGGAAACCCATACTAACTGCCCACCTGCACAACGTCTAATGTGTCCTTTTTGCTTTTGCTATCTACACTGCTCCTAAAACTGCATGCTCCTCATTGGTAACTGTAGTATCAACCCTCACACTATCCATAGCTCATCGTCTCTTCTCTCATCCCCTACGCCAGCCTCCCATGCTACTGTTCCATTTCCTCAGAAACCCCCCCATCTAATTCTTGTATCCAAAACACCATATGTTCTTAAATCCCGGTCTCACCTAATCTCATACTCCTATTACTACTTGCAGTTGATGACATCAATTCTAATCCTGGCCTTTTAACAATCCCCAAACTTTCCAGGCCTCTCTTACTTTCCTGCAGCAAAAACTCTAGGCTTCATTTCTCCAATAATCGTATTTCTATTAAGCCATAGCTATCATTCTTTTCCTCCTGTGCCCTCTGGAACGCTCTCGCAGGCTGCAACAAGCTCACAACTATCCATGATATTTTTTTTCAAGCTCTTTAAATCTCCTAGCAGTTACTAAGACCTGAATCTCCCCTTCTGACATTGCCTCCATTGCTGCTGTCACATTGCCGCTCTCAGCATTCTCCACTTTAGCCACACTCCTAGGCTAGGTGACAAGAATGGAGGTGGTGTTGGTATCCTGCTTTTTCCCTCCTGCACTTATCAGTACCTGCCCCTGCTCAGCTCACCTCTCATTCTTCTCCTACTTTGAAGCTCACGGTATACACCTGTTCTCCCCCCTCTCTCTGAGTTGCTGTCATCTATCGCCCTCCCGGACCAGTCCCCCAATTCCTCAACAATTCTGCAGCCTGGATATCTCCTAATGTACCAACCATCATTCAACCTTGGTGACTTCAATATTCCCATTGACAACCCTTCTGCCCCGTTACTGATAAACTTCTTTCTCTCAAATCCTCCTTTGGTCTCTCAAAGTCCACCCTATCCCTTACACAACATGACAGACACTCTATTGACTTGTTGCTTTCTCTGCACCATATCAGACTTCACCAATCGGTCATTCCCCATTTCTGAACACCATCTGCTCTCCTTTAATATCTACCTGTCAACTAAACCAACTTTTTCTCCTCCCTCTCAGCCCTGCACCTGGAGGAATCTCCAGGCTTGGGATCCTCTACAGTTCTCCAATCTTATTCAGAATCCCCTCGCCTATACTACCACTATAACCTTGTCACATGGGCCCATGGTTTGAGCCAAGGAGGGCCCTTTACACTGAGTGTTGTTAAGCCATTTAGGCAGGTGTGTTGCTGGCTGCATGATGCAGAACCCAGCATACTGATGTTGAACACGAATGACAGAACAGGATACACACCCAAGAGGAATCGCTGCACTGGGGTAAGGTCCTTTATAGTGGCCTTCTGAATCTATGCAGGATACAGGGCAAGGAATAACACCACAAATACAACAGGGATAGGCAAGAGATCACAATACGAAATGCCCAGCAGCAAACACAGAACCCTAAACTAGAACTGAGGTCCTTGAGCTGGACTCTAACACAGACTATAATATGCTGCTGTGCACATACACAAAGATAAGAGAACAGGACACACAGAATATAACAGGAATATCAAGAGTAGTCAGGGAAAGCAAGGGCTAGACACCAGAGAAGAGTGTCAGCCGTTAGCCAGGGATTAGAGAGCCAGGAGAACAAGTCAGAGAAGCCGAGGTCGGTACACAGGAATATCAGAATACAGGTTAGGCTAGGGTCAGATGAAAGCAGTTTTAACGTGCGTTTAGACGCACGAAATCACGGCCGTGCTAGCAGCAAATGACGTCCAATGCCGGGGAACACACGAAGTACGGCCGCACGAAAGGTCGTCCGTGCAACGCAAGTGGCAAACGAACGCATTTTTTCTAGAACGTCAAACCTCTAGTACGGACGTACAGAGTGCGCTGCGTCCGCTAGAGGCGTGTGTGCGTGATTGGGAGACGTCAGACGCTGCTAATGTCCGGCCAACATAACGTCCAGACACAAAAAGTGTTTTATTGATGATCCGTACAAAATCACGGACGAAATGGCGCATCGTATGACCGCTATCGCGTACTCCGTGAAAAAATGCGTCCATTCGTTCGAACGCACTTTTTCACAGACAACGCGAAAATGCCTTACAGGGAGCAGACAAGAGAATCGTCAAGAATACAAGCCAAATGTCATACACAGAGTAGCAGAACAAATAACACAATATGAGACACTTAGTAAAGAAAGACTCATACAGGAGCAGTGAGATTATGCACTGCTGGCCATATTTATGGAGTAGGGCAGGTCATGTAACCTCAGGCCAAATCAGCCACAGGGAAGTCCAGGGGCAGAGAGCCTGGACTGGCTAGCCCAGACCACCACAAGAGCTGTCACGGATCGCTCTCACCACCACGGGGCCTGGCTGACATGTGGAATTGTGACAAACCTGCCCTGACCTTGCCACATCCCACTAAAACAACACTCTCTCTTCTGCTCCAGAATTTCTTGCACCCCGACTCCTGCACAAAATCCCACGTCGTCAGTTTCAACCCTGGCACCCTAAGCAGACGTACCACTTGCAAAGATTATCCCGCACTGCTGAGCGTACCCGGAAATAATCTTGCTCTTAATCTGACTTCATCGACTATTAGTTCATTCTTCACTTATATACAGGTGCCCTTCACCTAGCCAAACAAATATACTTCTCCTCTATTATATCTTTGCTATCCTCAAATCCTAAAAGACTGTTCTCGACCTTTAACACTCTCCTCTATCCATCTGCACCTCCTCCTCGTCTAACCTCAGCACTCAAAATCTCCCTAAATACTTCATAAAGAAAGCACTTCCAATTCACAACAACATCCCAGCATAACCATGTATTATTACTTCTCATCTCCCAGTCAACCCCATTTCAACTCTCAGCTTCTTAGCCCCAGCCACAGAGGATGAAGTTAGCTCGTTACTGTTTTCCTCACGCCTCACTACCTGCTCACTTGACCCTATCCCCTTACATCTACTATCTTCCCTCTTCTCATCTCTCACTACTGGGCTTACTCTCATCTTCAACTTATTCTTTTCTTCTGGTTCATTTCGTTCTCCTTTCAAGCATGCCACTAACATCCATTCTCAAGAAACTTTCCTTTTCGCCCAAATTTTCCTGAAAACTACCACCCGGTATCATTACTTCCACTTAGCGTCAAAACTATTATTATTTTTTTTATTATTATTAACCCTCTTCCTATCCTCCAACTCCTTTCTTGACCCCCTGCAATCTTGCTTTCGCTCCCGACATACAACAGAAACCGCTTTCACCAAGGTTAATAATGACCTTCTCTCTGCTAAATGTAATGGCCACCACTCTATACTGATCCTTCTCGACCTCTCAGCTGCCTTTGATAAAGTCGACTATCCCTTCCTCCTAAAGACCCACAGCTCTCTCCCCCAATCTGGCTTCTTTTAAATGCTCCCTAAATATCCTTCTGTTTAGGGAAGCCTACCGCCTTAGGCCAGTGTCACATGAGCGCACTCGAGAGTGGAAGGAATGTCTGTGAGAGTGGACGTTCCTTCCACTCTGATGCCCGTGTGGCCACTTCACACTTGGTACACGCTTTGTAGCCCCGTCCTATGTCCGTCGTAGGTTTTTGACAGGGAGGGATTCAACACGTCCGGTGAAGCGCACACAACTAGTGCGCACGCTACACTGTGTGGCCCTCTCCGTCGAGCTGTCAGCAAGCTGTGACGGATGCAGGGAGGATGGGTCACACGAACACACTCAGTGCACTCATTTGACCTCAGCCTTACTCCGCAACAAAACTTTTGATCTCCCCAATAACCGTCCTTATCTCTCCCTGCACGAACATCATTCTCTCCCTGACTCTCACCCCTTCACCCATCTAGATTGTAAGTTCCCATTGGAATAGAGTCCTCATTTCCTCCTTTATCTGTAGTTTGAAATACTGACGTGCCTTCTTGGTGTATTGTAGAATTGTCTTGTCTTACCCATTGTACCGTTGTACAGCGCTGCGGAATGTTTTGGCACTTAATAAATAAAAATAATAATAATTGCTTGCAAAAAACAGTAAACTACTGAAATTAGTGACTAACCCTCAACAGCACCTTCATTACATCTCAAACATGCATGCACAAACGTTATGGCATCCACAGGGGAAACACAATGAATATTTTGAGTGTGCTATGGGGAGGCGTACGAAGGTGTCTATTTTTTTTATTTCAGTATGTTTTAATGAATCAGAATTGTTTTTAAAAGTCCAATGCATTTAACATCCAGCTTTAAAATAGTTTCATAATTAAAACTGAAAAGTATAAACTACTATTAAAGGAGATGCAATTAATTCAATGAAAACCCAATCAATAAATCCAATAGCAATATAAATGCAATGAGATATGATGTCGTGTGTAGGAATCATGTGAATAGCTCAAGGCAGACTTTAAAGCCCACTTAATTACAGTAGAAACTATGTAGATTTAGTGTCAACATATAGCAGCACTGTGTGATAAGCACTACTATTAATAAAATATTGGTGGACCTTACTCTAATTTCAACATGATAGATAAATTTGTCATTTCTTTCAATATTGCTCAAGACCGTAATGGTTCTCTTGTAATTTTTGGGGAAACATGGAAAAGAGAGCAAAATAAAAAAGCAAAGGCATAGACCTTCAGTGACAGGTGAACGCAAATGCACAAAAGTAAAAAGCAAGAAACAAACTCTCAAATATAAGAAATAGGAACAATAATTTGCATTGTGTGATGTAAAACTGCATGAAACTCTAATGGCGTGTTAATGCACTCCCATCCTCAAAAAAAATATAATAATAAAAAAGTACTCGTTCATTGCACCTGGAGGCAGACAGCAGTGTTGTTTCTAAACTCCAATGTGCACGGTAGATAAAAACATTTTGTTGTAATCAATCTTTCCAGTCTCAGACAGAATTGAATGAAAAAAATTCAATACTTTTGGATACCAAATATGGTTGCTCCACAATATATAAATTATTGTTTTGAGCAACAACATCTTTAATGTGTATTGGTTAAAAACATTTCATATTATGGGCCTCCATGTTTCTGCCTCCTTTATTTTATAGAAGCAGCCGAGAGTTCAAATCTTGGAGGAGGAAGTGGTACAATGGGTCTTGGTGCCTGCTATGGTCCTCAGTTTACCCTCCAGCATGTTCCAGATTACAGACAAAACATATATATCCCAGGAACTGCTACACTTAATGCGGCTGTGAAACAAGAAGTGAAAGCTGCAGCACCTTCAGGAGGAAACAAGAAAAAGGCAACAAAGAAGGAGAAAAAATGATGAACTGAAAACATTAACTGATAACCAGAAGAAAACATGTTTAAGCACTTAACCCCTTCACCAAACTCATCAACTGAATGTCATTTGTCATGACGAAGAGTGAAAGAAGAAGAACGATGACTGCGAATGTTACAATAAAAAGATCAAATTTGAATCTGTGCTACTTGAACTTAATATGGCAAATTTTGAGTTGAATTCTTAATTGCCATTTTAATTTTTTTAACAAGACTGTTTTTTTATTTGAGCAACAGTGATTTCATAAATGATGGAATACAAAAATAACCATTTGGCTATGACCTATGAATGGATGTGTTCTTCTAACTTGCCTATTTAACATATATGGAAATAATTTGAGGAAATAAAATGTAGGTCAAACGAGTATAATTCCTTTGGAATTTCCATAAGGTTTGGAACTAAATATTCTCTTTAATTGTAAAGATTTGTGGTTCTGTAGATTGTGATAAGTTTTATAGGATTAAGATTAGAGTAATTTGTAGATTGATTTATTGTGCATCCATCGTTTTGAAAGCAGTATATGATTGTTATTTATCTTTCAAGTGTGACAAGAACCAATGTAGCTATAAAGCAGGGTTTACCTATATCACTATATAACTAAACCAGGACATCTGAATTTAAATTATTGTAATTATAAACTCCATGTAAGCAGTGAAGAACTAAAAAAAATTTGGTTCTTCACAGACAAAATACGAACTCTATAAACATAAATACATACAACACATACGTAAAATTAGGCACGTTTGTTGCACAGACTGTTTTCTTTCCTAAATGATTAAAACTAGACGTGCAAAAATACAAATCTATAAACTTTGTTAACTTTATATGTGCAAGCAGTGAAAAGGTTTTGACAGTGGCACAAAGGCAAATGTACACAATGATCTGGAATCATGGCGACTTCAGCTCCCCTTGTAAGATACGTTACATAGAATGAAAACAGAACTCATGCAAAGAGCATTGGATCATTTTAATTCAGTAAAGCAATTCTAAATATTAGGGGTCTCTAGTAGCCATTTATTGAACTGCATTTTGAAAGAAATTAATCATAGATCCAAATTCTTCAAATTATATTAAAAATTATTTGTAAATTTTACCATTGCTCTAATAAATATATTCCATTAACAAGTTGGAACATTTTATCAGAGTCCTGGTTAAAGTCATACCTAACTCAGAATCCATTTGTAAATTTGCATCCCTTGGAATCTCGATTCTCTATTATATATATATATATATATTCATTTTTACTTTTTCTTACAAGTGGTGAAAGCAAGAACAAACAAATTTATTAATAGAGAATAATTAGCACCATATGCAGGCTTGGCATACATTATGTGTTCAATGATAACATATACTAAGGGCTAATTAAACATGACATTGTTGCTGCTGAGAAATTACAGCAACAAATTGCCCCAACTGAGTATCTTCTTTGCAGCGCAGTAATGGCTGACCTTTGACACTGTTATGAACTATGTTTCCCATAATGCTCTGCCATGTTTCTCATAAAGTTGCAACAGAAGTCAAACATATCTTTGTATAATAAGTATTCGAATATATTCAGGCTAAATAGCACAGGGGCCTTCTACCCAAGTGATCTTTCTTTGTTAAGGCTAGTTAGAAATGTTTGTGTAGCTCCATTAATTTAAGGAAATTTTAAACAAGTGTTGAGACGAGAACTGTTTAAAGCATTTTTCAAGACAATGTTTTACAGAAAAACTATGATATAAAAGAAATTGTAGAATCATTTAGCTAAAATGCATCGTGTTCTCATGTAGTGCCTGTAAATATCATCTTTGCTTTCAAAATCTTTGAGTATTAAATCTATGGTACTACACAATACTCTCCGTCCTTTGTTGTTGATCCCCTTCATCCAGTGAAATCACCAGAAATGTTCCTTGTGTTTCCAAACTTGCAGAAATATGCCAGACTTAATTAGGCCTCACATAACATTGGTCTTTGTCCCAGTAATCTCAGTGTGAATTGACACATAGAAAACATTGAAAGCTGCTATAGTGTTAATAACTGCTAACCTCTTACACGAATGGCATTTTTGAGTATATTTTAATACAAAATTAAAATATATGTCTGAGAGCAAATCAACCGTGTGTTGATTCTACCTTTAACCATCTCTGCGTTTCATGTTGTTATAAAATAAGAGAAGTCCATTGCTAAATTGCTCCATATAGATAGAATACAGCCAATTGACCAGAGTTGTTTACCTGGATTTGTACGATGTCAAATTCTTCATTCCATGACGTCCTTAGGCAGTAGTTAGTGAGGCTTCCTTCCCTCGCCCCATAAACTGCAGTCCGTGTTCTTTGGAAAACCAATTGCCATGTGAGCACACAGCTTACATGGAGATTGATTTTGTCCCTACAGGTCCAGAGCTTCAAAATGTGGAGAGTAAATCATGATGGAGTGGGCCCCAATCTTTAAGAGCACCAACCTTTAGGACAACTGGGGTATTAAGTAGGTTGAAAAATTCCTTTTGAAAGTTACAATTAGGTCATCAGGTTACAATTAGGTGCTGCTCTTAATGAGGGATGAGTGGGTCCATGACTCATGAGAGTTGCACACATGATAATCATCTTCTTATCTCTCTCAGTTGCTGAACAGCTACAGGTTGGTTGTATCCCAGATGTCATGGTTTGGCAGTCATCTTTGAAGACTATGATTTGCCTTGGCACAATGGCTATAGGTGGCCCTGTAATAGTTATTCCTGTGTAATAGCCACATTCCTATAAATAGTGAGGTTTCCCTGTATATCAGGTTTATTCCTAAAACATCTTAATGGTCGTCTTCTCCTCTTTGGAGATTTACTTGATATGTACATGAGCACATGAGTGTTGAATGTTAACCAATACTAGTTGTCAGTAATCCATTTGAAAGAAGTTAACAATATATTTCTTACAAACTGTATTTGTTTTCCTATCTGGCCATAGACATTGAGAACCCCAAGATTACAGATAGTTCATCATGATACCCTTGATATTTTATAATTACATGTCCCATGTGCTTAGCTATCTTACGATAGCATAAGCATTATACAAAACCTCTTGGAAGCCAAAGTTAACCATCATTGCACTGAAGACAATTAGTTAAACGTGTGACATCAACCCAAGAACCAGTTATTGAGTGGGTAAATAGAACTTTAAAATTAAAGTATCACATAGCTTGTGAGTTTTCTCAAGACACAAACAATGTAGTATTTGTCAGCATTTCCTTGCACATCCTCAGCACAGCACGTGATAGTTGGAGTCTTTAGCATTAAATCCAAACTCGTTATCTTTAATATTAATATATTTTTAGGAATAGTAGTATTTGCAATCAGATTATATTTGATTTCATTACTGAATGTATATATGAGAGGGTGGACTTTGCTTGTTTCTTCATCAATAGTTTCCAACCTTGGTCCTCAAGTAGCCTTAAAAGGCCAGATTTTAAGGACTCCCTTGGGGAAATGCAGACTGAATCCTGCAATCACTGAGCAGCAAATCGTATCACCTGTGCTGTGCTTCACATATCTGGAAAACCTGGCCTGTTAGGAGTACTTGAGGACAAGGGCTGGGAACCAATGATCTAGAGAAAGGATTTTTTTGCAAAAACAGAGATGTGCAGAGAATTGCATGTTCACAGGGTCATGTGGCAAATGCACAGCACCCAATATTCTTATTTGCATATCCAGATCAAGCATGGGTTTACTTAAATTTCTGCAAATTTGCTAATTACATTTTTGTCACCCTTCACACAAATGAAACAGCAAATAAAATATATTTATCAAAACACTTTATACAGAACACCTTCTACACTTGTTCCCATTAATCAATAAGGGGGATACTCCAGGTTGAAGTTGATCATCAACCTTTTTTTGTTAATGCGTTTTACAAATAATTCACCCAAATATAATACATACTGTAAATAAAAGTAATATAAAATATTCAGAGAAAACACAGAGAGGTTTATGCAGAGTAATCAGATATACAATGTGGCTTGTTTTAATATGCTGTTGACTTAATTCGGTAATTTTAATTGATGTATAGTGTGGTGGCTGAAAGAGCTCTCTCAAAGAGAGGTATGAGCGACCTGGGGCTGTACAGCTGTGTGTGATATTGTCACATGGGAACATACTCTTGTTCTTCATTAAATTGCATCTAATCAATTATTGGTCATGGGGCTTTAGACTTTAAGAGTACCCTAAACATCATAGCAGAAACTTCCCAAGAACCACAATTCTTAATGCTTAAGTCAGTTACTAGGGTGCTAGACTTGTGTAAATATGTTTGTGTTTTTTTGTCAAGCTATTGCAAAAACCTAAGGCAGAGGTTAGCAACCTTGGCCCTCCAGATGGTTTGCAACTATATCTCTCATGATGAGGAACCACTCACTAGTTTGGCCAAGCCCCATGGAAATGTAGCTCCAGACTATTTGGAGGGCAATGGTTGCTGATCCTTGACTTAAGAGTTCCCCAGATCAATTCACCTTGAAATATTAGAAAGAGGAAATTCATTTAACAGACTTTGGGCTATATTACATTCTTCACGTTAAAAGCCTCACGCAAAGCGAAAATCTTTGCGCCAAGCGTTAAACTTTTGCGTGCGCAAATCACCACTGGAATTACAACCCTCGCAGCTTTTTTCTTCCGCCGATCAATTGCGCGCTCAAACAGTACGCGCACAATTGCAGGTGCAGTACTGTCTCGCACAAAAATCTTTGCGCGTGCAGTTTTTTGCACCCATTCAGCCAATCAAAATGAAGAAACACACCTATCAAACGCAACTGAATTGCGTCTGCCAAAGGCATGGAGACGGGTTCTGCGTCTATGATGCAAAATGAGCACATATGCTACAGTAATAATACACACACACCTGCAATCATCTATTATATTGTTTCTGCATTCCTTTTTATGGGCTCTTTTTTTTTTGGGTTAGCCAGGTCGTTCAGATATGCCATTAGCACCAGCTTTTAGTAGTTGCTAAAATTATGCACGCAAAGGCTATGCGGTAATTACGGCGAATAGATTATAATACCATCCTCGTACCAGCGCACATTCGCATTTGCGATCACAATGTTAAGTATAGGAAGCGTGAAGTACAGTAAGCTCGCTCAGGGTTCGCGCAGGTTCACCCGCGGTAGACGATTGCGCACGTTTGTTGCACTGACTATGTAATACGGGATTAAGCGCAAATGGTTTTACCCCTCACGTTAATTTTTTTTGCGCCGGCGCAAACGTTTGCGTGAAGATTGTAATTTAGCCTTTTGCTTCTTGTCCATGTTCTGGAATTGTGAGAGATTGTACAGTGTGATCCTACCATCAGTAAGTGGCTGGGAATTACAGCTGCACTGCAACCATGGATTGATGTACGCATTCAGCATCATGACATCAGGCCCTTTTAAAGCCTACTACATCAACTCAGAAGCCAAAAAAAGTTGCATTAATTTAATGCACTTGAATTCTGTATTACCCCAGCACTTCCAGCCACTCATTACATGTATGAGAAATTCAGTGATCAAAGGTTCTCCGTGTGATACAGTTAACTAAGAAAATGATATTCAGTTGCTGGGGGTTCTTTACATTTTTAATGAAAAGGATTCTACAAAAACCACTGGGGCTCCACATAACAGGAGACTCCTAGCACTATGCCCAGCCTATGAAATTATAATATTTATGGTATTTGGAGAGTTCTGTCTTTTTAAAAAAAAAAAAAAAAAATATTGCTTTAACAACCAATATAGAGTTACTGAACTAAAAAATTATAGTATTTTCTATTAATGTTATAACCCCAAAATATGTTTTGTGAAAGGAAGGTGGCAAGCCTTTTTCTTCTCTTTCTGTTGACCATATCTTGTTGTTTATTGATGCTGGCAGTACATAATTCTGGCTGATACGATGTGATAAAGTTAGCTGAAGAATATCATGAAAAACTTATTACATGTTAAAACAGAAAAGTTATATTAAGCGAAATTAAAAGCTGTTTCGAAGGTTTAGTTTCTTTTAGAATACATTGCAAGCTGTTTTTAAGACCGTGAGTGCCAGTGGTCTAAATGGTCATCAATGCCTTAAAATACTGTTGAGAAGAAAATGGTAATAATATTTCAATTAACGTTTTACAGTGTTTTACAGAAGTTGCTTACATAAATGAATACTGATATTGCATAAACTAATTGAATATGGAAAATCAAAGCTCTACTCTTTGTACTGCATTGCTAGAAAGCTTCTTTAGCAGCCTTCAATTTTTCTGCATTTTCAGCATTTTCGGCTAAATCCACAGGGCACAAACTCTCATCAGCACCACCTCCTATCCTGACGGATAACTAAGTTTCCCGTGATTACGTATCAGCATTTCTGTATCTAATACCTTCAGAGGATCTAAAGTACTTCGAGCATATTGACACAAATACAACACTCTCACTTTCCCAGGTCAGGGCTTGCATGCGCACAGGAATTATCTTTTAGACAGATGTTCAGTTACGTCATGTGAGCAAAGATTGCATATAGACCCCTTCGAATAATTGGACGCCTTACAGGCGAAAATATTCTTTCTCAAAAAAATTCAACAGCAGGGGTTTGGAAACTGATCACTGGATACTTTAGACATAGCAGCTACGGTGCTCAAAGTGTTCTTTTTATTCCTACAATTTACTTCATTTAATTTCTACATTTGTTATACTTATGCAAACCCATTAAGGTTGTAAAAGTTTAGATTTTTTTTCCAATAACTCCATAAAGTACACTTTAGTCATATTAACAACTGTCGAAGATATTCAGCCTTACAATTTTGCTGCTTTGGAGCACCTAGAGACTAATAATCATAATCATTTGAAGTGCCTATCTTCAGTGTGCCAGCATTGATGAAGGGAAATATGGGGCGATTTCTTTCCTTATAAATAGATATATACGTAATAACATCAGTTATGCTTCTTATTTAGATTCACTTTACTGTGAATCTTTATATCCTAAAGCTCGACAAGCCTGTTTCGTAATTGGAAGACTAGAAAAGGTTCATGCATATGTATTTTTTCCAAAATGCTGTTTAAGTATGGTACATCTAAGCCTTTAATGTATTTATACTATCTTGAACATTATTGTACTTATTTATATTCAACTCTATAGAGCCAGTCAGGGTATAGTAAACTGGAAATCTTACTTACCCTCCTTACTTTCAGAAATAATTGTTAAACCTGCTTGGAGAATAAGTATAATGTGGATAGATTAGTTAGACATACTTTCTGTTTTATTTCTCTGTTTATTAGATTGTAAAATGCCACTGTGTGTTAGTGTTTTTTTTGGCTATTAACCTATAGATGGCAGTATACAGATTTCATCTATCTTACTATGTGATTTGTGATGTACATAATACAATGCGCCAATTCATAGAGTGTATCTTAGATCATATAAACTCTACTGATACTTCCTACTGATGTCACTCATGGAATTCATTGTTGTTGTACTACATGCAAGTTTTATACTCCAATATTTATATGAATTTTTTTCCCCTCTGGGAAAAAAATAAAAACATTTTCTTCAGAATACTTGTATGTTATGTCTTTAATATATTTCTGTTTGTCTGTGTGTTTCTTTCAAGTAATACAAGAATTTCTATTCCAGAATTAATGGCAAGGCAGACGCAAAAAGAAAATATACATTTTCTGGTCAATCCACTGACAATGTAATGTCACTTTCCAAGAACATGTTGAATTTTGTGGCCTAAACAATTGCTTTGTGGCAAAAAAAAAGATAGTTGATCCTCTCTGAAGAACCCAGAATGCAGTCGACCATTTGTCACAAGACCTCCTCAGCTATTGTTGGCAAACAATGGACCAGACTACCATACACCAAGTATCATTCTTTTTTTTTATTATTAAATCTTTTTTTTTAATTTTCAGAAACATTTTATAATCACACAGAATAAGTGCATATCATAACAGAAAGTGGTCCAATCGTCGCATAGTGAGCAAGATAATAAAGTTGTAAATGGAGATTTATGAAGCTTCCCACAAGGACGTAAGAGTAGCCAATGTCTCAAATGGGCATGGACCATGTGTGTTGCGCCATGGGAAAAAGAAAATAGAAAATAAGGAAAATTAGAGGTTTTTACAAAAGTATATGAAACGCATGAAGTAAGCATGTAAATGAGAATAAAATAATTTTTAAAAATATATATACGTGTTTGAAATATATCAAGACAAGCAGTGATCAATCCAGCACAAAGACAGCAGCTCAAGGGATATACTGTATATGCAGTCACCTGTTCATGGTGTACTATAGAAATCTGATGCATGAATTGGCACGTGCACGTTTACCATATGTACTACTATTGAAGGAAAAAAGAG
The DNA here is from genome assembly GCA_009667805.1 of Leptobrachium leishanense. Taxonomy (NCBI): domain Eukaryota; kingdom Metazoa; phylum Chordata; class Amphibia; order Anura; family Megophryidae; genus Leptobrachium; species Leptobrachium leishanense. The sequence goes on along the minus strand of CM019065.1, from coordinate 204,739,861 downwards.
AAAGAATAAAAAATGAGAAGGGTTTTGCCTGTATATAAATATATATATAGGATGAAAAAGGAGGGGACCAGGCACTCAATTCCTGTGCACTGTGGCGTGGGTGGGAAGACCCACAGCAACTGCTAGAGGCCCGGGTGCTAAACTCCCTGATAGAGATTAAACAGAGAAATGAAGAATGGTGGGAGGCACTCCGGGACTAAATAAAAAATTAATTTATTGTAGACATAAGTAAAGTTCCGACGTTTCGGGCCCAAAAGTAGCGGGACTTTTTCAAGGTATGTATGACAAAATTAAATAGCAACTTATATAGACAATAGAAAATGGAGATACTCACCCCACCATTCTTCAGTTCTCTAAATATATATATATACATACATGTAGGTAAAGAAAGTCACCTTGGCTTACTTCTAAGACAGGGAATATAGGGAAAGAACGATAAGAGTCCTTGTAAACTAAACAAAAAACAGGAAAAACTGAATAAACACAGGTGGAACCAGCAAAACAGAGAAAAAAAAATACACAAATCTCCTGCTCTTACTTCAGCACTGGGCGTGTAGGTCATAGGAAAGACTGCTCTCGAACTGAGGGTAAAAAAAAATCTTTACTATAAACAGGAAAATAGCCAAATCACAAGAAATCTACCAGGCTTGCAGCAGCTCCAAGCAGTTGGTAGTTTGTGTGGGGGGAAGGCGCGGTTCTTGAGGGACAGAGGCCAACTTTATATAGTAAAACGAATTAGCGGGCAAAGCTGGCTAAGTTAGATATGTTATGATAGAAAAGGGCCGCACGTGAGTAGAACATATAGTGAAACAGAAGTAACATACCGAACAGAAAAATAGACGGACAGGTCTTATGACCATCCCATCAATGCAAAGGGAGCTGCCCAGATCATAATAGGATTAAACCCTCATATATTGTGAAAGAAACAATATAATAAAGAGGAATAGCAGGCCAGGTGCTCCAACACCTGTTTCCCTCTAACTGGGCTCAATGGACAAATTTGTTAAAATGGACCACCTTTATTAGACAATAAACAAATCTTTCGGTCCAATAAATTTGTTTACACTTCACACAAATACACTTAAAATCTGGGTCAAATGATAAATGAATTGCAATAAAGACAGTAGTACCGGGGGCGTGGCTTGGCTGCCGATCGCGATGGCCGCTTGATTTGGGAGCTCCGCACTGACCAGCACCATCCAGCCTCACCCGAGCACTCCAGGTGCTCCAATGGGGAAGACAAATAAGCCCTCAGCCACCAAGAAGCCACAGGAGGGTGTGCGGTGTAGCGGCGCCTCGAATTTGCGTTCTTTTCTCCTACCTCCGGAGGTACTTCTGGAGGCCGCAGTGAAGCCGGGGCCTGTAGTAGATCTGCTCGCGGATCTCCCTGCGGACTCACCCACGATTCCGGAGCACATGGAGGCTACAACCCCGCCAAGGTCCCCTGCCAGGGCCCAGGCAGAAGACCCAGCCACGTGGGGTGAGTTATTGAGGGCTCTCCCCACACGTGCAGACATACAGGCGCTCCAGACCTCCATAATGGCGGAATTGCATCACATAAGGATGGATGTCCAAGGCCTACATGACAGGGTCGCCTCCCTGGAAGCAGAAAGCAACAGTACAAGGCACACTCAGACCGCCACATCAGATTTGCTAGATCTCCGCTCAGCCCAAATGAGAAGCATGGCGCAGCACATAATGGATCTGGATAACAGGGGGCGCGGCAACAACCTATGCCTCAGGGGTCTCCCCGAAACCGAGGAGTCTCCAGCTGAACTTAGATTGGCACTAACAAATATTTTTAACTCTCTAATGGAGCGTCCCGCTGATACCAAGATTGATTATGTCCGAGCACACAGAGCCCTTCGCCGGCAGGGGCCTGCAGGGGGCCCGCCACGAGACATCATTTGCTGCCTCACTAATTTCAGCCTTAAAGAGGATATATTACATCACTCACGGACTTCTACACAGTTTTCGTATGAAGGGTCACCGCTACAGCTCTTTCCTGATCTCTCACCGGCCACTCTGGCCTATAGACGGGCCCTGAAACCCCTCACAGGTCAACTGATAGCCCAAAAGATTCTCTAGAGGTGGAATGACCCTATCGGGCTGGTGGTGACGACTCCGGCGGATCCGTATTTGGTGTCCACGGCAGCAGACATTCCTCTACTCTTGGCAGACCTACAACTTTCACCCATCCAACTTCACTGGCCGGACCCACTCGCCATATACTTCACACCCCGTGGACGTCCACCCCCGCAGGGTCTTCCCCAGAGACCCCCGAGGTCTGGCTCTCAGACCCCGAGGAGAGCCGGTGCTGTTGGCTGAATCTCCGTCCTTTAAATGAAGGATAATGGCCTGTGTTGTTCACAATCGACTTTTCTGGCTGGCGGGGGTGGCGGGCCCTACGTTGGCTTCCCATCATGCTGGACTATGCCGCTCTGTGTGTGGGGACCCAGACACGTGGACACGGACCTGTGGCTCTCGGGTGTACTGATCGTTTCAAGGATTCTCCCAGACGTCTTTCTGCATTCACCGCCCGTGCCACTCTCATCGGGACTCTGCCATGTGACTTCTGTAGTGGCACAGAAGCGGTACCCCAACGACTTTGATCTTGAAAGTGCAGCGTATGAGGGTTCCGGATCGCTGGACTCATACTAGCTAATTGGTCCTTTGGCCGTTACTGGACTGGGAACCTCAAGGCTACTTGCCCGTTGATTTGAAGAATCCGACATGGAGTCTCGATTATGGACCTCTCGTTATCCGGGCACGAGGCGGTGTCGATATCCTTTGCTGGTTTATTTATAGTGCTGCATTCTGCATATCCTTTTTATTTCTGCTCAATGCTGGTTTAGTTATGTATTATCTTGTTTGATCACTAGGGTCGGTGTGCTACCCGATATCCTGTTACATTAAGGTCCTCGTTTCCGTACGACTGTTCGTCGTGCGGTCTTGATGGCCCTCTGACTGACTGCCGAGCCGCGTCTCCACACTTTCTGAGGTTGAGTGTTCCTCCCCTTCCCTACTCCCCCGGGTGGGTGCTACCCCCGTCTGAGGCGACTGCCTCGACGAGTGGCCTAGTACTTCCCCTACACCTGTGCCTCTTGCCTGTATTTAGTTGCTGTTGAATTCCCCTGTTACCCCCCCTGAAAGGGCACGCACTCTTTAACTCGTAATACTCTCGACCCTTCCCTCCCTTAGCTCCCTCATGGAGCTTAAACAGGTCTCCTTGGTACTCTTATCCATCAATGCTAGGGGCTTAAACATCCCGGAGAGGCGATCCACTGCTCTGACTGACTTCTGTAGACATAGGGCTTCTGTGGTGTTCGTGCAGGAAACCCACTTCCGCAGAGGGGCTAGACCTCACTTCACTGACTCTCATTACCCGACCGGAATGTTTGGTGACACACCGGGCTCCAAATCTAAAGGAACGGCCATTCTTTTCCATAAATCGGTCCCTTATCGGGAGACGGCCACGCTGACGGACGACAGTGGCAGGTTTGTGTTTACGAAAGGCCAGATAGCCGGACAGATGTTTACATTCGCAAATGTGTATGTTCCCAACAAAGCACAACACTGCTTTCTCACCAAACTGTTAAGAAAATTGCAGACCTTCTCAGAGGGCACGCTGATCCTGGGGGGCGACTTTAACATTCCTCTTCACCCATCGGTCGACACATCAACGGGGCGCTCCTCCCTCCCGATTCTCCAGTCTATCACGCAAACATTGCACTCCTCACGTCTGGTGGACTGTTGGAGGGCTCTTCACCCCACAGACAGGGACTATACCTTTTACGCACACACTTCTACCTCTTACTCCCGTATTGACTATGTTTTTCTTCCCTTCTATCACCTTCCCCTTCTCCTCTCTGCGTCTATAGGTAATATAACTTGGTCGGACCACGCCCCCATTATTGTTACCTTTAAATCCCCAACCTTTCGCCCGTTGACCTCAAACTGGCGCCTGATTGACGCACACTTTGCGGACCCGACGCTTCTGGCTGAAAGCAGATTAGTCATGGAAAGGTTCTTTGTAGAAAATACTGATCAGGAGGTACTCCCATCTACGGTATGGGAGGCACATAAATGTGTGTTAAGGGGTCACTACATTAGTGTGGGTTCGGCACTCAAAAAATGTAGGGAGGCCCAGATTTTTTACCTTCTCTCCCAGATTGACAATTTAGAGCTTCAACATAAAAGTACAGGGGACCCTGCCCTACTCACCTCTCTGACAGACCTGAGACATTGCCTGGCTGATATCATGCACACTAGACATCACAGAGCGTTACTCCGCTCTCAGGCGTTCTTTCACATACACGGTAATAAAAGCGGACGACTTTTGGCCCGGCAATTGGCTAAAAAACTTGCTGCAACATATATCCCTAACATTAGAGACAAGAAAGGCAACTTGCATCACCTCCCCACACAAATTATGCAATCCTTTACAGATTACTATAAATCCCTCTACGCAGTCCCTGGCCCCCCTACAGAGGCCGCGCGGGCGCAAGTCTGTCTAGATATTGATAACTACATCACCCATTATCTTAAACGGGAAGTCTCTTCGAATACAGCTGAGCTTCTGGATGAGCCGATTACGGTAGAGGAATTGAGCCTTGCCATCAAGTCCACACAATTGGGCAAATGCCCAGGCCCTGATGCCTTCCCGACCCGGTATTACAAACAATCCTTTGATGTCCTCTCTCCTCACTTTCTACGGGCCTTTAACTCCCTTCATGAGACGAGACCCCTGCCCACTCAATCCTTAATGGCCAACATAGTCTTGATCCCTAAAGAAGAAAAAGATAAAGAACAGTGCTCCAGCTACAGGCCGATATCCCTTCTTAATTGTGATGTGAAGCTGTTTGTCAAAATTATTGCGACTCGCCTGAATCCATACATCCCGTCACTGATACACTTAGATCAAGTGGGATTTGTACCTCACAGGAAGGCCAGGGACAACATGATACGTGCTCTTCACATTATACATGCAGCCCCTAAAGTCCAGGGAGGCCTTCTACTCCTGTCAACGGACGCAGAAAAAGTGTTTGACAGGGTAGGTTGGGACTTCCTTTTTTCGCCACGCTCCGCCACCTCGGATTGGGCCCCTTGCTTCGCTCTTGGATACAAGTGCTGTACACGGGCCCCTCGGCAAGGGTATGCGTTAATGGTGCATTTACTGATAGTTTCCCTATATGCAATGGAATACGACAGGGTTGCCCCCTATCACCCCTCCTTTTCATTCTTTCTTTAGAACCCTTTCTAGAGGCGGTCCGTCAACACCCAGATATCTCTGGGGTTTCGGGGAGGGCAGAATCACATAAGGTGGTGGCATACGCAGATGACCTTCTCTTTTTTGTCTCTAACCCACTGATCTCTCTCCCTAACATTTTGTCGGCCTTTGAGGAATATCATAAACTAGCTAACCTCAAGATTAATTTCTCGAAGTCCTCCATCTTAAACATCTCGGTCCCGTCGCACAGGGTAGTTTCCATGCGCCCTACACTGCCCTTTCGCTGGGCGGGTTCCCGACTGAAGTACCTGGGAGTGTGGTTGACTATGGACTGGACTCGTCTATACGCAATAAATTTAGCCTCGCTGATGGCAAATTTCCACCGAGACCTTGGGGCATGGGACTGTCCCCACATCTCATGGCTGGGGAGGGTCTCCATCCTTAAAATGAATATCCTCCCCCGTCTTCTCTACCTGTTCCAAACACTGCCTATTACCATTCCCCGCTCCTTTTTTGCTACTCTGCGCTCACTGGTGATATCTTATATATGGCGTCGTGCCAGACCACGAATTAGTTATGACACCATGACACGCTCTAGAAATCAGGGAGGGTTGGGTGTCCCTGACTTCCCCCGCTATTACGCCTCTTGCCACATTCTGCGAGCGGCGGAATGGACCAGAGAGGGGGTGGTGAAGAGATGGAAGTCTGTGGAGCGGTCGATGCTGGAGGTCCCATTAGCAGTTCTTCCGTGGCTGCCACTTTCGCAGGGCCTTTGTCTGGCGCGGGCATCACCGTTCACATTGCCACCCTACGATGTTGGCATAGGGAGGCGACTCGTTCGGGCCTGACAACCTATCCCTACCCGATGTCTCCGATCACATATTACGAAGGGTTCCTGTCACATTTAGGACCAAGAACGTTAATGGCTTTGACCACCACCCCCATTCCCAGGGTTCACCACTTCCTCACTAGCTCGGGTGTCATACCCCTTGGCTCCCTGTTGGGGGGCAGACCGCCAACCTTTCTGCACTACTTTAAATATCATCAGGTCACCAACTGCCTCCGAACTGCACCGCGACCCCACATGCTTAATCGTCCCTTTACCCACCTAGAACGTTCCTGTGCCTCACCCTCCCCCCTGTCTAATGGGGTGTCCCTTATATACTCTCTTCTAAGAGATGCAGCCTCTGTGATCCCCCCAGCGTTCATGGGTAAATGGGAAATGATGTTGGAATGCACGCTTACGGAGGAACAGTGGCTTGATATATGTGAGCTGACGCACCGATGCTCCATGGACAGTAGAACCCAATAAACTGCATATAAACTGCTCACACTGTGGTATTACACTCCTATCCGCCTACATGCCTTCTCCCTGGACATCTCCCCAGATTGCTGGTGCTGCTTTAGGGCCCTTTGTTCGGTTATCCACCTGTGGTGGGAATGTCCCCTGATACGCCCATTCTGGTTGAGTCTCCATTCCATCGCCTGCGATTTGCTATGCACCCCGCCACCTTTTACTCTGGCATCTATGCTGCTCCACCATACCTCTATGTCCATAGCGACATATAAAAAAAACTTCCTGCCCCGCATATTGAATGTTGCCAAGAGCCTGATCCCCTTATACTGGAAACAAGTTACCCCACCCCCTCTGCGGGAATGGTTCCATCGTATGAAGGAACTTAGAGCGGTGGAACATTTTCATATGTCGGCCACTGACCACCTTCCTTGATACTCTTTGATTTGGTCCCAATGGCACACAAAATCTACTTCATCTTCCTTCCTCGCTCGCCTGGGCCAGGTCCCGTCAGTTTCTGTCCCTTCCACATCTCCACCTTGAGTAAAATTGTGCTCCCTTCCCTCCCCTGACTGTGTTCTCTCCAGACATCATGGTTTTCGTTCTCGCTGTTTTTTCCCCTTTGCTCCCCCACCCTTTGAGTTTGCCTGGGAGCCTGCGTGCCCTGTTGTTGTAATATGTGTTAGACTTGCATGTCTACCCTCTTTTACATATATTTTTGCATTCTCATGGCGACTTGCCACTGTCTGGACCTGCGTGTCCTTTTACCTTCCTGTCTTAAAAACTTAATAAAATGATATTTACAAAAAAAAAAGACAGTAGTACCACCGAAACACATATACTGGCTTATGCATAAGAACCTCCTTGGTGTGGATCACCGGCTAAGTTGCTCTTGAGGAAGCTGTGATTGCAGACGGCGAAACGCACGTTGAGCTTCTCCTAGGGATACAGTTGTCTATGTATTTTTAACAGTTGTCCTTTTTGATACTGCTAAGCCTGTTTGTATGCACTATTCTCATGATACACACTTTGGATATTCTGCTATTATACCTTATATATTTTGTGACCTTTGGAGTGTGGGAGCGGATACATTTATGACACCAGTATACCAAGGACTAGCAAATTCTTATGCATAAGCCAGAATATATGTTCCGGTGGTACCACTGCCTTTATTGCAATTTATTTATCATTTGACACACATTTTTTTTTGTACATACATTTTTATTGAAAGGAAGTGCAAAAGTAAAACAACATTAGAAAACTATAGTCCTTTCAAGCATTTTCGAGTGTAAAAAGGAAAAAAGAACGGGGTGTGCCCAAACCCCAAATGGTGAGGAGAAGGATAGATGGAAATTTAAGGAAGGAGGAGAAGAGGTAAGGAATGGGGGGGAAGGGGGGAGAGAGGGGATGGAATACGTAAAAGCGGGGAACATTAGTCATACTATATCAGTAATCATACAAGAGGGTCATATACCAATCACCAGCATGTAAGGGTCCACAAAATTAACCATCATTCCCAAGATTAGGAACCCATATGCTCCAGCCACGGGGACCAAGTCTTGTAGTAAGCTGGCAAGGTGTGATTGGAAACAGCCGTAAGTTTGTCCATCAATTGTACATCTTGAAGTTTAGGATAAAAGCGTGTGAATGCAGGAATCTTGGGACAGTTCCAGCCCTCGGCCAGAACCCTGCGGGCCGCCTGAGTGAGTTTTGCGATCAATTTGTTTCCAGATCTGGAAAAATCCGGGAAAGGCCTGGATAGGAGAAAAGCCCAATGATCCATGGGTATCTCCCTAGCCATGACCACCGTGATGAGCGTGTGAACCTCCTCCCAGAACTTCTGTACGTGTACCACATGTGAAGATATGTACCTTTGAGACCGCAGCCCCTCCAGCAAGTATCCAGGCTAGAAGGGGACATACGAGACACCTGCAATGGGGTCACATACCAGCGGAAGATCGTCTTGATCAACTGTTCCTGGTGTATCGTACAAACAGAGACCGGCTTCATAGATTCCCAGATGTCAGACCACTCGTCCGCCTCCAGGGATTCGCCAAGGTCAGCTAGCTAAGCAGCTTTGTATCGTATTTCTTTCCAATCCAAAAGTGTAGTGATCATGTTATATAACGTAGCGATAAGTCCTTTCGGATATGAGCCCTTGAGGCAGAGGCTCTCAAAACGTGAAGGCCTGGAAAGTGCAGCCGCTTTGATATGAGGGTGGGTTACAAAAGCTCTTAATTGAAGGTAACGTAGAGGGTGCACTGGGAGTCCCGAAGCTGATGGTGCAAGGTTAGCCAGTTGGATCAAAACTTCTCCAGAGTACAGGTGACAAAGTCTCTCAATTGAGGTAGTCCCCCTTTGAAGGCGAAAGGTGGAGGGAAAACCTGGCGGGAATGCTCTGTTCCTCTGAATTGGGGTCAAAGGAGAGGGGAGTGAGGTGAGATCACACTTGGCTGCTAACTTCCAGTTGAAGTGGTAGAGGCCAAAACAGTGATTGAATTTAAGCAAGCATGGGATAGGCATAAGGCTATCCTAAACAAAAGATAAATCCAGGTAAAGTATCCATGTAATTGGGCAGACTAGATGGGCCGAAAGGTTCTTATCTGCTGACATTTTTCTATGTTTCTATGTTTCTAACTTGTCCCACAGCTTTATAGAATTAACAATTGCCTGGCATGTGGTGCGTAACAGAGGGCGGTGTTGTTTAGGGAGCCATATCCATTTGTGTGGTCCGTCAGGGGCCATAAGTGCATGTTCCAATTTGACCCAACGTCTGGGGGCAGGAGAAGAATGCCAAGCTACAATTTGCGCGATTTGGGCCGCATAGTAATATGAAAATAGGCAAGGAAGTCCCAGACCGCCCGCGAGCTTAGGTCTGTACAGACTTGCCCGTGCAGTGCGGTGCCTTTTACCATGCCAGATAAAACCCATCAATAGATCTTTGAAAATCCCTCAGGTCTTCTGGCCTCAATGCCCGTGGGAGAGCCTGAAACACATAAAGCAACCTCGGCAAGACATAATTTTTTTTGCAATACACTCGCCCTACCCACGAGATAACATATTTGACCCAACTCTCCAACTCCAATCGAAGTTGGCACCATAAGGGGGTGTAGTTAATATCATATAGCCTGCCTGGGTCACCCGACAGTTTGACACCCAAATATGTGATTGAGGAGGTAACAATCTTAATGAGGAACTCCAACTGTATCTGAGAGACATCATCCTTAGGTAGGTGTAGGGCCACAGCGTCTGATTTAGCAACATTGATCTTATAACCCGATAAATTAGCAAACTCGGACAATCTAAAATACACTCGAGGTAGGGATGTCTTAGGGCTAGTCAGAAGGACATCATCGTCGGCATACGCAGACACCTTATAGCAACCCTTCCCAACATCATTGCCATGAATGGAAGGGTCATCCCTGATCTGCCTTAGCAAAGGTTCCAAAAATAGGGTGAAAAGGGCTGGTGAGAGGGGGCATCCCTGTCTGGTGCCGTTGTATATCGGAAAGGGGGGCGCTGTGTTCCAGGCAGGATAATTTGGGCTGAAGGAGAGGAGTATAATGCTAGAACTGCAGTTAAAAACCTGTCCGGGAAGCCCATGTGTCCCAAAAGTGAAAATACAAATGGCCATTCCGCCCTATCAAAGGCCTTCTCTGCGTCCAGGGAAAGAAACAGAGAAGGCACTCTGCGAGCGGACGCCAACCAAATCAAGTCAACTGCCAGTCTCAAGTTCTCATAGGCTTCTCTGTTGGGAATAAATCCAACCTGGTCAGGATGTATTAACGATTCCCAAAGCGCGGTCAAGGCGCATGGAAAGGATCTTCGCGAATAATTTAAGGTCCGCATTAATAAGGGAAATCGGGGGGTAGTTTCCCACCAGTTGATGGTCCCTCCCAGGCCTGGGAATCAAAACAATAGAAGCGAGTAAAGAGTCAGGGGGGGGATTCCACCTTCTAAAAGATTATCAAAGGTGCGAAGAAGGTGAGGTACTAAAATGCCCGCAAAGGACTTGTAGTAATGATATGTGAGGCCGTCTGGCCCAGGTGCTTTATGTGATTTCATGGAGCCCAATGCTTTTTTAATTCCTTCGTCAGTGATAGGGGATGCTAAACCTGCCCGTTGCGTCTCTGTCAGGACCAGCATGGCAGCCCGAGAGAGATATCCTTTAATCTCGGTGTCCAACACAAGGTTAGGGGGGTCATGAGATGGGGTATGATGGTATAAGGCGCTATAGAAATCTGTGAAAACGGTACGTATAGCTTGAGGTGTAGTATGGGTGCGGCCTTCCTAGTCTTTAAGAACTGCTACCCCCTGAGTCCTAGCCCGTGGGCGAAGCTGCCGTACTAGGGGAGTATCCATCTTATTGGACCGCTCGTAGTACCTCTGTTTGGACCACAATAAGGATCTACCCACGTCACCGAGGAAAAAAACAATTGAGATCTGTACGAATCTGACTCAGAGAGGCATAAGTGTCTGGGGAGGGGTGAGATTTGTGTGCAAGTTCTAGACGTCTTAACTTGTATTGTAGAGTTTGAATTCCATTATATTTAAATTTTTTATGATGTGATGCTAAACTAAGGAGGGCACCTCTAACAACCGGTTTATGGGCAGCCCATTGCATCTGAACAGAAGAGTCGGGAGTGTCATTGAATTCAAAATAGTCCTTCAAAGAAGAGGCTATGGAGTCCAGTACCCCTGGCTTGTCCAGCAAGAAAGGGTCCAGTCTCCATCTCCTGCTTGTGGGAGTTGTGAAGGGTCTCAGGGTGATAGAAATGTCTGCATGATCCGACCATGTGATTGAGCCTATCCGAGAGGAGAGGGTATGTGGGACATAGTCGGCAGATATCAGGAGGTAGTCGATACGGGAGTAAGAGTGATGAACTGGGGAGAATAACGTGTAGTCTCTTAAGGGGTGTTGAACCCTCCATATATCTATCAGTCCTAGACAGGCCACAAAATGGTAAAAGTGTCGGTCCTGTGTGGATGTAGGTGCGGGTGTAAATCCGTGACGAGGATTCAATCTGTCCAATGGAGGGCAAAGCGTGGCATTGAAGTCTCCCCCCACTATCAATTTGCCTTGGGAATGTGCGGAAAGGAGGTTGAAGGTGGAGTCCCAAAATGCTGGCAGGGGGCAGTTCGAGCCATAAAGGGACAGGAAAGAGAACTTTTGAGTAGATACGACCTCCTAACCAAGACACACCAGCCTTTATCATCAGAGTGCACCCCCTCTACCTGAATCGGACAGGAGTTGCGGAACAAAATGGCGACCCCGTTACAATTAGGAGTGGCGCATGAAAGGAAGACCCTGGAATATGCCGGATCATAGAGGCAGAATGCCGCCATCCTGGGAATTCTGGTTTCCTGAATCAGGGCAATATCAACTGCCTTGCGCTTTAATTCATGGAACAACAGTCGTCGTTTATGGGGCGAATTAAGCCCATTAACATTTAAGGAAAGGACGGTGACCTCTGTCATATTGAGTAGAGATGTGGAGCTGCAAAACTAGGCCTTCCAGGGTCGCCCTCTCTCGCCCCCTGTACCAACAGGATAGTAGGTCCATACGAGAACAGAGAGAGGAAATGGAGAAGGGAGTGGGGGGGAATAGGCTAAAAAGGAGGGAAGAAAGATAAGAGACATGAGAACTCATGCTGGGCAGGCACAAGGGAAAGAGAAAACACCCACCGAACGGGGAAACCAAGGGGAGGGCATTCAGGGAAATCGGAGAACAAAAAGCGGTCAGAAAATAACCAGCATGAAGTGGGAGCGGGGCAACTATTCCAACGGCGGCTCTGGCTCCTTGCTGCTGTGCAATCCTAAATAACTGTGTGAATGAGAAGTACTCTCTAGCAAGAAAATCGACAATCAGAACATCAACATGTCAATATAAAGGCACATATCAAAATGTCACAAAATACACCTGAGATATTGCAAAGATGAGTCGAAAAACCTATGTTATCCGCCTGCCAAGGTTGATACCAGGCCACAGCAAGACCGTGGTTGTCAGGGGAACTGTGTCGCATGGAGCGTTCAGTCACCAGAGGGAGTCCAGTTGCGATTTAAGCAAGGCATGGGCTGCGGAGGGGCAATATCGTCAATGGAAGGCGGCATGGATATATCCACGCGGCTCAGGAGATCCTTTGCTTGATAAAGGTCGGTATATGAAAAAGGCCTGTTATTTTTAAAGACCATGATCCTAAAGGGAAGCCCCAGGCATATCTGACCTCGTGATGACGCAAAAGCTCTGTAATCTCTTTCCATTCTCGTCGTCTGGCTAATGTCGACGGTGAAAGATCTTGGTAAAAGGAGATAGCTACCCCCTCATATTCCACATCTTGGCTCCTGGTAACTTTAAGTAAAGCATCTTTCGAGGAGTAGTAGTGAAATCTAGCAATCACATATCGGGGTGTGGAATTGTTATGTCGCGAGGGCCCAAAGCATGATGTATCCGGTCTAGCATAAGCCTGTTTGAGGAAAGCTCTGGCAGTAAACGCTTCACAATTCCCATAAATGTAGCGGATAAGTCATTGATTGTGATAGACTCTGGTAAGCCCCTGAGGCAAACGTTATTGCGTCTGGATCGGTTAGATAAGTCGTCCAATGCATCCTCCAGGGAGAGCACTCTGGCCTCCATTGTCTCAGCGTGGTCTGCCAGGGCATTACAGTAATCCACTAGCGTGTCAGCGCGTTCTTCCAAGCGTGCTGTGCGATCACCTACCGCTTTAATTTCAGCTGAGAGTGTGCGGGTGGATTTCGCCAGTTCGGCAGCAATAAAAGACAGTAGACTCTGAATATCAGCCCTCGTGACCAGGTCACCCCCAGCCTCTGGATCGCTGTCTAAGGAAGGCTGCGGTGAGGCTGCCCGGGCGCCATCTTGGTTGGAAAAATCTGAGTGTCCTGGCAGCAAAGATCGGCACTACGGTGAGACCCGGGTCCTTTTTCTTTTTGGCTGGTTTCATCATGTTGGGGTTGAGTTCCCACCCCTCTGGAGTGTTTTTGGCAGGCATATAGTGCGTATGAGAGAGGAGCTGCAGCTAGGAAACCAGGAGCTCACCTAACATGCGGCTCTTCACATCGCTGGTTCGGCTCCGCCCCCTTATTTGACCCATATTTTAAGTGTATTTGTATTCAGTGTAAACAAATTTATTGGACCGAAAGATTTGTTTATTGTCTAATAAAGGTGGTCCATTTTAACAACATACCAAACATACCAAGGTCAAAGGTAAATCAAAACATGGTAGCAAAGACATACTCAATGAACAGTTAAACTTTAAAAATGTAAAATTCCTAACATAATATAGCTTAATATCCCAATGAGCTGCTGTCACGTCCCATGCCGTTCTAGCGCCCCAGCACCTGGCAGCATCTTCCTCGCTGCTCGCTGGCTGGGCACCGAGTGATATGCAGGTCGTTCATGGTCATGGATCAGGCTCACGTGGGCGGGGTGCAGTGTGATGACGCAGCACTCACCAGGTTTAAAACCAGTAGCATAAGAAATGTTCCTTGCCCTGATGTGGTTTTCATTCCTCTCAGTGCTTGTTGCGAATCTGCTATTGTTTATTCTTATTATCGACTCTGGTTTGTATGACTCTTCAATCTCAGCTCTTAACCTTAACCCCTGGCATTTCTTTGACTACCCAATTTGGCAATACGACCCCTGGCACTTGGCTAACACTCTACTCTGGCGATACAACCCCTAGCATTCCTGACTACCCGCTCTGGCATAGGATCCTTGGCAATCCTCTTACTACCGAATTTGGTATGTGACCCCTTGTGTCTGGCTCACGAGCAACCTGAGCTCTGGCTCACAAGCATCCCTGATATTAACCCCTACTTTGTTGTTCTGGTTACGTACTCCTCCGATTCTGATAATAGGTAGATGTACGACCATTCGAAGGATCAGAAGTGTAGGATAGTTGTTCTGCATACAGGGATCAGACATACATATATATTGAGGAGGAACGTGACAGTTTCTAGGTTTGCAACTAGATAACCCCAGAGACCAGTTCCCCACAGGGATCCTGTAGAGATCTACATTGAGCCTGAGGCAAGAGAGCAAAAAATGGGGGAAAGAGGGCTAACATTGTGGCATGGGTGTCTGGTACATCGAGCGCGCCAGATCGTTCATCACGGGGACAAGAGTACAAATGTTTACCAAAGGGGTAGTGAAGGCCATGGGGGCGTATGAAGTGTTTCACATCCAGATGGCAGCACTATGTTGAAAAAGCCACAAGTCATCTCATGCTTCTATTTTGGATTCCAGATGGACAGTTCTATTAGTGTGAGCAGGCATTTCCCAATGGTTACTGGAGCCCTTGTGTGGCTATGGGTAAGGTGGTGAGGATGGGTGGCTCCGATCCGGTCCTGGCGATTCTGAAAGGGAAATGCCAAGGTCCATGTCTTAGGCCTCCATGCCTTCTGGGTTTGTGAAAAAGAAAGTTTGCTTGTCCTTAAACACAGTCAAACGGAATGGGTGACCCCAAGAAAATCGGATTTGTGCCCTCAAAAGCCGGTAGATTAATGGCTAAAGCTCCTTCTGCTAACGTAGGGTAGTAGGAGATAAACAACCCCCCCTTTCCTCACTAGTAGGAGATAAGTCTTAAAAGAATTGTAGCTGTACCCCTTGGTATATGGGAGGTGTTTTGCATGACAACACCATTAACTGCTTATTGATGTGGAAGTAGTTGAAATGTAAAATGATATCCCTGGGTGTTGGTGACTTCAGGTGGAAGGGCCAAGCACTCTATGAGTCCTGTCTATGAGCAAGTCCATAAAGGGGCACTTCAAGGATCCTTGATTAAGGAAATGCTGGTAAAGGCGGCATGAAGTTCCGAAATAGCCACTTTTTCAGGGAGGCCACGGATCTTGACATTGTTTCAAGACTTGTTAATGTGGTATTCCTACTGTGTTTCCAAGATGTTTATTTGACAGTGAAGGGCGGATATATCGAGATCATGGGTGACGATGTATTGATGGGAGACTGCTATCATATCTTCCATGGCTTTAATGCATATAGATAGGTCAATTAGATCTTTGCACAGAGGAGCAAGATACTTGCTCATTTCCACTACTATCTGTGCCTTCATGTCGTTTGAAAGCTCTTTAAAATACAGTCGGCCCAAGTCAGAATCAGAGACTGTTTCTGTCACACGGGAGGATAGCGATTGTGCAGATGGTGGCTGTGATCTGCTTTTGCGGCTCTGGAAGAGATGTGCCACTGGTGTAGCTGTATGTTTATCCTTGCGAGAGCCACCCATTCTCAGTCAAAAAAGGGAGACTAGTTAAGACCATGGAATTAGTTTGTGAGGGATTATTGCTGATAAGATACTATGGTAACTAATGCTTTTCCTCGGGAGCTTCAGCCATCAATGGTATGGTGAGAAGTTGTAAGGGGGTGACAGTGCTCAGGGACAATGCAACAGTGCAAGAGAGTGTCAATGGAATTTGGGTGCCCAAGGGGGGCCACCCCTATGGAGACAAAAAAGCAAGCAGGGACCCGGCACTCTAGAAACAAGGGCATATTCAATTTACAACAGCAATGTCTATCAATGGTTTGGTGTCGTTACGCCCAGTATATAAGGTTCAATATCAATGTATGGTGATCATGTATGGTGATCACATCCGGGTTCCTGGAGTCCGAAAAAATTGTGCCTCACTGTGCACTTATCCAGTTGTTCATGAAAAGATTGTGCTGGAGTACAAAAAAAAAAGAGGGTGGAGTTTGAAATCGATGCTCCCCTGGCACACCAGGGAGGACTCAGAAAAATTGTGCCGCACATGCACTCACAGTCGCAGAGGCTGAGTGGAGCGGTGGGCCACCTAAGGTATACTGTGGGGTATGGAGTGTGTAACGGTCTTCAGTGTTCGTGCAGGGAAGTTGTGGTGTGGAGAAAAAAGTTTAAAGCAAATGGAGAGCCATCCCTTGGAGAACAGCAATAATTATTTTTAGAGGAGAGTCTTGTCTGGGTGGTGAGATGGAGGCCTCTTGTGGTGATAGGCTGCAAAACAGCAAGCCGGAAGTTCCGAGTCCCAGCCACGTTGAGTGGCCCTGAGGCGCTGGGCTTACTTGGTGTGGGGAAAATATGTGTGGGGCCCTGCAGTCCCTGTAAATTAGGGGTTAATGATGGTTTCCACGCACCGTCTGTTGTGCAGCCTGAGATGGCACCTCTCCATGCCATAGTACCTCCTTACATGGGTCCTCTGGGTCAGTCCTTGCACTGGCTGCAGTCAACTGATCCGCAGTCAGGCATCAGTGCCCCCAGTCCCAACAAGGCAGGTGTAACATGGCATTCCGAGCCCAAACCGCTCTGAAGAAACGCTGACCGTCTACTTTCCAGGATGGCAGTCCCCAGTCTCTGCAATGATGAGCTGAGATTACTGGGTTTTAGGTTTCAGTGGATGGGCCCGGACCCAAGGTCGACGGAGGAGCCATTTGTTCATGCGGTCATCTTCCTCAGCTGATTGCCATGGCCCCAAGTATCATTCTTAATGATATACTGTATCTGTCTGTCTTCTTGTGTATTATGATCTCATAAGCATGGGAGTCGTGACTCGTGAGGGGACAATGTGTTTTGGCGCATCTATTGATCTATAAGATCAAACGTTTAGCCCTCCAGTGTATGCAACACTGCCACCATAAGTCACTATTATGGGTATGGTGTGTAGAGTCCAGCTGGCTTGGTTAATTTTGTCTGCTTAGTCTTCCCATAATTCCCAGGCATCAAGAAGTTCCAAAATGACTGCTGCAGGTATCAGTTCATTGTCTAAGCCTTTCCCTTTAGGTACATGTCTTCACAAGTGTTTCAGGGCCCAAGAACATTTGAGAAGACAATCAAATTATTTTCAAAATTCCCCATTACACCAGCACTGTGTACTGAAAAAGCAACTGTAATGTTAGTAGACCCAGGGATGTTTGGTGCTTTGACTAATATGCCTTAACAATGGCATCAGTGGCAGATGTATTCTATATTTAAAAAGCATATCTTGATTTGAGGTGTTCTTATTGCCACCCAAACCTCTAAGTTTTTAGCATTTCTTACTAAAATTATTTCTTACTGGTACAGCCTTTCAATGTCTTCTAGTGGATCTTGGGGAGCCTTTTCTGGGGTTTAAAAGAATTAATAAATTTTATGGCACTGAATTTGTAGGCCCTTGTCTTTCAGACCAAGACAGCCAACTGGATCTTCTTCTACAAAGAAAGAGACAGGATTGCCATTTTGAATGTGGACTAGCAGGCTTGAAGTGGAAGAATCTAGTGCAAGATAGATTCTTGAAGCCCTGAAGCTACAGCTACAATGCAATCTGATATCATATCTAAATTACATCAGTCTTCAGGCTGAATTCAACAAAGGTTTTGCAGATGTCATGTATGCTCTGGGTAACCTCAGAACAAAGTGAAGATGAACAGGTTTCTGAGTCAGATGATGCACATTTCTCAATGGCAGTCTGTTAACAAGAAACATATCCAGTAATTTGCTGAATTTGCTATGATATACAGCATAAAAACAGGGAACTGTGGTCTCAAAAGATCACAAGTTTAACATTTGAATGTATATGACTATCTGGGACTATCTTATTGATTTAGAGTTTAGACATGCAAACAACCAATTTATTTGTTCTCCAGGAAACTTTTCTATGATAAATATATTTTCATTCTCACAACCAAACCAATAGGAAACCAGTTTGGATGAGTCTTCATACAACATTCTACCTATAATTTTTTCGTCATCTTTCATCTATACCATGAACAAAATCTTACACAACAATCCAGAAAGAGTAGTCTGCTTTGATTACAGATATCCATCTATCAGCATACTGCCTAACATCACAGTAGTGTGATTCTTGTTGGAAGAAAATATATGTATAAAAAAGATTTGCCTGACAGCCTAAACCTTTTGGACCAGTGGACTTTCCTCCTTTCTCATCCCTTCAAAGGTTTCACTCCATTGCAAAGAAACCTCTTTAAAAAAATCACCCTGGCTGCTAAGGGGGCAATGATATCAGATGTCATTACAAAAATCAAGAATAATTGGGTGATGATTGGATCGATGACTATATTGAACATGTTATGTTATAGAAAGGTCTGTGATACTGTATGTGGTGTGAATATTCTTATGAATTGTCTCAGTTTCCTTTGCAGTGGTATGTAGAAAAATTTTCGTTGTTTTTCATTTTTACCTTTGTTCACTGGGTGCAATTCCAATTGTTCATTTACCTCTAATGAAAAAAAAATATGAACCGATCCAGATCCAAATATTATATAATTGTGTCACAATCTGTGATAACTGATGTTAAACAAAGACTCAATAAAAAAATATATGTCTGACTGGAAACAACCTCTGTAACCTCTGTTCCTCGTCATTCCTATTCATTAACAGGACTATACACAGGACATGAGGTCACCCATTTAGACTGGACAAAAGGAAATTCAGCCTAAAGCATAGGAAGGGTTATTTTACGGTGAGAACAATAAAGCAGGGGAATTCTCTGCCTGTTGAGGTGGTTGGGTCAGAGACTGTACAGACTAAAAAATGACTGCAAAAACATAACAATATTTAATATGTGGGTAAAAGTTTCTTGATCCAAGGAGAAATGTGACTGCCATTCAGGGGTCAAGAAGGATTTTTTTTCCCAGTATGTTGCTTATTGGCGAGCGCTTCAGACTGAGTTTTTTGCCTTCTTTTGGATCAACAGCAGTAGGTGAAGTGTGAAAGGCTGAACCTGATGGACGCATGTCTTTTTTCAGCCTATGTAACTATGTAATATGTAACTATGTAACCATACAAAAGGGATTCCTTCCACAAGAGAGAAATAGTAGAAGACAATAAGGTGATAGATAGTTTGATTTCTCAGGACATTGGAGATTACAGACCTGTAAGAAACTATGCCAGCATTGAAATACATGTCATTGTGGATAGACATCTATTTTCCAGGAGATGATTAAAATATAATTAGGATCAATGGGAAAGTTAGCTTCAAATAATTGTATAGTTGGTACTATACTATACTGAGTCCCTTTCAAATTGGGACATATCTGTCTTAATGCCAACAATGGGCACTATTCCCTAGTGAACGCTAACAGTAGCATTCGGATGAGTAAGTGTTAACACTAGGATAAGTGACTTCAATGTGTGCCCCCCCATATTACATTCCTAACGTTAAACCTATTAAGTATTGTGCTGCAGTAATCACAGACAGCAAGGATACAACCATTTTATTGAATCAACTGACAAATAACTGCCACTGAAATGGCTTTACACAACTTTATATATACAATACATAACACCAAAATAACTGCCACTGAAGCAGGGCTTAACACAACTTTATATATACACAATACATAACACCCCTCCCCCCTATGATAGATCTTATCCTCAGTCTGTTCAACACTCATAGTCTTCAAGATAGGCTGGGGGCCCACGACTCTGGTGGACCTCCGCAATGGTACTGGA
This sequence comes from Leptobrachium leishanense, assembly GCA_009667805.1. Classification (NCBI taxonomy): domain Eukaryota; kingdom Metazoa; phylum Chordata; class Amphibia; order Anura; family Megophryidae; genus Leptobrachium; species Leptobrachium leishanense. The sequence goes on along the minus strand of CM019065.1, from coordinate 204,719,886 downwards.
GAGTCTTGCCGAAACGGAGCACCATCCATCTCCAACTGGACAGTGTCCCGAAGATCGCCCGTGAGTGGCGACGGCTCTACAGCCCCTAGTACCTCCGCCTCTTCGGAAGTGGACACGGGTGGTGTAGGCAAACCTGTAGGAACACAGTTCTCCAGTGGGCCTGAGAACACCCTGGGATTCCCATCCAGCACTGGTCCAGTCAGCCGGCGCCGCAGCTGATCAATGTGGCATCTGATTGTACAATCATTTCCCAGAGTAACCTCGTATGACAATGGGCCCGTTACCTTAGTTACCCTGGCTGCCACCCAAGGTGCCCCACTCCCATAGTTCCTGGCCCATACCAATTCACGTGGCTGTAAGTTCCTGGGGGGTTTGGGCTGAGCCGTCTCTGCCGCTACTCTGTCTGGGTGAAGTCGGTCAAGTTTTGTTGTGAGCCGTTGGCCTCACCTCAGCTCCGCTGGGCTGCGACCGGTTGCTGTAGTAGCAGTTGTGTGTTGACACAGGAGGAAATTCGCCAGGCGGTGATTCCAGTCCCCATTCGTCATCCGCTTGAGCGCCTCCTTTGTGGTCCTGACCATTCGTTCTGCCTGACCGTTGGTCGCAGGGTGGAAAGGAGCGGATTTTATGTGCCGAATCATGTTGGCGTTGAGGAATGATTGAAACTCTACTGCCGTGAATTGTGCCCCATTGTCGGAAACTATTACATCTGGCAGACCATGTGTCGCGAACAGCCGGCACAACTCTCGGATGACCCTGGTCGTTGTCATCGATGAGAGCGGTACCACTTCCAACCACTTGGAATAACTGTCCACTACTATCAGGAATACCTGCCCCTGGAAGGGGCCCGCAAAGTCAATGTGTACGCGAGACCATGGGCATGCGTGGTTTCCCAACGGTGCACTGGTGCCTGAGACATCTCCGGTCGACTTTCCTGGCAACCCTGGCAACTCCTTACTTGCTTCTCTATGTCTTTGTCCAAGCCCGGCCACCACAAGTAGCTCCTGGCTAGAGCCTTCATCCGAACAATTCCTGGGTGCCCCTCGTGTAAGGAATCCAGCACCTTGGAGCGAAGACTGGGTGGAATGATGACCCTGCTGCCCCACAGTACACATCCCTTGTGGGCCGCCAGTTCATTATTTCGAGATAAGAAGTGTTGGAACCCAGACCCTGGCCCGGGCCACTGGCCATCCCTTTAACACCCAGTTGAGAACTCGGCTAAGCATTCTATCCGTGGTGGTTTCAGCTGCAACATCCCCTGCATGTAGGGGTATGTCAGGCAGGTCCTGGATCGCCAGAATATGACAAACTGAGGCCGGATCTGGCTCAGTCTGTGGTAGAGGCAGACGGCTGAGAGCATCGGCATGGCCCATTTCCTTGCCCGGCCTGTGTACTAGCTGGTATGAGTAGGAGGCCATGAAAATGGACCATCATAGCATTCGCGGAGACAGGATCTGCGGTGTCTGTTTGTCAGCTGTGAAGAGACCAAGCAGTGGTTTGTGGTCTGTAAAGATGGTGAAGGTACGTCCATATAAGAAGTCATGGAACTTCTTAATGCCAGCCACTATGGCGAGTGCTTCCTTGTCTATCTGGGCGTAGTTCCTTTCAGCCGTAGATAACGTCCTACAATAGTATGCGATGGGAGCCTCTCTACCATCTGGCATCCTGTGGCTTAGTACTGCCCCAATGCCGTATGGCGAAGCATCACAGGCTAGTGTTACTGGTAGTGTTTCGTTGAAATGAACTAGGACGGAGTCCGAGGACAGCAATGATTTTACCGCACTGAATGCTTTGTTTTGAGTGCTCGATCAGACCCAGGGTGCTTGTTTGTCCAGGAGGTGGTGTAGCGGTTCTGCCAGGGCAGCCTTATGCGGTAAGAAGGAATGGTAAAAATTGAGCAAACCCAGGAATGGTTGGAGCTCCCCCTTGGATTTTGGAGTAGGGGCTTGCTGAATTGCTTGTAGCTTTACTTCAGATGGGTGGATGCCGACAGCGTCGATGTGGAACCCCAAGAAGTCGGTGGATTCTACGCCGATCCAGCACTTTTCCCTCTTGAGTTTAAGGCCGGCTTCACGGAAACGTTGGAGTACTGCGCGGAGACGTTCGGCCAGGACTGATGCCGATTCTCCCACGATCAGGACATCGTCAAAGTATGGGCAGACGCCGGGAATGTTCTTCAGTTTCCGTTCCATAATACTTTGGAACAACCCTGGTGCTACGCTTACCCCAAACTGCAATCGGCGCACTCGGAATGCACCTCTGTGTGTAACTATTGTTTGTGCTTCTGTGGTAGTGTCGTCTACCGGTAGCTGCTGGTAGGCCTGAGCGAGGTCTAGCTTAGCGAATATTCGGCCTCCCTGGAGCGAGGCGAGGATGTGGCTTACCACTGGCACAGGATAAGCATGCTGCTGTAGTGCCTTATTTATGGTGCACTGGTAGTCTGTGCAAATACGAACGTCCCCGTTAGGCTTAACTGGGGTCACTATGGGAGTCTCCCACTGGCTACTGTCCACGGGTTGGAGCACTCCCTGCTGTACCAGCTTGTCTAGTTCTGCATCAATTTTATGCTTCAATGCAAAAGGAACCCTACGCGGTTTTAATCGGATTGGAGGTACTGCAGGATCAAGGTTGAGTACAATGGGTGCCCCTTTGTATTGTCTCAGTTCAGTGCTGAATACGTCAGCGTATTCTTGGCATACTGGTTATTTGGGTTCGATGGATGCCCGTTACCCTGATGCCCAGGGCCTCAAACCAGTCCAGTCCTAGGAGGCTGGTACGTGGCCCCTCTACGACCACCACACTGAGGGCACCCTCGAACTCTCTGAATTGTACCCTAATGGTGGCTTCACCTCTTACGGGAACACGGCGATTCTGGAAGTCTGTTAGCACTACAGTCATGGCCGAAATTGTTGGCACCCCAGACAATTTTCCAGAAAATCAAGTATTTCTCACAGAAAAGTATTGCAGTAACACATGTTTTGCTATACACATGTTTATTCCCTTTGTGTGTATTGGAACAAAACAAAAAAAGGGAGGAAAAACGAAAATTGGACATAATGTCACACAAAACTCCAAAAATGGGCTGGACGAAATTCTTGGCACCCTTTCAAAATTGTGAATAAATAAGATTGTTTCAAGCATGTGATGCTCCTGTAAACTCACCTGGGGCAAGTAACAGGTGTGGGCAATATAAAAATCACACATTAAAACAGATTAAAAGGAGAGACGTTCACTTAGTCTTTGCATTGTGTGTCTGTGTGTGCCACACTAAGCATGGACAACAGAAAGAGTAGAATAGAACTGTCTGAGGACTTGAGAACCAAAATTGTGGAAAAATATCACCATCTCAAGGTTACAAGTCCATCTCCAGAGATCTAGATTTGCCTTTGTCCACAGTGCGCGACATTATCAAGAAGTTTGCAACCCATGGCACTGTAGCTAATCTCTCTGGGCGTGGACGGAAGAGAAAAATTGATGAAAGGTTGCAACGCAGGATACTCCGGATGGTGGCTAAGCAGCCCCAAACAAGTTCCAAAGAAATTCAAGCTGTCCTGCAGGCTCAGGGAGCATCAGTGTCAGCGCTAACTATCCATCGACATTTAAATGATATGAAACGCTATGGCAGGAGACCCAGGAGGACCCCACTGCTGACACAGAGACATAAAAAAGAAAGACTACAGTTTGCCAAAATGTACTTGAGTAAGCCAAAATCCTTCTGGGAAAATGTCTTGTGGACAGATGAGACCAAGATAGAGCTTTTTGGTAAAGCACATCATTCTACTGTTTACCGAAAACGAAATGAGGCCTACAAAGAAAAGAACACAGTACCTACAGTGAAATATGGTGGAGGATCAATGATGTTTTGGGGTTGTTTTGCTGCCTCTGGCACTGGGTGCCTTGAATGTGTGCAAGGCATCATGAAGTCTGAGGATTACCAAAGGATTTTGGGTTGCACTATAGAGCCCAGTGTCAGAAAGCTGGGTTTGCGTCTGAGATCTTGGGTCTTCCAGCAGGACAATGACCCCAAACATACGTCAAAAAGCACCCAGAAATGGATGGCAACAAAGCGCTGGAGAGTTCTGAAGTGGCCAGCAATGAGTCCAGATCTAAATCCCATTGAACACCTGTGGAGAGATCTTAAAATTGCTGTTGGGAAAAGGCGCCCTTCCAATAAGAGAGACCTGGAGCAGTTTGCAAAGGAAGAGTGGTCCAAAATTCTGGTATAAGAAGCTTATTGATGGTTATAGGAAGCGACTGATTTCAGTTATTTTTTCCAAAGGGTGTGCAACCAAATATTAAGTTAAGGGTGCCAAGAATTTTGTCCAGCCCATTTTTGGAGTTTTATGTGACATTATGTCCAATTTGCTTTTTTTCGTCCCTTTTTTTTTTTGTTCCAATACACACAAAGGGAATAAACATGTGTATAGCAAAACATGTGTTACTGCAATATTTTTCTGTGAGAAATACTTGATTTTCTGGAAAAATTTGAAAAATGACTGTAAGTCCGATGATTTGAGCGGAATTTGCCGTCGGCTACGGTTGCGAATATGGTCAAAAGTGGTAGAGGAAATAATGGACAGAGCCGATCCAGTATCTAACTCCATGGAGCATGGGACCCCTTGAAGTTTTAGGTGGAGTCTTATCTTCTCTTTGATGGGACGTTGGGCCCCTGTGCGTTGGATGCTACGCCTTCCCGAGCAGTATTCAACTCTGTTCTGTCCTGGGGGCCTTTTCCCTGATGACTTCTGCAAACTCTAACAATGTGCCCTTGCTTTCCACAGGCACCGCATACTGCTGTGCGGAATCTGCACTCTGCTTTTTCATGCTGTCCCCCGCAACTTGCGCAGCTCTGTGGGGGAGATGCTTTCTCTATGGAGCGTGGCCGTCTGAGTGACTCTCTCCGCAAGCGATCGATTTCTTCAATCTCCCTGCCCATTTCCGAGCCTTCTGCAGCCCCTTGTTGGATCGCTGGGGGGCTGGTGTGCGTTGATTGTGGCCGGAGAGTCTTCATGGCCCCCCCGACAGCCTCATCCGCCATGACTTCTTTCAATGCGTCTTTAAAAGTCAGTGTCTCCATGGCGAATAGGCGCCGCTGTAATTCTCTATTATGCAGGCCGCAAACGAGCCTGTCTCTGAGACGGTCTTCCAGATCAGTAAACTCACATTGGCGTGAAGCTTGGCGAAGAGCAGCCACAAACTCTGCTGCAGATTCCCCGGATCTCTGTGCACGTTGCTCGAATGCATGGCGCCGGGCGATGACCGAGAGTTTAGGCTCAAAATGTTCGCTTAATATTTTCTTAGGTCTGCATAGGCCATAGACTCTATGCTTGCCGGTGCTATCAAGTTTTCAGCAATATCAAATGTGGCTTGTCCACAGACACATAGTAGGGTTGCTGCCTTCAGGCCATCGTCCGTGACCTGGTTAGCCCTGAGGTAGTTGTCTACTCGGGAGACATATGAGATCCACTGTTCCGGAGTAATATCGAACTCGTTGAGTCTTCCCAGATTGGCCATTTTGAGAAGGCCCCTGTGGTGCTGGTTAATGCCTGTACTACTGCGGTTGGAGCTGGACTGCACTTAGTCCAGTGGACGGATTCCTCAGGTCCGTCTGTGCCTCCAGTGTGTCTTACTTGCAGGCAGGGTGGGGAGTGTGGTCTGACCAGAGCTCTCTACTCGATATGACATCCAATGATTTCAGCCTCTAGGTTAGCAGCAGCTCTCTCCTCTGCAGGATCCCATCCTCATCGCCACTATTAAGTATTGTGCTGCAGTAATCACACACAGCAAGGATACAACCATTTTATTGAATCAACTGACAAATAACTGCCACTGAAACGGCTTTACACAACTTTATATATACAATACATAACACCAAAATAACTGCCACTGAAGCAGGGCTTAACACAACTTTATATATACACAATGCATAACAAAACCTCTCAAAAATCACTTAGTGCATCGGAGCTTGCACGAGCTTGCGCAAGCTTACAGGACTTTGCACGTCCTATAATTAACATCGGTAGAGCCAACGATCTGTAGCGTGTTAATAACTAATTAATGTAGGGATGCAATGTTGATAATTTTAACTACTGCTCAATCAAGGTGCTATATCCAAACTTGATGAACCTGGCCAAGTGCAAAATCAACAGTCTATAAAAAGAAATGCAGCACAGTTACTGTTCAATTGGCCACATTGTCAGGAAACCAGGCTCAGACATGCTCGTGCCCGCACCTGACTCCAGAAGCCCCTGCTACTGTATGATTTTACCAATGGTTTTGCATGGACCTTATATTAAATGCAGGTTCCTGGGGACTTGCCAAAATCCTGTGCTGATTCCAGGAGGCCTCAGGTTCATTCCATTTCCACCCTGATGAGACCTCCTTAAGAGGAAGCTACACCCTCTTCTCAGGGCTTCCTCATTAAAGTCTGACATGTGCTGCAAAACAATCTTGCCTCCTGAAATCTCCTTGTTCCTGATACCTACTGAGAACCCTGCTACCGAGAACCTTACTACTGAGAGATTTCCACCATCTGCATACCTACAGCCACAACCACCGGTACCTTCATCCTCTGCTCCCTGTGTCCTACTCTGCTTGCATTACTTGTGTACCAGACCCCTTTGCCACAGACTTCACTATTTTACTGCCAGCTGCCTGCCAATATCCCTGCTCTGGACTATTAACCACCAATTATTGTCTGCTCCCAGCCTGAAACTTCTGCCAAGGACTTTAATCCTAGTTTCCTTTTAGTTGATCTATTTGTTCCTTCTGTGCTTCTTGTTCCACTTTTACATGCTTCTTGTTTCTTATGTTTCTAGGTCCTTTCTCCTATTAGTTTCTTGTTCTCCCAACCACTCCACACCTACTAAGCTCAGTTTTCCTCTGTTGCCACAGTTAAGCCATTTCCCTGTGTCTTCCCTTTCTTTGATAATTGCTGTGCTATATTCTTTGTGAGTTTATTGCCTGTCTCGCCCCCCCTCCATTACTTTAGTTCATTCGCCTGTTTATTTATTTCTGCTTTGTTGTGCCCTGCAACCTGTTGTGCCCTGCAACCTGCCTGATCTCACACCTGCATAATATGCACTGGCCGCATGACAGAATGAGGAAGCCTTTAAACTGTGCCTGTGGTGATTCAAGCTGTAATGGAATATCTGAGAAAAGCAGTCAAAGAAATCCTGCAGCACTTGGACTCCTTATTTGCTGATCTGCTGCAGGGCCTAAGGGGCACCTCCACTAAAGTGTGCATTCTTACTCCAATGGACCAGAGGACCCCTGACTGATGAAGAAAATGCAAGGAGAAGGTCACAGAATCTGTGTTTCTACTGTGACAGTTCCATGCACCGCATATCAGCCTGTCCTGTGTGCCCACCCAAGCTGCCCAGCACTTTTTCTGGAGTTGCCAAAGATACCCCAATAAACTCATCCCAGACTGCTGTTACTCCCCATATCACTGCTCCTAAGCTGGCTACCCTTCCTGAGTCTGCGTATGCCAAACCCAAAGAGACTTTGACTGCACAGCCCTAGCCCACCTAGCCTAATAAGACTGTACTTGCCAAGCCCTTGCCCTCAATGCCCACTGAGGAATTACCTGCCAAGCTCAAAGCTGTGCCTGTCAAGTCCAGTAAGCACTCACCCAAAGAGACTGTACCCACCAAGCCCTTGTCTAAAAAGTCCCTACCTGCTAAAACAAGAAAGACCTTGACCACAAAGTCTATGGAGGCTTGGTCTAACAAGTTCGAAAAGTCCAAGTCAAGTAGGATGGTGTCTCTGGAAGCAGGTCCTGAGGACACAGAATGTGAAGACTCCAGTCCTGCTGAACCCATGGAGCAAGAACCCATTGAATCTGATCCTGATATCCCCACAAAGTATGATTCCATTGTGCCCATGGAGCAAGAACCCACAGAGTCTGCTCCAGTTGTGCCTATGGATATAGCGTCTGTCCTGCCTTCCAGTGTGACGCCCACCACTCCAAATCATCACATCATGGAGAACTCTCTGGATGCTCCGGTACCAGCTCCAGTCTCAAAATCCAACAAGACCACCTCAACCTACAGAATGCCCTTGCAAGACTTGTCACCCCCTTCACCATACCATTTCACTTATGAGTCTGAGTCAGATGAGAACTGGGTCTCCCTTGGCTCGGACAGTGAACCGGCACCCGTCCAAGATGACCTATACCCACCTGTGCCTCAACTCGAGACGGCACATTGTACCCAAGGGCCACAAGGACAGCATGCTGGGTGCATTGGTACCACAGCCTCCAAAACCTCTTCAGGTGCTAGAGTGGCTCGCTGTACTACGGTCCCCAACTATGACCCGTAGATGATTTCTTGCTGCTCAATGATTCCTGTGCAGATTCTGATCCAGAAGGGGAGCCAAGTGAAGAAGACCCAGAGGATTGGCCCTTCAATAATCCAGCTTCCTACTTGTGCCACTCAGTTCCCAACATCAGACCCCAGCCTGAAAAGCATGCCTCAAGGCCACGGGGCCAGAGAACAGCCTACCTTGGCGCCATCATCCCTACCCCAGAAGGCTGGATTAACATGGAACCCTTGCCACCACAGTTCACTTATGGCTCCAACGTGACAGTTGTCAGGTGTGCAGACCTTCAGATTTTTAAAAACTTCCAGAGGGCCTGGAGGTCACTCCATAAAAGAGGAAGTTCTTTCCCAGGCTATGCTGCGCACCACCACCCTTGACCCCTCTCCAAAAGGTCACGGTCCCCACTATGTACAGACAGCCTTTTCTGGCATGGTGATGGATCTTGTAGCCCCTCAAAATCCTCCTGAACCTCCATGTTATGCTTTGCTTTCTGATAGATCAACGGTAACAGGAGAGCTTACTGCCTATGAACAGAAACTAGCGAGAGAAAAGGAAACAAAGTCTGTTCGCACCCAGACGTCGCTCCTTGAGGTGGGGTACTGACAGGAAACCAGGCTCAGGTATGCTCGTGCCCGCACCTGACTCCGGCAGCCCCTGCTCCTGCATCATTTTGTCAATGGTTTTGCATGGACCTTATGTTAAATGCAGGTTCCAGGGGACTTGTCAAAACCCTGTGCTGATTCCAGGAGGCCTCAGGTACATTCCATTTTCACGCTGATGAGACTTCCTTAAGAGGAAGCTACACCCTCTTCTCAGGGCTTCCTCATTGAAGTCTGACCTGTGATGCAAACCAAACCTGCCTCCTGAAATCTCCTTGTTCCTGATACCTACCGAGACCCCTACCAAGTTGGTTTCGACTACCGAGATTCCTACTTCTGAGAGATTCTCACCGAGAACCCTATCTGAATATCTACATCCACAACCACTGGTACCTTCATCCTCTGTTCCCTGTGTCCTACTCTGCTTGAATTACTTGTGTACCAGACCCCATTGCACTTGACTATTCTACTGCCAGCCACCTTCCAAGACTCCTGCTCTGGACTATTAACCACCAATTATTACCTACTCCCCGCCTGTAACCTCTGCCATGGACTTTAATCCTAGTTTCTTTTTAATTGCTCAATTCGTTCCTTCTGTGCTTCTTGTTTCTAGGTCCTTTCTCTTGTTTATAATTGTGTTGCTTGCTCCTATTAGTTTATTGTTCTCCCAACCACTACTCCGACTAATCTTAGTTTTCCTCTGTTGCCTCAGTTAAGCCCTTTTCCCGTGTCTACCCTTTCTTTGATAATTGCTCTGCTATATTCTTTGCTCCTGTCTGCCTGTCTCGTCCAGACTCCTCCATTACTTTAGTTCATTCGCCTGTTTATTTCTGCTTCGTTTATTAAATAAAATCCTTGCTGTGCCCTGCAACCTGCCTGATCTCCTGCTTCACTGCATCTTGGGCTCACACCTGCATAATATGCACGGGCCGCATGACACCCATACACCAGAGTTATTAGACAATGGATGTAGTCAAGCATGTTGAAATCATTGGTGCAGCTTTTATATTTGTCCTGTGTTACATAAGCAGAAAGCATGTCCGATGCCAGCAGGAGTTGGAGAGTGCACGGGCATTCCCGTGGGCACCTCGTGTCCAAAGGACTAGACTCACATTGGAGAGTGTGATTGCAGAATGTCACCTTTGTTACAGACTGAGCCGTGACCAGATCTGCAGGCTCTATGTGCAGCTGCAGTCCCACCTGAAATCAAGGTCTGGCTCATCCCTCTCTGTGCCAGGGATGACCAAGCTGCTGTGCTGTTTATGGTTCCTTGCTACTGGGACCTTTTAGCACCACCTGTCCGAGCTCGGTGGTGTCAGCTAGAGCACCTTCTGCAAGATGCTACACTGCTTCCTCAGAGCTATGCGGGACAACGGCCTCCAGTATATTGGATACCCTACCACCCCTGAGGGTTGGCATAGTGTGAAGCAGGATTTTGTTTGTCTTTTGGAGGTTTTCCCAATGTCCTAGGGGCAATAGCTAGCAGAATGCTTGGTTGTGTAGGGAGAGGTATTAGCAGTAGGAAAAGGGAAGTGCTCATGCCACTGTACAGAGCACTGGTGAGACCTCACTTGGAGTACTGTGTGCAGTACTGGAGACCGTATCTCCAGAAGAATATAGACATCTTAGAGAGAGTTCAGAGAAGGGCTACTAAAATGGTGTACGGCTTGAAGGAGAAAAGATACCAGGAAAGGCTTAATGATCTTAACATGTACAGCTTGGAAAAAAGACGAGACAGAGGAGATATGATAGAAACATTTAAATACGTAAAGGGAATCCACAAGGTAGAGGAAGGGAGTATATTTAAAAGGAAACAAAGTAGCAAAACAAGAGGACATAGTCTTAGATTAGAGGGGCAAAGGTTTAAAAGTAACATCAGAAAGCATTATTTTACTGAGAGGGTGGTGGATACATGGAACAGTCTTCCAGTTGAAGTGGTAGAGGCCAAAACAGTAATTGAATTTAAGCAAGCATGGGATAGGCATAAGGCTATCCTAAACAAAAGATAAATCCAGGTAAAGTATCCATGTAATTGGGCAGACTAGATGGGCCGAAAGGTTCTTATCTGCCGACATGTTTCTAATAGATTGCAGCCACATAGAGATCTGTGTTCCCTGGCAGGATCCTCTGATTCATATCAATCGCAAGCACTTCCATTCCATCAATGTGCAAATGATTTGTGATGCCGATATATGCATCATGTATGTGTTTGCAGCGTTTCCTGGTAGTGCCCATGACTCATATATTCTGCAGAACTCCTCAGAGCCACGTGACTTCCAGGACAGGATGTTCCCAGAAGGATGGCTTCCCGGTGGGTGGGTACACATATTCTTTAGCCAATACTTTTAGGAGATTTGTGTTACTCTATGAGTTAGGATACCCTCTCAAACCGCGGCTGACTCCCATTAGGAGGCCTGAAAGCCAGGATCAGGAGGCCTATAATGCTGCGCACCAGAGGTCCAAGAGTGTTTAGAGAGGACCAATGGTCTACTTGTAAGGGAAGCCTTGTTTTATTGCCTAATGAAATGTCTTGCTGATCCTGGATTAAATAATCCAGGCTAAAAACACCTACATATGCTTTGCAAACAGTACTCGAAAACAAAGCCTGCAAAGTCACCCCTTAGCTCTCACGCGATATCCAAGAAGACCATGGGTGTTAAGACTGCAAAGTCACTGCTTAGAAATCAAGTGCCGACAACAAGTGATAAGGACCCCTATTTATGTCATATAGGACTTATGCACGTAGATTTCTTGAAACACACATTAATTTAGTGCGTAGACAGAAAATCAGATGAGATAAGCTCTTCAGTGCACCTCGTGAACTCCTATCTGGGATAGCTTGATCACCCTTCCCTGATGAGATGGCACGCAGGGACTCTAGGCAGGCCATGCAGAAAGAGTAGAAAAAGAGCAAGATCAAGCCTTTTTGTTGAGTCAATCTGCATATGGACACATATGTAGCGATCCCGATAGAGGTCTCCGATTCCCTAGCGTGCATAGCAAGGATGAAGGAAACGGCTCAATCAGTGATTTATAATAATTAATTAGTGGGATAATTAAATATTCTTGTATTGAGTACTAATTTTTATTTATGCTTTGTATAAGATAAGCTGGTGTATACCTGCAAATAAAACCACAAAGCTACAACTAGCAGTTGTCTCTGTTTATATTGAGTGTGCAGAATATTCCCTCTAGAAGCTGAGGATAAAGAGTGGGTACGGTAACACACTACTGAAAATGAGGTTCCGCTGTCTGGACAAGTCTGGAGGTGTCCTGCAGTACCAGCCCCCGAAAGCCGCTTTTATTGTCGTGGCATGTGCAATGCTGCACAACATAGCTCAAGGTGATGGGACACTGATTTGAAGCCTGACCTTGATATGGCTCCTGACGAGGTTCCAATAGTGCCACCTGATGATGCTGATTTCATGGACACAGATGTCAGGCAGCGCATTGCTCAGCAATTTTTTGCAGGTAAGGTGCACAAGCACATATTTACTTTGCTATTTTCTGTGTAAATGCATATCACATCTCAGCTTGTCAGATACACCATGCGTTCATGGACACATATCGGTCATTCTGAAGGGCAATGCATGTCAACTGCCACCCTGCACCAAGTACAATCCATACGCTGCAGCAAAAGAATCGCACATGGCATTCCCTCTTTATTCCCTAACTGCAGCACATGGATTACACCTGTTGGAAGGCAGCACTTTTACATGTGCTACACCCTTCGTGAAATGGGGATATGTGTCCAGGACAACATGCCCCATCAGCAACAATTAACTACATTGAGAAATGTACCTTCGCACAACAGGATAAAGATCTCTCTGAGGATAAAACTATGTTTATGCTGCACAAGGAAGCAGCCTTCATGAAGGACTCTTGCACAGCACATACGTCACAACAAAATTGCATTAAGAATTTAAACCATGTTGATTAACAAATGCTCCATACATAGCACTTTGGACCCAATTCAGTTCATGCACACCCGCATAGATTATCCCATAATTGCCTCGAATACAAGCAGGTATTTATTGTAATTAATTTTAATGTGCAGTCACAGTTGAGTGACTAATGTATATTTAACCCTGTAGATCCTGATGGACAATGACCTGCTGGACCCCCTCCATTGACATCCATCCCGCCATTAACCTTGTGAGTACACTTGCACAATGCTCTAACAATCAAATGCTACTCAAATTATCACCATCACAAAGACTGGCCCTGTCAAACTGTACCTATGATGTGACAGTGACACATTAGAGACATGTTATTCATAAAAGATAATTTTATTCAAGAGGTAGATTAATCTTTTGTTGCAGTTAGAAAAAGGATTATGTTACACATGTAAATATGACATATAAATAGAATAAAATACAACAACTGGGAATAGGCAGCATTAACATAGAAACAAGGAATTGTCAGCCACAAGTCAACTTGTGACAGTACTATGGATTCTATGTATTCCCTTCATCTCACTGAACACTTTTATTTTGCAGATGGGAGACACAATATGATTGATTCATCACTTCAAGGACTATTGAAACAAGTTTACATTACTTTTTACATGGTACATGTGAAAAATAACATGACAGTTATGAAAAGTAAAATTCCTTTGAGGAAAATTTAATTATAACAACAAACACCTGTCTTTCTAATTGCCACAATACAGTGGGACTTAATTATATGCATTTCAATGAGTGTAGAGACATGATATGTCAGTATGAAGATCTATTGAGTGGGAACAGTAGACCCCAATGCCGGGATGATGTGCATCTTAGTTGCAGGAAAATAATTGTCATACTGATAAGTGTGTATCAAGCTGGAATCCACAAGGATGGATAATGGCACTACCATAGTGAAGTATTCAATTTCGTAATGTGGATGACCCCACATGACAATTGTCGTTCATATATACCAGACAAATAATAGAAGATACACATGCACTAAACAAAATGTATGTTGCATTGGTCATGTCATAATGGGACATAGTGTACATTTGAGGATGATGTGGCATACGGTAGTATTTGTGTAAAAATACTTTCCAATTGTCTCAATGGTCATGCAACATGTTCTACAGGTTTGACAGAATTGTTGGCAAAGTAAAAAAAGTTAAAGGCAAACATCAAGAGAACTACCCCAAAAACTGGATAAATTAAAAAACAAGAGGCATTGGAGCAAGTGGAAAAAAAATCATTATGCTACATACATATCTATGTATTCAGGACCACATTCAATAGAACATTAGGAACCATAAATAAAACCTATATGGAAAAACCATTTTATAACATTAACCATATAAAACATTAAAAAACATTCCCTTGCTCCTGCATCTCTTAGATCCAAGACCAGTACGACCTCTGGAGGGGGTGGCAGAGGCAACTGAGGAGGTGGGTGGTGTAGAGGCACATACGGAGGCAGGTGGTGCAGATGCACCAGTCTGGACGAAGGCAGCTGGAGGAATAACAACAGACACAGAACATTCCATGTGTCCAGACACATGGAATGTTCTGTGTCTGTTGTTATTCCTCCAGCTGCCTTCGTCCAGACTGGTGCATCTGCACCACCTGCCTCCGTATGTGCCTCTACACCACCCACCTCCTCAGTTGCCTCTGCCACCCCCTGGTGATTGGTATAGCAATCTCTAGGAGTGACTGCATGGGTGACAGTGGTCAAGTTGTCAACATGGGGAGGACCCGGCTGGCATGCTGCTGCTCCACCATGACCTCCATAATATTAGTGAGGCGTGTCAGGACCACTGTCAGCTCTGCCCTATTGAGCCGCATCTGGGTGGTCACAACTCAGAAGCACCTCTATTTCCCTCCTGACCTGCCTTTGCTCCTGCCACCTTTCCCCTTGTATAGTAACACTCTAGTGCATATACTCCTTGAAGTTGACCTGGTATTCACCAATTTCTTCAATTGCTGCGATGAGCTGTTGGAGGGCCTGTTTATCTACAGGTTGAAACTGGGGTTCAGGCTGTCGATTAGGCTTGGGGTCAGGTTGTGCAGTAGATTGTGGAGCATGGCAAGATGGTGGCCATCTTTGCCGGTAGCAGAGTGATAAGGTGGTGCAGGGGGGAGCTGTTCCACAGGTGGAGCAAAGTCACATAGCGATGGCAGGGGAAACATTTGTGCTGAGACAGGCTGCTTGGGGAATCTAAGGAAAGGTAGCTCTGAGTGCCAAGGTGACAGTTGGGGCACAAACTCAAAGGGGATGCACTCTTCGTCCCTACCTCCTGGGGGCGCACATGTATCACAGGGCGCGGTGGTGACGGTGTCACAAGGCGCGATGGTGGTGGTCACAGGGCACGGTGGTGGTGGTGTATCTGTGAAGAGAGGACATGCTATTTTAACTAAAATGCTCAATACACACTTGAAACAATTCTGAATTAAGGTCAACAGATAAAGGGTCACAGGCACGCATGTGCCACCATGGGGTTAAATAAAAAAGAGAATTTTTATAAATAAATGATTGACATGACATTTGAGAATACTAGCAAGTTAAACTAGCAATATGAGAAATGTAGATATCCAGCCTAAAAAAAACTAGCATAAGGAAAATAAGGATGAACACCACATTAAAAGGCCTTAAATCGTAAAGCAGTGATTAAAAATCCATCAATTATGACACGACAATTAAAGCATCAATGCTTTTCAATTTGTAAATTGTAATTGTAAATAACCATAATCCAAAGCATCAAAGTCCTATTTTACATTATATCTAGATTATTTCTCTGCAAGCTGGCATATTCAAATGTTTTTAGACTGTGTCCCATGATGCACCAGGGAGCAATTGAGTGACTGAGCATCATGGGAGATGTAGTCCAAACCACCTAGATATACAAGATTGCACATAGCATGAGCTAGGACTTGAAAAAAAAAACAATCTCGATGACAGTATTACTCACGCCTGGGGGGTTGATGGCATGGGTCTGTTCTCCAATGCTCCCTCATATCCGTTGACACTGACCTCAGATATTCGGGCCTTCAGCATTTCTTCCCACCGAGCATTATAATAGCGCCGTGGTGGGCCTCCTCCAGTTCTCTTGGACTCCCACTGTTCACATGCCATCTTGAGTTTCAGTACATGTTTACAGACCTAGTACAGGTGCTTTATGGACTAGATGTTCCAGTTTCTCCCCAAGGCACAGACTGCAGCCTGGAATCTCATTCCAAAGATGGAGACGCAGGTGCCCAGACAGGGACAGGTCATCCAACCGGTGTACCCTCTGCATATATGCCTCAATAAATGCCTCCTTCTTCTCCAGGGGGTACCGCTCTACCGGATCCATCCTCCTGAGTTGCCCTGTGACTGTCTAGGATTGTGATGGTTCACTAACTCCCTGCTGTGTCCCTCAACCAGAAGCTGCCCCTTGGCTGGATGGGGCTGACCCCCACACACTCCTGACTCTCACACGTACGTCTCCTCCCTTAACTCCTCTTCTCCCTGTCTCCACTACTGTCCCCCTCAGGACTCCACTAGAGACTTTGGTCACCCCACATCTCCCCCTCAGCACATCTCCTCTCCCCACTCCTCCTCTACCCCTATGTCTCCTCTCCCAGCCACCACATCTCGTCTCTTCACTACTCCTCTCCCCACTCCTCCTCTCCCCCTCCTATGTCTTCTCTCCCCATCACCCCTACACCCAGACACCACTTTACCTCTACTCCACTTTACCTCCTCCTCTTCCCCACTAACACTCCTTCTCCTTCCTCCATCTTCTCTCCCAACACCTTCCATGACAAACAGTGACAGACAATGACAGTTGAGAAAACACAGGGGAAAGGGGACAAGGTGGGCGCAAGGGGGGCAGGGTATGGGTAAAGACAGGTATGTATGTGATGTGTAGTACTGTATAGGTGTTTGCAAGTTTGTGTATTGTGTATTTACATGTAATAATGGTTGTTTGTAGTGTGTGATGAATGGTTTAAACAGATGACAGATAACAAAAAGAACTGTTTCCTACACTCACAACTGCACTCCACTACACACCCATTATACAGTTAGTTACAAGAACTTATAAAGTGCTAACAAATTCCTGTCACGGATCCCCCTTGGGTCTAAGATGTCGGTCCCTGTATAGAGTACTCTATCTACCCCTTTCTTCCTTGAATGGTCGGAACAGCTGACTACCTTCAGGGACTCGATCCTATAACACCCAACAAGGGTTAATTAGGTCCCAGAACAGTATAACACAGTAGGCCCTGATAGCATAGGTGCCAGGAGAGAGGCTCAGCCTTATACCAAGGGTTATTCTCAGTGCAGGGTTGTCAAGAATAGCGGTGGTCATACACAAGCAGGGTTTTTCAGGAATAGCCGAGTTGGTACACAAAGCGAGGTTCCCAGGAATAGCCATGATCATACACATATAGGGCTCTCAGAATAAGCCAAACATCAATAAACAGAACAGTAATCGCCAAAGCACTGGGGAAGCAAACTCCATATCAGGGCAATGAGTCTGTTTAAGCAGATTGATTATAAAGCCAGCGACTTTGCTTCATCATCCCGTGCCCCACCCCCTGACCACCCAGGTGACCACCACGGTTCTGCATATCACTCGGCGTCTGGCCAGCAAGCAGCGAGGACGGCACTGCCAGGCAGGGACCAGGACACTAGACGTGACAGTTCCGTAGCATTGTACTACGGGTGAGACAGAATAACAAACATACTGTACACACAAGTTAAACAAACAGAACAGTAGGAGAGCGGACCCTGCTCGAGAGCTTACAATCTAAGAGGAGAGGGGTGACACACTAGGAGAGGGTAAATAGCAGAGTACAAGAAGTAGCGGGGTGCATGTGGGCTGAGTGGGGGGAGTGCAAAAAATGTACAGTGGGGGAATCGTGGAGTGATCCAATAGGCCTCGCTAAAGTAATGTGTTTTCAGAGACTTCTTGAAGGACTGGAGAGACAGTGAGAGTCTAATATTGTGGGGGAGGGAGTGCCACAGAAAGGGGGCAACTCGGGAGAAGTCCTGAAGTGAGAGTTATGGGTGCGGGTACGAGGAGACGATAACATCAGATCATTGGCAGAGCGAAGTGGTCGGGACAGGATGTACCTACTAATAAGGGAGGACATGTAAGCGGGGACACAGTTATGGAGAACTTTGTAGGTGAGCACCAGTATTTTCTATTGAATTCTAAAGGAAACAGGAAGCCAGGGTAGAGATTGATAAAGGGGCGAGGTGCGGGACAGGAAGTGGATGAGCCTGGCACAGGCATTCATTACAGACGCAGAGAGAGAAACTTTTTAATGCCAGAGAAGGAGGTTACAGTAGTAAAGGTGTCAGGCTCCCTGCCGTTACCTGTACCATGCCTGCTATTTATCAATGGGCGGAGCATGAAGAGTGCTGCTCAGACTCAGCACTGGCAATTCAGCACCAGAATCAGTTAAACACAAAACACACACCACCCTCCCCCCTTCCCTCAGGGCCTCAGCATTGAGCTCTCTTACTCATAGAGAATAAACCTATTTCCTGATCTGCTCCTACAACTAACTGTATACCGGACCCCTTGTTTTGCCTACTGATTGCCGCTCTGCCAGCCCTTGACCCACGGATCGCCCCCTGACTACTCACTCTGGACTATCCCCTTTGTACCTCGATTGGAACCCTCCTGTGTCCAGTGTCCTGTCTAGAACACCCCTGTGTATATCCCCCCAAGGTACCCTCCAAGTTTAAAGTGTCTTCCAAGTATCCAAGGTACCTGTGGCTTCCTTGTGTCCCCCCTCAATATACACAAGACCCCCGCTGTATCCTAGCCTCCTAGTGATCCCTCCTGTGTTCCTGCAATCCACTACCCTTCACCGATCTCTGTGTATGTGTATTTATCCGCATACTGGGCTCATATCTGTAAGGCCAGTGCCCCCCAGCACTGAACCTGACACAAGGTGGGAGATAATAAGAGCTTGGATAAGCATTGTCCTGATTAAGAAAGGGATGGACACATACAATGTTTTTTTCAGTGTAAGTAGCAAGATTTGGTTAGTGACTGAATGTGAGTATGGAAGGAGAGATCAGAGTTGAATTGGACCCCGATGCAACGAGCCTGAGAAGTAGAAGTAATGGTGACACTATTCACCTGAAGGGACATGGGTGCAGGAATGCTGGTTTTTAGAAAGGTTGAGCTTTAGAAAATGAGAAATCATCCAGTCGGAGACAGCTAATAGGCAGGCTGCAACATGGTTCCGCACAGGAGGATAGAGATCGGGTGAGGAAAGATAGATTTAGGTGTTGTCAGCATAGAGATGATATTGGAATCCATAGGAAGAGAGGTGGTATAGATCGAGAAGAGTAGGGGACCCAGAACAGAGCCTTGAGGTACCCCAACTGAGAGAGGAACCGGGAGTGAAAAGGCACCAGCGAAGGAGACACTGGAGGAGTGAAGAGAGAGATAGGAAGAGAACCAGGAGAGAGTGGTGTCACTGAAGCCACGATGACGCAGCGTGAGGAGCAGGAGAGGGTGGTCAACAGTGTTAGCGGAAAGGTCAAGAAGAATAAGCAGGGAGAAATGACCTTTGGTTTTAGCAACAACTAAGGGCCATATTACATAGTTGGTGCTAACTTAACCAGAGCTATTGTAAACTTACAAGAGCCATTACAGCCTATGGAGGTTTTAAGTTTACAACTGCTCTGGTTAAGTTAGCACCAACTTTGTAATATAGCCCTAAATCATTAGTCACCTTGGTCAGAGCAGTCTCAGTCTAGTGCTGGTAGCAAAAGCCGGATTGGTGCGGATCAAGTAGCAAGAAAAACAGTGAGCTGGTTATAGACCAGGCATTCTAAAATTTTGGAGGCAAAGGGGAGCAAAAAGATGGGACGGCAGTTCGAAAGGGAGGTGGGATCAAGAGATGGCTTCTTTAGAATGGGGATGATTTAAGCACATTTGAATGCAGAGAGGAATACTCTCTTGAAAATATGAGTCAAAGCAGGGACAATAACTGGTAGGACAGACCGAATGAGGTACGAGGAGATTGGGTCAAGCGGATAGGTGGTCGGGCAGCAGGACATGAGAAGTGCTGAGAGATCCTCCCCTGAGATCGGGGGAAAAGCAAGACATAGTCGAAGAGGGGGCAGGGAGTGAAGGAGCGAATGAGGTTAAATGGTTAATGGAGGTGGGTAGTGTAGAAATTTCTAGTCTAACTTTACTAATCTTATCTGTGAAGTAGTCGGAAAAGCTTGACAGCAGTGAGGTCTGTGGAAGGTTGAATGGAAGTGGGGCGCATTAACAGGTTGAAAGTATGGAACAGACATCTGGAATCATGAGAAAGTTGGAGATAAGGGACAAGAAATAAGTTTGTTTAGCAAGAGAGAAAGCGAGACTGTAGGAATGGAGCATGAATTTGTAGTGCAGGAAGAGTGAGACTTCCTCCAGCCATGTTCAGCTGCCCTGGAACACCACCGAATATAGTGTGTGTATTTAGTGTGCCACCATTGGTGGTTAGACCTGTGTGTAGGATGGCGAGAGGTAGGAGCGAATTCCTCAACTGATGTGGAGAGGGCAGAGTTGCTTTGTCAGTGCAGTTGGATGTTGAGATCGGAAGGCGTAGAGGATGGATAGTGTCATGCCTCGGCGGCACTTACCGACCCGGCGCTCCTCCGGGGTCGGCGTCTCCTCCATCTCAGGCTTCTGCGCTGTATGCGCACGCGCCACCGGCAGTCCCATAATTAGTTTCCCCGGCAGCTTGACGTCACCACACCCCATGTGACCTCCATGGACCAATCGGCTGACAGGGCGCCAGATTTAAACCTGCTTCTTCCATTCCACAGTGCCCTTTCGTGGTTTTAGCTTGCTATACCCTTTGGTGCTGTTTTCTGAGATTCCTATTTGACTTTCTGTGCATGACCTGGCTTTTGGCGACCGACTCTGAGTATCTCCGTATCCCTCTGACTCGGCTTATGTGTTTGACGCTGCATTTGGTTTTTCCCTGTGTACTTAACTTATTTACCACTCTCTATCACTTAACCCAGCCACCTCAAGGACTGGTGCTGTGATTAGAGTTCGGGGTTTTTCTGGTTACCTGTGTATCTACCTAGCTTATCAATTGACTTACGTGTACTAGCTTGACGTAAACTCTCTGGTACTCCGTACTGTCCTGTTTCTATACCAGCCACCCTAAGGACTGGTTTCTATCCTCCCTGCCTACGTCCCTGCCTTATAGGTTCACTTCTAGCTACTGCGTAACCCAGCCGACTATAAGGACTGGTATCGCATTTAGGGTTCCAGTCTCCTGTTTCGTCTTAGGGCTGACCGTAGCTACCTACGGGTACGTGTGTCCGCCTGACAGATAGCGGCGGAGAGTAGTTTTGGATTCAGGGCAACAATGTGCCTCAAGGTAGAAGAGGAGTAGGGGGAGAGGCAGCAGGAGAACCTTCCAGGAAAGGAGGAGGTGAACGGAAAGGGGGAGAGATGTTTTAGAAATGTTGGAAATAGTGCAGAGGGTAGAGAGAATAAGGTCCAGGGTTTTCCCAGCTTTGAGGGTAGGAGAGTTGGACCACTGTGTGAGGCCCAAGGAAGAGGTGATAGAGAGCAATTTGGAGGTGTTGGGGTTGGTAGGAGAGTGGGAATGTTAAAGTCTCCAAGCATGAGAGGTGGAATGTCAGATGAGAGAAAGTGAGGGAGCCAGGCTGAGAAATGTTCCACAAAGGGTCCATGAGAGGCAGGGGGCGTAGGTTACTGCAACACATAGGGGTGTGGGGCGGAAGAGGCGGACGCTAACATTTAACGCTGCGTGCTAACTTTTTGTCATTGCGCTCGCATTTTAAAGTACAGTAGTGAATAGGGAGAGCTGGATAGTTTCCATAGTAAAAGAAAGCTTCCACACATATCTTGAAGAAAATCAGCTGTGAAAAGAGAAAGAAGAAATGTCAAAGCTTCATAGTGAAACACATTTTCAGGGACTTTGGAGAACACTGTTTACAGATAGTCATTATACGATTAATTAGCAAGAAGTAGAATCAAAGATGGAAATTTTGACTTTAAAGCTCATGAATATGAGATTCCTTAAAGCACATTCCTAGATCTGGAAGTGCCTATGACTCGCCTTGATGCAACACTACAGTGCAATGTTCTGGAGATAAATTTTCAACCAGAACGCCCAAAAATCTACAGTAACGGATTTCACCTTTACATAATTTTTCCTTCCCTGTCAAAAGAATAGCTGTATTCTGATAAATTAATAAAAGTGCTGGGAGCTGTACATTGCAATTTGCTCTTTCTTATAAGGATCTAGATTTAGGATCAGAAGAAGAACATGGATGGATCACAAAAGAAGGAACAGCTTAATCCATCAAATTACTTCTTTTAGCATCTGAAATCAATACAATAGGAAACTGTATATCCTTCTTTATAACTACATTTAATAGCCTAACCATAAGTATATTAGTCCTCTGCATCCAAATACCTTGACCACAAGGTACAATAATATTTAAGAACACCACACACCATTTATTTAATACAATTCTAAGAGACGATCTACACAGAGACTGAAAATACAACTGTAGAGATGGCTGATGTTTTGCAATTGTGTGGTAGCTGAGGCAGAGTGAGATCACCTGTTGCTATCAAATTTAACTTTCATATTAAAAGTGAAGATTTAAAACCTGGCTTTTTAAAGTCTATAACAGAAGGAATAGATCTGTCAGAATATGTCATACTGGTCTTTCTCAAGATCAAAAAGCAGTCTATACTGTGACATAATAAGCACAGTATTTTGATGTAGGAATTCTTACAAACCAATAATTTTTCTGTGGGAGACGTATGAGACATACTTGAATAAAAATGTTTTTTATGGTTCTGAAATACTCCAGACATTTAATAATAGTCCATCAACCACAGCTGACTGGGTGTGAGGTATAAGAGGAAGCAAGTTCCATAATTAACTGTTGTTGTCTGTGTCAGTTGCTCTTTCTTTTAAATGACTATTAAAAGTTACTTTTTTTATTGCTGATTTGTCTTTTTGTCTATCATTACCACACTCACACATGAGATCTGGAGCAATTTTGTGCTCTTTCACAGCCATGTCTGAAATACTTAGACTTGTCTCATGACCTCTTTACAAGCCATTCTGTATCTCCAGTGACACAAATAACATCAAACACATTTCTCATACCCTGCACCTTCCCCTTCTATCATGGTTAAATAGCTCCCCATTTTAAGAGGTATGACAAGCAATAGTAACCCAGTAAGATGGAGGACATTTCCAGGGTCATTTGCTGAAGTGGGAATTGCCAAGAATTATCCATTTCATATACAGGTGCGTCTCAATAAATTAGAATGTCGTGGAAAAGTTAATCTATTTCATTAATTCAACTCAAATTGTGAAACTTGTGTATTAAATAAATTCAATGCACACAGACGGAAGTAGTTTAAGTCTTTGGTTCTTTTAATTGTGATGATATGACTCACATTTAACCAAAAAAAACCACAAATTCACTATCTAAACAAATTAGAATACTTCATAAGACTTTCCTTCAGGAAAGTATATTCATTTACTGTATATTTGGTAGGGGATCATTTTGCTTAAATTACTGCCTCAATTCAGCGTGGCATGGAGGTGATCAGTCTGTGGCACTGCTGAGGTGCTATGGAACCCCAGGTTTCTTTGACAGTGGCCTTCAGCTCATCTGCATTTTTTGGTCTCGTTTCTCATTTTCCTCTTGACAATACCCCATAGACTCTCTATGGGATTCAGGTCTGGCGAATTTGCTGGCCAGTCAAGCACACCAACACCATGGTCATTTAACCAACCTTTGGTGCTTTTGGCAGTGTGGGCAGGTGCCAAATCCCCCTGGAAAATGAAATCAGCATCTTTAAAAAGTTGGTTAGCAGAAGGAAGCATGAAGTGCTCAAACAATCTCTTGGTAAACAGGTGAAGTGACTTAGGTTTTCAAAAAACAGTGGACCAATACCAGCAAGTGACATTGCACCCCAAATCATCACAGACTGTGGAAACTTAACACTGGACTTCAAGCAACTTGGGCTATGAGCTTCTCAACCCTTTCTCCAGACTCTAGGACCTTGGTTTCCAAATGAAATACAAAACTTGCTCTCATCTGAAAAGAGGACTTTGGACTGTTGCCCAGTGGTCCAAAGTACTCTTTTCTGACGTTGTCTGTGGTTCAGGAGTGGCTTAACAAGAGGAATACGACAACTGTAGCCACATTCTTTGATACATATGTGTGTGGTGGCTCTTGATGCCTTGACCCCAGTCTCAGTCCATTCCTTGTGAAGTTCACCCAAATTCTTGAATCGATTTTGCTTGGCGAGTCTCTCAAGGCTGCGGTTCTCTGGGTTGGTTGTGCATCTTTTTCTTCCACACTTTTTCCTTCCACTCAACTCTCTGTTAACATGCTTGGATACAGAACTCTGTGAACAGCCAGCTTCTTTGGCAATGAATATTTGTAGCTTACCCTCCTTGTCAAGGGTGTCAATGATTGTCTTCTGGACAACTGTCAAATCAGCAGTCTTCCCCATGATTGTGTAGCCTAGTGAACCAAACTGAGAGATCATTTTGAAGGTTCAGGAAACCCTTGCACGTCTTTTGAGTTGATTAGCTGATTGGCATGTCACCATATTCTAATTTGTTGAGATAGTGAATTGGTGGGTTTTTGTTAAATGTGAGCCAAATCAACACAATTAAAAGAATTAAAGACTTAAACTACTTCAGTCTTTGTGCACTGCATTTATTTAATACACACGTTTCACAATTTGAGTTGAATTAATGAAATAAATGAACTTTTCCACGACATTCTAATTTATTGAGAAGCACCTGTCTTACGTCAAAATAGCTGAATTGAAAACAATTCCTTACAATTCCCTTTTCAATTGCAAACATTACGACCTTTAGTGAATAATGCCGTTTATGGTGCCAAAGAAAGGTTTTTTTGCTAATAAAAGGTAAAACAATAGCAGCAGGAGGAGGATTTTGGTAACGTAGTAAAAGATCAATGTGAGTTGTGATTTGATAAACAAATGGAGAATCAGCTTTCTTTAAACAGTACGAACAAGTATTGTTGCTTCCCAGCAAGACTCCATTTGATATCTGTCCTTCTACACTGTTTAAACAAAATAACCTCCATTGTATGGCTATTTTAATATCACTCTGTGTTTCTAACGTAGAAGGTCCAAAAACATGTCCATGAAAACACTTACAACATGAAACAGCACTAGTGATCTGTCCTATGGTGTGTACCTGCTTAGGTCTCAGGGGAGGTTTTTAGGCCAATGGTCCCATTACAGAGGTAACTGTACCACATATAAATCAGTCCGCATCCAAACGAAAGGACAGGCACAACTAAAATGCCAAAAAAGATTGCTGTGCATGAGAGATACTGCAACCACCTGATGATCATTTCAGCCTACGTAGGCCTCATCAGGAAGGTACAGCTGATACCTCTTTAGGAAGCTTAGCTTCCCATCTGAATTACCCAATAGAAGTATCAGCTAGAACTTCCTGACATGGCCTAAGTAAGTCAAAAAGATCGTTGGGGGGGCGTGGCTAGGTGACTGAAGAGAGCAGTCGCATGTCCGAGCAGCTCCCGCAGAATCAGCTTGATTTAAGTTACTTTTACGCTGCCATCGGACTTTCCCTGCTTTTCCCTCCCGCAGCGATATACCCTGGACCGGGTGGTGTCAAAAGTCTTGCCGAAGGTGCGTCTGGTTGTGGACTTTCAGACCTTGCGGAGTTCGGGACCTTGATCGGCCTACTCAGCCTGCGTAGGCCGGAAGCCTTCAAGCAGTTTGGAACTACTGCCCGAGTTCTGCTCCTCTTGCCGCCTATATGGGTAAGAAATTGCCCACCAGCGCTAGCCGGAAAAGCAGCCCCCGGCAACGGGACATTAGAGACTCACTGGCCAGCGGGAGTGCTTCCCGGGGAGCAGCGGCCTTACCTAATTTGCCTTCGGGCTACGGATCCACGGATGATGAGGGCTCTACCTGGTCCTGGGTGGTGGCGTGGGCATGTCCTGGCTTTCCCCTTCATCTCATGGAACAGGCTTACCACCGAAGTCGGCGGCTGCAAGAAAGAGGGCACAGAAAAAGCGGAAAGCTGCACAGGCGGCGTCATTAACGGAGGCGCAGGAACCCTCGAGGGGGGATCTGGTTGAAGACCAGCTGCCCTCTGTTGCCGATAGCGAGATCTCAGACCGCGACGTCTCTTCCCCGGAGCCCCGAGGACCAGGAACTCCGGTGAAGGCTTTTAGATCTGGAGAGGCTGAGGGAATTGTGGAGGGGGACGACGGTCTCCCCTCCACGAAGGGAGACTTACGCAGGATTCTGGCAGAGATCAGGGATATGTGGAGGCCAGAGGTGGCGGCAGTTCGGGCGGAGGTGGAGGTGATTCGAACCCAGGTGTCGGAGGTCCAGGTGAAGACAAATGAGGTCGCGCAAGCACAGACGCACCTCGCTGGACAGATAGATGGCCTCCGCTCTCAGGTGGAGATACTGACACGCTCGGTGGAAGCGCTGAAGACTCGACATCGTCGACGAAATATAAGGATAAGAGGTATTCCGGACTCGGTCTCAGAGGAAGCTTTATTGCCCTATGTGACTCGGCTTACACGGCAGGTGACTGGACTGCACCCCGATACGCCGGAGTTTATTGGAACTGTGTTTCGGGTCCGGAAGGCTGCGACGGCACCCAGAGGGAAACCTAGAGATGTTGTGGTGGTTTTTCGTGACATCGCCATGAAAGTGAGGGTCATGTCTGCCCCCGGAGCACGGGACCCTGTGCAGTTTGAAGGTGTCATGCTGGCCCTGTACCACGACCTCCCATTTTTGACCCTGTTAGCGCGACGCAGGTTTCGGGACGTGACCTCAGTCCTTCACAGAATGGAAATTCGGTACCGATGGGGCCTAGCCGGCTCTCTGGTGGTGACCCACGATAACATCCCCTATACGGTTACTGACCCTGAAACAGCATGGGCCGCTCTGGCTGCGGCAGGCATATCACCGGACGGGTTGGAGTCTCAGCCGGGATGAGTTGCAGAACACTTTCGCGTTTATTATACTTGAGCCGGTCCGGGTTTATCCGGATGTATGTCTCTGGACACCAGGGACTCTGTTTTTGATGTAGACCGACTATGAACATTTTGTTTTTGTGGTTCTCGATACCTGTGATCCCGGCCCCGCATGATCACATTTCGTTTAAGCACGTGGGACCCCTTTTTGTAATTTTTTTGAAATATTGCTCTGCCTTATCCTGCCTGCTTCGCAGACGCCTCCATTTCGGGACACAGGCTGCGAACGGTTTGTTGTTTTCCTTTCCCTGTCCTGTCTCTTTGAAGATGACCTGCTGTTTCCCTTATCAAACCTCTATGTTTACCCACAGGCTGAGACTTTTTATATTTTCCCTTTTTTTTTTTTTTTATTTATTTATTTATTTTTTCTCTCTCTCTCTCTTTATTTTGGCACTCTCCGTGTGGTCCCGAGGCGCGCCATTATGGCTCTGCTTGTCGTACTTGGCCCTCGGAACACCGGGCCTCGTGACGTTGTCCCTCCATGGCCTCCTTCGGGAGCGTGCCAGGAGTGTCACGGTTATGGCCGGTGCCTTTTCCCCACCCCCTTCCCTCCTTTTTTAGTTATTTATGCTTTTCGTCCTTTTTATAATTAATGTTCTATTTCTCTTTGTAAACACACGCAGAGTTTTCTGATTTTGAGTCCCCCTCAATTGGGGACGTTACTTGTTGATGTATCGCTATCCTTTGACGACCTTTCTGTTTGTTATTAATAGAGGTTATCCAGACAACGTTTAGTCGCCCTGTGTGGCTAGAATTGTTTGGCATGTTTCATTGTTTGGCACTTATTTTATACCATGATGTAATGCTGACTTCTTTCAAAATAAAAAAACTTTAAATTAAAAAAAAAAAAAAAAAGATCGTTGGAGGTTGCCGTTTCTCTCATTCATTAAAATCTTTCTTGGAATTTCAGCTCAGGCTGCTCTTTTGAGTGGATAAAGACTTAGGGCTCTATTACAATCTTCACGCAAACGTTTGCACGCACGCAAAAATGCATTAACGCGAGGGACAAAACCCTTTGCGCTGAACATTGTATTACAATGTCAGCACAACAAATGCGCGTATACATCTATCGCGGGGGAACCTGCGCGAACGCTGCGCGAGCTTACTGTACTTCGCGCGTCCTATACTTAATATTGTGAGCGCAAATGCGTTTCTGCGCTGGTATGCGGATGGTATTACAATCTATGTGCATTTTTTAACGCACGCACAGCCTTTCCGCGCATAATTTTAGCAACTCCTAAAAGATGGTGTTAATGGAAATTTCTATCAACCTGGCCGAAACCAAATACACCAGCCCAAAAAAAAAACACAGCAAAGTATAGTTACACATTCTACACATACCCAAACCAATAAATTTGAGAAGTTGTGCGTGCTCTTTTTATTGATGCAGCATATATGCGCAGATTGACTTGGACAGGCGCAAAAACTTAACGTGAGACAATTGTGGTTCTTAATTCTGATTGGCTGAAGCGTGTGAAAAAACAGTCCGCACACCGATTTCAATCGGGTTGAGGTCAGGACTCTGACTGGGTCACTCCAGAAGGCGTATTTTGTTTTGTTGAAGCCATTCTGTTGTTGAATTACTTGTATGCTTTGCGTCATTGTCCTGTTGCATCACCCATCCTCTGCGGAGCTTCAGTTGGCGGACAGATGGTCTTAAGTTTTCCTGCAAAATGTCTTGATAAACTCTGGAATTTATTTTTCCATCAATGACAACAATCCGTCCAGGCCCTGAGGCAGCAAAGCAGCCCCAAACCATGATGCTCCCCACGCCATGTTTTACAGTGGGGATGAGGTTTTGATGTTGGTGTGCTGTGCCTTTTTTTCTCCACACATAGTGTTGTGTGTTTTTTCCAAACAATTCAATTTTGGTTTCATCTGTCCACAGAATATTTTGCCAGTAGTGCTGTGGAACATCCAGGTGCTCTTTTGAAAACTTCAAACGTGCTGCAATATTCTTTTTGGACAGCAATGGCTTCTTCCGTGGTGTCCTCCCATGTACTCCATTCTTGTTTAATGTTTTCCTTATTGTAGATGTGTCAACAAAAATGTTAGCATGTGCCAGAGATTTCTGTAACTCTTTAGCTGACACTCTAGGATTCTTCTTTACCTCATTAACCATTCTGCGCTGTGCTCTTGCAGTCATCTTTACAGGACGACCAGGCCTAGGGAGAGTAGCAACAGTGCTGAACTTTCTCCATTTGTAGACAGTCTGTCTTACTGTGGACACATGGACATCAAGGCTTTTGGAGATACTTTTGTAACCCTTTCCAGCTTCATGCAAGTCAACAATTCTTGATCGTAGGTCTTCTGAGAGCTCTTTTCTGCGAGGCATGGTTCACATCAGGCAGTGCTTCTTGAAACCAGTAAACCCAAAACTGGTGTGTGTTTTTAAAGGGCAGGACAGCTTTCAGCAACACATCCAATAATATCACACTGATTGGACTCAAGATTGGCTCACTCCTGGCTCCAATTAGCTCTTGGAGAAGTCATTAGGCTAGGAGTTCACATACTTTTTCCACCCTGCACTGTGAATGTTTACATGTTATGTTCAATAAACACATGAAAACATATGTTTGTGTTGTATTATTTTAAGCAGACTGTGTTTTTCAAATTGTTGTGACTTAGATGAAGATCAGAGCACATTTTATGACCAATTCATGCAAAACACCTCGTAATCCCAAAGGGTTCACATACTTTTTCTTGCCACTGTATTACCATTCTAGTGCTTGGTTTAGTTGATGGATTGATTGGTTACAGCAGTGGTTCCCAACCGAGGTCCTCAAGTACCCCTAACAGGCCAGATTTTAAAGGGACACTCTAGGCAACATGACCACCTAAGCTATTTTAGGTGGTCATGATGCCCGGAGTATCCTGCCCTCTGTCCCCCCTCCCTCCGCTCAGCGGTTCAGCTGTAAATGCTGAAAACAGCTGAGAGAGGAGGAGAACTTTACTCCGCCCTCCCAGCTGTCAGTCAGCAGAGCGGGAATCATATTTCCCACTTCTGCCGACTTTTGCCGAGTAGGAGACGTCATCGCGCTTTCAGCGCGATGACGTCTCTAACTCACCGCAGAAGCTGGCGGCTCCCTCTGAGGGTTAGTGTTGCGCGCATCCTCTTGCGCGCAACACTACTCCTCAGAGGGAGCCGGGAGGAAGCCTGCCGATTGGCTGGCTTACGTGAGAGGCGCGCATGCGCGCTTCTCACGTAAACCAGAAGCCAAGACGCAGCAAGAAGGATGGGAGCGGAAGAGGAGGGAGGTGAGTATATAAAAAAAAAAACAGCGCTGGAAACAAGAGGATTTTAGGGTAAGTATTACAGTTACAAGTAAAAAAATAAAAAATAAAGATTTATTAAGGGAATAGGGATAGGTTAGGATAAAAAACGGGGGGGGGGGTGATTTTTGAGTAGAGTGTTCCTTTAAGGATTCCCTTGAGGAAATGCAGACTGAATCCTGCAATCACTGAGCAGCAAATCATATCACCTGTGCTGTGCTTCAGATAACTGGAAAACTTGGACTGTTAGGGGTACTTGAGGACTCCGGTTGGGAACCGTTGGGTTACAGGGTTAAGGCTTGCTATATGGGTATCTTATAAGGTATTTTTTAAATTAGGTGTTTTTTTGTGTACATCTTAATCTGGCCCTGTATTCGCGCTGCTGTAGGTATCGGCTCCTGGCATCCATAGCACTTCATAAAGCACAGCACAAACCTATTATTACCTTCTACGAATTCACACTAGCGGGATCTAGGGATGAGCCGAACGCCCCCGTGTTCGGTTCGCATTCGATCTCGAACAATTTCAAAAGTTCGAGTTCGAACTCAAACACAAACCAAACTCAATGTAAGTCAATAGGACCTGAAAGTTCGATTTTTAGAGTGCCCTCCAAGAGGGCATATATGCTAGATATTTGCCATAAAAGGTGTATGGGGGTCCGGGTAGTGCCCTGGGGGACAGGAAACAAGGACAAAAAGTTTTAAAAAATTTTTTTTAAAGGAACAGTGAGTTTTCCATGAAATAAAGGTTAAGAATAAAAACAAAAAATTCCTTCAAATATCGTGCCTAGGAGGTCCCCATAACCTGCCCGTGAAGTGGCAGATTTGTAGGATGTATAGAAACATTTAAAAACAAAAAAAATACATTTCAAATGACGGTAAATGGTTTTCCTTTAATCTATTCATAAACAACTGCTTGGGGCAGCAGCCTGTATGAAAAGAGGAGACGTTTTAGGACACGCAGAACAAGTTTAGTGATTTTTCTGGCTAAATTATGGTGAAACTTATGCAGGCTTTGGATGAAAGTAAAAACAGGTGCTTTAAAATTGGGCCTTTAGTGTCGGCAACAGTGCCGTCACACCGTAACCCCTCTGTGGTATTGTGGAAGAGTGCAGGGTTGGACCCTGAGGTCAAATATTAAAATGATATGAATCTGGTACAGGCATCAGTGCATCCAAATATTGTGCCTTTGGTGGCAGCAAGTGCCTTCACACCGTAACCCCTCTGTGGTATTGTGGAAGAGTGCAGTGGTGGACCCTGCGGTCCAATATTAAAATTATATTAATCTGGTACAGGTGTCAGTGGCAGTGCACCCAAATATTGTGCCTTTGGTGGCAGCAAGTGCCTTCACACAGTAAGTAACCCCTCTGTGGTATTGTGGAAGAGTACAGGGTTGGACCCCGCTGTCAAATATTAAAATTATATGAATCTGGTACAGGCATCAGTGCACCCAAATATTTTGCCTTTGGTGGCAGCAAGTGCCTTCACACCGTAAGTAACCCCTCTGTGGTATTGTGGAAGAGTGCAGGGTTGGACCCTGCGGTCAAATATTAAAATGATATGAACCTAGTACAGGCGTTAGTGCACCCAAATATTTTGCCTTTAGTGGCAGCAAGTGCCTTCACACCGTGACCCCTCTGAGGTATTGGGGAAGAGTGCAGGGGTGGAGGTTTTGGTAATGCAAAGGAGATCCCTGATCTATTCAGTTACGTCAGCATCAGGGGATTGATAGCTGCTGATCCAGGACTGATTCATTTTTATAAATGTCAGCCGGTCTACAGAGTCGGTGGACAGACGCACTCTTTTGTCTGTGACAAAATCTCCAGCGGCACTGAACGTCCTTTCAGAAAGCACACTGGATGAAGGGCAACCTAGTAGCTGCATAGCATATTGGCTAAATTATGGCCAGTGATCCAATCTCAACACCCAGTAAGACCCAGTGGATCATCTGCTGTAGAGGTATCCAGGTCTACCCTTGCCCCTAGGTAGTCCTGCACCATATGGTGAAGACGCTGGCAATGGGTGCCTCCATTTGATGTCCCTGGGTGTCGTGGACTAAAAAAATTTAAAAAGGCATCAGTCAAGCGGCCCCGGCCTTCACCGCTCTCCTCTGATCATCCGCAGCCTCAGAAGCACCTGTGTCATCTCTTGGTAACCTACCAGTGTCTGGAAAGGTGTTACACAAGTGTCGCTTTAGAGCGTACTCAAGTTGTTTCATCCTGTCCTCCCTCTGTGCGGGGAAGATGAGCTCTGCAACTTTACCTTTGTATCGTGGATCAAGAAGGCTTGCCAACAAGTAATGATCCCTCTCCTTGATAGCACGAATCCTGGGGTCCTTTAGCAGGCTTTGCAGGATAAGGGAGCCCATGCAGCGTAGGTTGGAGGTGGCATTAGCTTCCGAGTCTTCCTGGTCAATGAGGATGACCCCATCGTGCACTTCCTCCTCCCAGCCACGTACTAGTCCTTGGGTTTCTGGGCACACAAAACCCTCTCTTAAGGAATCCCCACCTTCAATGCCCCCACTACTTAAATATTCCACCTCATCCTCCTCCTGTCTGATCTGAGGACCCGCAGGAATGCTGTCTGCGTAAAGACTGGGGCCTTCAGAGCTAGGGAAGGCCTCCTCTTCCTCCTGCTGCTCTGCCTCTAGTGCCACATCTATAATTCCCCGTAGAGTGCGCTCCAGCAGGAACACTAAAGGAATTGTGTCACTGATGCATGCACTGTCCCTGCTCACCATCCTCGTTGCCTCCTCAAATGGTGACAGTACAGTGCATGCATCCTTGATCATCAGCCACTGCGGGGGGAACAAGTTGACCTGAACCTGTCCTTGTGCCATACTCACACAGGTACTCATTGATGGCCCTCTGCTGCTTGTGCAGATGCTGCAGCATTGCTAATGTCGAGTTCCACTTGGTGGGCATGTCACAGATCAGATGGTTTGTGGGAAGGTGGAATTCTCTTTGAATTTCTGCCAGGCGAACACTTGCTGGGAATGACCATCTGAAGTGGCTGCAGATTTTTCTGGCCTGGCTGAGAAGCTCTGCCAGCCCTGGGTACCTGGTTAGGAAACGCTGTACCACCAGATTTAGGATGTATGCTAGGCATGGTACATGCGTCAACTTACCCAGGCATAGGGCGAGAGAAGGTTGCTGCCATTATCACAGACGACCATTCCCAGCTCAAGCTGGCATGGTGTTAACCATCTCTGCACCTGCCCCTGCAGAGCTGACAGAATTTCTGGCCCGGTATGGCTCCTGTCCCCTAAACAAACCAGCTCAAGCACAGTATGGCATCTTATTGCTTGAGCCATTGCGTAGCCCCTGCCACGCGTCGGTTTAACTGCCACTTTGCCAGAGACAGAGAAGGAGGATGAGGAAGAGGTGGTGGAGCAGACAGACCTCATACAAGCAGCTTTCTGGAGGCATGGTGGATGAACAAGCTCCAGCAAAGAGCCCCATCCTGGATCCCTCCAAGCTGCAAGCAGAGTTAACCAGTGTGCCGTGAAGAAAATGTAACGGCCCTGTCCATGCTTGCTGGACCACGTGTCTAAAGTCATGTGCACCTTGCTGCTGACTGCCTTTCCCAATGACTCCATAACATTGTCTTCCACGTGCTGGTATAGTGCTGGAATGGCCTTCCGTGAAAAGAAATGGCGTTTTGGAACCTGCCACTGTGGTACAGCACATTCAGCAAATTCATGGAAGGAAGCAGAGTCCACCAGCTGGAAAGCCAGCAGCTGTAATGCGAGTAATTTTGCTAAGCTAGCATTTAGACGCTGTGTTGGGGATGGTTGGCACTATATTTTTTCTTGGTATCTACTGAGGAAGCGGCTTCATACCGCAGAACGTGTTTAGATGCACTTTTTATATTGTTTTTATATTGAAATTATATATTTTACCTTAATAAATTAATTAATCTTACACCCCCTGTGTGCTGATATTCACTTTTACTGCTACAATCCTGGATTGCTGCTGAGGAGAGGAAAGAAGGCGCTGGAGTACTGTAAGGGGAATCCGGCATTCCTAAAGCTGCCGGTTGCTGTTACATCTAGTGTCTGATCTTGAGACACTGAAAAATGTGAGTAATTTCTCCCTAAAGGGGTTTATTCATATATCTACCTGACATACTGCACAATATATTTGTTTCTGTTTTATTTGAGGGCTGGACCCCATCTAAATAGAGGGAACATTTTAAAGAACACCCCCGACTGGCTGGAAGAAGCGCCTGTCCCACCACACTGTTTTTTTTTCATATTTTTTCTTACGCTGCAGCAGTTGGGGCAACATAATCTGACTGCGTAAATCTTCAGCTGATGGGATGCTGTCACATTCAGAGGAAGGACGTGGTACACCCATTACTGTAGCATCATCCCTGTCAGTGGAGGTTGTAGGCAATGACATGGCAGGACATATAGTGGGGGTAGAGACAGATGAGGAGGAGGAGGACCTATGCAAAGTGTTGTGCCAACAGGATGCGTGGCAGGTGGTCATATGTCGCCTCAGGCACGTGGTACCCAAGTGTGGGATGTCTTTCCCACGCTTGATCCTCATCTGACATAGATTACAAATAGCAACGGCGCGGCCTGCTGCACATTTCTTAAAGAACTCCCAGACAGCAGACTTCCTGTACATGTGCTTTGAGACAACAGCGCTCTGCACCTGAGCAGCTGTGACTTCTGATGCCTTGGACTGGCTACGGTTGGTCATAGAGGATGTTGTGCCTCGTGTTTG
This sequence comes from Leptobrachium leishanense, assembly GCA_009667805.1. Classification (NCBI taxonomy): domain Eukaryota; kingdom Metazoa; phylum Chordata; class Amphibia; order Anura; family Megophryidae; genus Leptobrachium; species Leptobrachium leishanense. The sequence continues at coordinate 204,684,945 of CM019065.1, read as the reverse complement.
TTGTGCCTCCTCCTTCCTCACTTGACTCCTCTGTTCGATCAGGCACCCAGGTGGAGTCATTGACCTCATCATCGTCATCACCCCCTATCTCTTCATCACTGGAGCCAACTTGGTAGTATGCTGTAGCTGCTGGGGCAACATGAGTGCCAGTTATTTGTGTGTCATCACTGGCACCCCCTTCCTCTAGGTTGATTATACTCCCTTCCTCAACCTCAGAGATTGAATCAGAGCACTGTAGTTGCTGCGCATCCTCAAGCAGCATGTCACTCTCATTGTAATCAAACAATTCAGCTGACTTCTCCGTGTATGTTGGTGAGGCTACGGCAGGAGTAGCTGAGGACATGGAGGCTGCATTAGATGCTTTGGCAGCTGAGGTGGACTGTAAAGCACTACAAGGCTGGCTGGCAGAGGACTTGGAGGATGAGGATGGCCTGGTTAGCCAATCCACCAAATCCTCTGTATGTTGCTGCTGCTTAAAACAGCCAGCACTAGTTAGAAAGGACAAGCGTGCCCCTGCAGAGGATGCACCACGTCCACGACGACCAGTGGCACAGCCTCCTGACACAGAGGCTGCTTGCCCTCTAATCTGTGTCTGGGAGCATCTGCCTGTCCTTTTTGGTCTTTCTGACATGTTGAGTGATATACAGATTAAAGATATACAGAACTCTGATTCAACTCTGTTATAAAAATTGGAGATATGCAGAACTCTGATTCAACTGTGTTATCTAGATTAAAGATTTCCAGAACTCTGGTATAACTCAGTGAGACACGCTGATAGCTGGCAGCCAGTGACAAGACACAGATTAAAATTCCCAGATATCTGCTACAAGTCTGTGAGACCCCCTGATTGGTGGCAGTGACAAGACACAAATTACAATTCCCAGGAACCTCCTATAAATCAGTGAGACCCCCTGATGGGTGGTAGTGACAAAACACAGATTAAAATTCCCAGAAACCACCTATAAATCAGTGAGACCCCTGATGGGTGGCAGTGACAAGACACAGATTATAATTCCCAGATATCTGCTACAAATCTGTGAGACTCCCTGATGGGTGGCAGTGACAAGACACAGATTAAAATTCCCAGATATCTGCTACAAGTCTGTGAGACCCCCTGATGGGTGGCAGTGACAAGACACAGATTAAAATTCGCAGAAATCTGCTACAGGTCTGTGAGACCCCCTGATAGAACCCCCCAATAGCTGCTGGCACTGAGAAGACACAGATTACAACAATTCCCAGATATCTGCTAGAAGTGAGACCCCCCAATAGCTGCTGGCACTGAGAAGACACAGATTACAACAATTCCCAGATATCTGCTAGAAGTGAGACCCCCAATAGCTGCTGGCACTGACAAGACACAGATTACAACAATTCCCAGATATCTGCTAGAAGTGAGACCCCCCAATAGCTGCTGGCACTGAGAAGACACAGATTACAACAATTCCCAGATATCTGCTAGAAGTGAGACCCCCCAATAGCTGCTGGCACTGACAAGACACAGATTACAACAATTCCCAGATATCTGCTAGAAGTGAGACCCCCCAATTGCTGCTGGCACTGACAAGACACAGATTACAACAATTCCCAGATATCTGATAGAAGTGAGACCCCCCCAATAGCATTTATGGAATAACCTTCCAGACACCATCAAATCTTCCCCCAGTCTTAAGTCACTCAAGAGCTCCTTACTAGCATACCTCGGTACAGAATGCACCTGTAAACATGTAACATAGTAACTATATTACTTACATATTTATTTTCAGTGTTAATCCGTATATTTGTGTTTTGTTTTTAATATCTTGCATTTATTACTTTGTATTTCTGTAACAACTGTAAAATTTCAATGCTCTTGAACCCAGGACATACTTGAAAACGAGAGAAATCTCAATGTATCCTTCCTGGTAATATCCTTTATAAATAAATAAATAGCTGCTGGCACTGAAAAGACACAGATTACAACAATTCCCAGATATCTGCTAGAAGTGAGACCCCCCCCCCCCAATAGCTGCTGGCACTGAGAAGACACACTAACAGAACACTCTCCTCTCAAAAAACACGTGCTGGGGCTGCGAGGGACGCCTTATATAGTGTGCTGCGGGACGTAGCTTTGTGAGCCCATGATTGGGCAAAATTTGCCCAATCAGGATTTTGAGCCGTGATAGGCATAGTCTTGCACCTGACCTGTGGTCAGGTGCAAGGCTGTAGCCAATTACAAGCTTCAGGCCAGTGGAAAAGTGCATTGTGGTCCATTGTGGGCGAACATACATAAATGTTCGGAGTTCGACGAACAGCCAAACGGGCGATGTTCGAATCGAACACCGAACAGATCGAACCGAACAGCTCATCCCTAGCGGGATCGTGCAGTAGCCATGGAAGGACACTGGATCACAGCGTCCTCTCCACCCTGGCAAGAGATAGGCATGGAATTTTTTTGGCCACTCTGTTTTACCGTGTAAAGCAAGTTTGCAAAGTTCTCTTCACTGAGGGACCAGGGAAAAATATTGAATTTCTTGATCTAATTTTATGCCAGATGTTAAGTAATTTCGCTTGTGCAAAATCTCTATTCACCAGCTTTTGGGAAACTGGAAAGGAGTTATTCAAAGAGCACCAAAATTTCGGTCCTCTTTCATTCAGCGAAAAGAAATGGCCAAATGTCGCTGATTAACTCACCAAATGCATCCGATAAACCCCGAATGCTACCAAAAAATCACCAAATGCATCCAATACACCACCGAACACAGCCGTAAACCCACTGAACGCAGCCGTCGATTCACCAAACAAACCACCGAATGCCTCCGATAAAACGCGGAACGCTGCTGAAAAAAGCCAGCCAGCTGCCGAACAGGGGTAAAAAAAAACTGGCATTTTTAAAAAAGCGTTTTAAACAAAACTAATGCATGACAATCCATGGAAATAATATAAATTCATATGAATAACAATAAAAATATCTTTTAATTATTAAGAATTTTAAAAAAGCGGCTTTTAAAAAAAAATCTGAATCAAAAACTTCACTGAAAAAGTCCAGAAAAATGCCTAAAATTGTTTTTTAAATAAATTAAGAAAAAAAGAAGTTTTTGCTGCAAATGAAAAGAATAAACGATTTAATAAAAATGGGGAATTATTTTTACATTGAAACCTATGGGATTCACCTGTTTAAACCTGTTGAACAAAATCACAGAAAAGCTGGTCATTTTCCCAACTTTTCACTGCTGGTCCGTGTTTGCTGGATAAATTACTTCATTATGGGGAATTTCACTTTCACTGCCGCTGAACTGCACCATATTTTGCTGGCAATTCGGCAGTATTTGGCAAATTGTAGCTTTCTGAATAGCCGAATTGCGACGAAATTGGATAGTATGGGGAAATTCACTATTCGGTGGCCAATTCAGCAGTCTTTGAATAACCCCTTTAATTTTTTTTCCACTAACCGCTGCTCGCTGACAAGAACAAGGTGCCTCAATATGCAAAAGCGTGTTGTGGCTCAGCTTTGCTCAGCAGCAGGAGAGCTGCAAGCAGTAAATGGGGCCCTTCTAATTAACTGCTCTCATTAATATTACCAGCTCCCCTGGAATAGGCCCCTAAAACACAATTAATAAGTCAAACGTTATTATGAAATGCACAGTTGTCCCAACTATGACTTAACTAACTTTTTGGTCAGTTTTATTTTTCTAGAGGATCCTATCCTTGTAACACAGTCTCTGCATTGGTGTAACTGTAAATAGTCAAATTAAACATGTCCGAATGACATTCAGTTAAATAGAGTTTATACATTTTAAAATATAACAAAATATATAATGGTGCACACTGTAACAATATAGTTCTCCCAGTTATGTTCACTAAATAAAAGGAATGTTCTGGCGCAGCAGCAAAACCCAGGGGTAAGATAGCATTGAGCGTCGTGATTGCTTTACAGATCTATGCTACATATGGCATTGCCCCCTCTGGTGGCTTTTGTGAGATCGTCCAACTACCCTGAAAATGGTTTCACTTTTGCCCAACAACATGTGACTCGCCAAATACGACATCCACAGCCGCTGCAAAAGGGCGTGGTGTGTGAGTTTTAAACGCTAGAGACATAATTCGCCTGCTTAGGTGGGCTCCGTCGTGATGGCGTTCAAACGAGGCCCGAGTTACATCGTGTTTTGTCTTTAGCGTTTACAGTACAGTTTTGCCAAAGTATGTTGCGTATTTCCTATGCGCCGCCGGAACCTCTTTTCGACAGCCCCGCGGTGCTGTTCTGGGGTGGGAATTTGGGTTCGGCGGTGATATGGCGAAGACTGTGGCATATTTTTATGACCCGGATGTGGGGAATTTTCATTATGGTCAGTATTGAAGCGCTTTGATAATCTTTGCACCTTCCCTGTGTGTCTGTACATGGGATAAACTGCTTTTGGCTGAGAGCTCTGTTATGGCAATGTTTGCTAAACCGGGCATAGTCCGTTGATTCCTTGGGGGCACTGTTGGGGGTGTATGCTGGCAGGCTAGGTGCACAGGATTGGTATGTGTGCGAATGCTGGTGAGTGTGTGATGGGGGTACGTGTGGGGGTGTGTGATGGGGGTACGTGTGGGGGTGTGTGATGGGGGTACGTGTGGGGGTGTGTGATGGGGGTACGTGTGGGGGTGTGTGATGGGGGTACGTGTGGGGGTGTGTGACGGGGCACGCGTGGGGGTGTGTGACGGGGCATGGGTTGGTTGGCGAGGGCACGGGGGGGTTGGCACAGGGCCGGATTAAGAGTGTCATGGGCCTGGTGCTGAGGATTTTGGTGGACCTTTTTAGTTAAAGGGACACTCTACTCAAAAAATCACCCCCCGTTTTTTTTTTTTATCCTAACCTATCCCTATTCCCTTAATAAATCTTTTGTTTGTTTTTTTTGTTTGTAACTGTAGTACTTACCCTAAAATCCTCTTCTTTCCAGCAGCGTCTTCTTTTTTTTTTTTTTATACTCACCTCCCTCCTCTTCCGCTCCCGTCCTTCTTCTTGCTTCTTGCCTTCTGGTTTACGTGAGAAGCGCGCATGCGCGCCTCTCACATAAGCCAGCCAATCGGCAGGCTTCCTCCCGGCTCCCTCTGAGGATTAGTGTTGCGCGCAAGAGGATGCGCGCAACACTAACCCTCAGAGGGAGCCGCCAGCTTCTGCGGTGAGTTGGAGACGTCATCGCGCTGAAAGCGCGATGACGTCTCCTACTCAGCAAAAGTCGGCAGAAGTGGGAAATATGATTCCCGCTCTGCTGACTGACAGCTGGGAGGGCGGAGTAAAGTCCTCCGCCTCTCTCAGCTGTTTTCAGCCTTTCCTGACGATCGGCTGAGCGGAGGCAGGAGGGACAGGCAAGGGAATACTCCGGGCATCATGACCACCTAAAATAGCTTAGGTGGTCATGTTGCCTAGAGTGTCCCTTTAATGAAGCAACAATTGGTCCGTGCTGCTTTCTCGTTTTGGAGAGTCAGGTGGTGCACTGTGTATATGTGATGCTATGCCAACGTCAGAGCGACTGGGAAACCTGACTGTTGACTCTGATGTGCTATGACGCACAGAATGACTTAGTGAGCCTGGCCCCTCCTCCAGTCTGCCTACACAACTAACAGGCTTTGCTTGTCATTGGCTGCAGGGGACGGCTTGAGTTCAAGCCGTCTTGCGGCAACAAATGACCTGCCAACCATAGACACTGGTGGGGCATGCTATGCGGTCCTGTGGTGTTTAGACCCACCCACCGTGGGGACGGCATAGTATGCCCCACAGTGTTAAGAAAACACAGAAAAATAAGCTTAATGTGCGTAGTGTATGAGCGAATCAGCGCTTCACAGCAATAAAACCTCACGGTAAGGGGCAGTACGTATGAGCGTACACAGGATGCTCAGCAATAAAACGCTCGTGGTAATGGTCAGAGCGTATGAACGTACACATGGTCTACAGCAGGGATCTCAAACTCTGGCCCCCGGGGATGTTTCTGAACTACACCTCCCGTTAATCTCTGGCCATTTATTGCATTCAAAGAATTCTGGGATTTGTAGGCAATATACATCTGTGGGGCCAGAGTTTGAGATCCCTGGTCTACAGCAATAAAACATGGTAATGGCCAGCGAGTATGAGCATACACATGGTCTACAGCAATAAAACACGGTAATGGGCAGCTAGTATGAACGTACACAGGATCCACAGCAGTAATGGGCAGCATGTATGAGCGTACACAGGATTCACAGCAGCAATGGGCAGCATGTATGAGCGTACATAGGATCCACAGCAGTAATGGGCAGCATGTATGAGCGTACACAGGATTCACAGCAGTAATGGGCAGCATGTATGAGCGTACATAGGATCCACAGCAGTAATGGGCAGCATGTATGAGCCTACATAGGATCCACAGCAGTAATGGGCAGCATGTATGAGCGTACATAGGATCCACAGCAGTAATGGGCAGCATGTATGAGCGTACATAGGATCCACAGCAGTAATGGGCAGCATGTATGAGCGTACATAGGATCCACAGCAGTAATGGGCAGCATGTATGAGCGTACATAGGATCCACAGCAGTAATGGGCAGCATGTATGAGCGTACATAGGATCCACAGCAGTAATGGGCAGCATGTATGAGCGTACATAGGATCCACAGCAGTAATGGGCAGCATGTATGAGCCTACATAGGATCCACAGCAGTAATGGGCAGCATGTATGAGCCTACATAGGATCCACAGCAGTAATGGGCAGCATGTATGAGCCTACATAGGATCCACAGCAGTAATGGGCAGCATGTATGAGCCTACATAGGATCCACAGCAATAAAACGAAAGGTAATGGGCAGCATGTATGAGCGTACATAGGATCCACAGCAGTAATGGGCAGCATGTATGAGCGTACATAGGATCCACAGCAGTAATGGGCAGCATGTATGAGCATACATAGGATCCACAGCAGTAATGGGCAGCATGTATGAGCGTACATAGGATCCACAGCAATAAAACTAACGGTAATGGGCAGCATGTATGAGCGTACAAAGGATCCACAGCAATAAAACTAAAGGATAACTCCTCAGCTCGAGGAAGTATCCCTCCTTTTATATTAATAAAATATTTTAATTACCGTATATATGAATAAAGGTAACTCCTTTTATACATTAAAAATAGTCATCCAATGACAGACAGTGACTTGCATTTGGCACTTTCAAACCATTGATTTTTCGATACTTCGGTTGTGTCGGTTTTTAGTAATTTTTGGACACACACAATTGGTATATGTCTGAGATATTAGTAGTTACAACCTAATAATGCATATGTCGTATGCCGGAGTTTGGGAGCAATATGAAAGTTTAATTGCAACCATTCACAAATTCATTGTGCATGCCCCAAACACAGAAGACCTTAGGGCTCAACACCGTGGAGCAATATATTCTCTGATGAACCAGTAGCTATTTGCTAAAATTAGGTTGTCATTTCTATTCATTTATAATTGAAACATGTGATTTTATAATTTCACACTTAATTCAACCAATTTACAAGTTAGGTAATTCCAACATTCGGTTCGTTAGATGCACTAAATCTTGTCCTGACGTGCTCAGCCTATATTTCCTGTCGCTGAATTACGTCTAGTAATATACATATATTGAACCGTTTGGTGGAATTATGGCAATCAAATTTTGCATAAGTAATCGATTGCTGTGAATTAATCAAGATTTCAGTGCTATGATTTGCAATTCCCACAATTGGCCCACTGCTCCAACTTTGAACACTCTTAGGTTTAACCTAACTCCTTTGTTGAATAACATTAGGTCTCAAACATTTTATCGACACAACCAGTATCAACACTTCTGCCTTGGATGTCACAACCATCCGTCAAATGAACATTGGAGGCCTCACAGGCATAATATTTATCACTTAATTATGCTTCACATCTTATTGATGATACATAAATCTTATTCTGCTAAATTAGCAGCAGACCGCTCAACGCGTATTTCTTTACCGAACTAACGGCAATTTCATCAGGAACTCTTAAAAAAACCCGACACAACCGAAGTATCAAAAATCAATGGTTTGAAAGTGCCAAATGCAAGTCACTGTCTGTCATTGGATGACTATTTTTAATGAATAAAGAGTTAATTTTAATTATATATGAATAAAGGTAATCTTTTATTAATATAAAAGGAGGGATACTTCCTGGAGCTGAGGAGTTAACCTATTGCAACTGGTGTTCAGTCACGTAATCCCGTTCTCAAGTTCTCATACGGGGGGGGGTCATACCTACTTTGGTATTTTCATGATAAAACTAAAGGTAATGGGAAGCATGTATGAGCATCTACAGAATTTTTTTAAATTAGTTTTTTCGAAGTTTGGGGCTCTGAAGTTTGTCCTTCTGAAGTTTGGGGCTGGTTCTGTGTGTGATGGAGCACTTCCTGGGCCTATTCAGATCTCCAGGGTGCTGCAGGGGTGGGCGGCCAGCCGGCAACGTTGCTGGAATCATTCCTCCTTCGTCTCGGGCGTGGATCTCACTGATCCGATGAGCGTTGCAGAGGTGCGACTGACAGGCAGCTTGTTGACGAGTCACTGTAAGCGTCCGCACGGCTCTCAATCTCAGCCACACTCACATCGTCGCAGGGCCAGCTCTAGTATTTACAGAGCCAGGTGCAAGGTAAAATGTGGGGCCACTTTTTCTTTGAAAACCTTTTGAATTCAAATTTCAGAAAACTAATAATCAGTTTTTGTGTGACATATTTATATATATATATATATATATATATATATATATTATACACACACAGCATCTGCCCAATTATTTTTTTAATTTGGGTGAAAATAATCATCTTTTCACAAGTTGTGCGTGCTGCTCTTCCACTTCAGGGCTTCTGAAACACAAAGTCACAGCACCTTTTTATGCAATTTGCATATCGCACTGGATATGCTGCACACATTTCACTTTTCTTGGAATTTGCTTGCTATTGTTTACACATTCCGTAGTGCCTGTACAAAGTGATGGACTGGAACTTTGTGCACAAATGCAGAACCAATTCATCGCTCCTGTTTCACAGAAAGCTCACTGCTGTGAGCATTCGGACACAGGATACACGTAGACATTATCGGTGACTAGCAGATGGGATATTCAAATGCCATTTGCCTGGTGACACATATCAGTACAGGAAATTCCACTTCACACAGCCTTATTTGGCAAACGGACTGCAGGAAGTGGAGATGGGGGGCATGCCACACAGACCACTGGTGTGTAGAGTGTCCATTTATATCCCTCACAAAAAATGGAATGCAACAATTACTGTAATAGCTATATGTTGGCATTATGTCCGCATGCAGATTTTTTTTTATATTTTATTGGTTTGCTTTGGAATATTTGCTATTAATCTCATTAGGATGACTACTACAGTAGGCATGCACTGATAACAATACTAGTATTGGAGCCAATACCGGCGTTTGTATGAGTACTTGGTAATCTACCGATACCCGGAAGCCAGCACTTAGCTAGCTTGCCAGTATCAAAGGGGCTGCTGTTAGAATGCATTAACAGCATTCCCCTCTGGCTGGTGGATTGCTGTTAATGCATTCTGACAGCAGCCCCAGGGGTCGCAAGGTCTCGCGAATGCGCATCACATTCATGTCTGTGGGTATATGTATGTATACAGTGGATAGGAAAGGTCTGCCTTTTATTGTGACCAGTAAACTGTACAACTCAATTGAAAAACAAACAGAAATCTCTTTTAGGTATTGGGAAATAAAAAACTAAAATATGGTTGCATAAGTGTACTCACCCTTAAACTAACACTTCGTTGAATCACCTTTTGATTTTATTAGACTCATACCCAAAATGACTGAGTGCTCTATCAGCATGGCACATCTTGACTTGGCAATATTTACCCACTCTTCTTTGCAAAAACACTCCTAAAAATACATCAGGGAGTAGTGGGGAAACCCCTGCAGGAGTGGTATTGGAAACTAATAAATTGCTTGCCACGCCATTATTTGGCACGGTCATGTCAGAGTACAGATTTTCCCTGATAATGAAATCTCTTCACTTCGAAAACAACGAAGAATTTTAAACTACTCATCCTTCACCAAAACTGAAGAAAATTTGGGAAGTATCTCAAATGACTCAAGAATTTCCAACAGATCTATGTGCCAGAAAGAGATGTCGGCATAGATGAAAGTCTAATGGCCTACAAGGGAGGCTCAGCTGGGGGCAATACATTGCATCAAAGAGAGCACGATTTTGTCGTAAAATCATACATGCTATGCGATTCGTCAACTGGCTACATCTAGAATTCAGTTACATACACTGGAAATGGGACAAAATTCAATCCAAAATACAGGAACTATGGATTGGCAACATCTTCCATTCTGTCACTCATTGAGCCATTGCTAACTCGGGGCTATTGCGTAACAACAAACAACTGTTCTACGTCTCCTGAACTTTGAGTGTCTTCTGCAAAACAAGACAGATGCCTATGGAACTGTTAGGGCTAAACAGCACGACATGCTGCCAATCTTTTGCAATAAGAAGCTGAAGACTGGGTATTTGGTTGCCTGGCAGGAAGGCAAAATGATGGCACTGCGATGGCATGACAAAAAAAAGATGTGTGCTTGATGACTACAGTTCATAACACCTCCACTGTTATGGTACACCCGAAAGATGGGAAAGAAATCATGAAGCCACAAGTAGTGATAGACTACAACACCGTGGGAGGTGTCAACAGAGCCGACCAAGCGATGACATTTACCCACCAACAAGGAAACGGCAGAAGAATTATTACAAGAAGATATTCAGGCATCTTCTTGAGCAATGCTTGTGGAATGCCTACATTCTGCTAAAAAAAAAAAGTGACAAGTCTGTGATTCATTCAGACTTCATTTGGAAAGTTGCCGAATGTATCTTTGTGAACCACAAACATTTGGTGGCTGTGAATAGAGCTGGACGTCGTGCTGTTGGCATTGTCAACTCGGAGCGCCTGACTGGTCGTCACTTTGTGGACTACATCCCTCCAACTGAGAAAAAGTCAGCACCTACAAGAATGTGCGTGGTTTGTTGCTCAAAGCCTGATGAAGGGGAAAGAAAATTAGAAAGGAAACCAGGTTCCATTGTCCGGATTGTAACTTTGGACTTTGCAGTCCCATGTTTCAAAATTTTAATACCCGTGATGTTTACTGAAGCAATATGCAGTGACTAGTAATATTGCACCCTTGTTTTCTACAAATCTTCAGTGTTTTTGTTTTGAATTATTATTCTATTATATTTTTATATATCGGACCTGGTGTGTTTACTAGACTCTTGTTAAGTGACTTATTCCTAAAGAATTACAATATAAAACAACATATTTCAATACAAAACAATGTACCACTTTGACACTCAAAATATTGACATAATCAGACCTCCAGGGAGGTTAATGTTGCTGTAGGCCTCTTGACAGCCTCCCTGACCAGTTTTCTTCTCGTCTTTTCATCACATTTGGACGGGACTATGGATGGGACGTTGACTATGATCAACAAAAGCTGGAAAAAACAAAGGAATAAGTGGCAAAAGTAGACCGTCAAGACTACCTTAAATACAAAGAGCAGAAACCACAAGACCAGTCACTAGCAGGAGTACCAATGATATTCACATATAGTCAACAAGACCAAGACTTCAAAGACATAGTAAGAAAATTCTGGCCGATTCTTTGGGAAATTCTACCATCTAAACCTAGGTTCATATGTCGAGGAACAAAAAACCTGAAATCCCGATTAACTGTTGTCAGCGAACACGCACCAAAAAAAGCAATCAACCATTTCAAACAAAAAGGAGGATTCTACGGTTGCGGTAACTACATAAGCTGTCGAAGCACCGGAAACAAAAAAAGACATATTACCAAAGTCACCAATAGAAGAGGAGAGTGGAAAATCAAGGACTTACCTGTTTCTCGACCAATGTAATATCTTCTGATTTGCCCGTGTGGTCTGAAATACATCGGAAAAACAAGAGCCGTAGGAGTAAGAATAAGAGAACATATTAGAAACATCGAGAAAGGTTTAGAAACGCATAGCGTACCTGCACATTTCAAAAAAGTGCATAACTGCAACCCAAGAAACTTGGAGTTCATGGCCATTAAGAAAATCCGAAACGGAAAAATAGGTGGAGACCTAGCGAAACGTATTGGGCAGGAAGAAATGAAATGTATTTACGAATTCGACACCATGCATCCGAAAGGCTTAAACATGGATTTTGAACTTTGCCATTTTCTATAAAGTAAAAACTAAAACCACATCTACGAATCATTTCTTCCACCATACAGTATACACCATCCATTTACCAACAATGGAATAGGAAAGCCTTGGAAACACAATTAATAGGGATACAATTCCCAATTTTAGGAGAAACCTGACCCCTGAAGTCCCCCATCGAAAAACTCTACAACTACGCCAGTTGTTCCAGCAAACCCTCCACAATCTCACTCCTAACCACTTTAGACATCCACTCCAAAAAGCACACCTACAACCTTCCCAACGACCGCCACTTTTAGCCACACTAATCATCACCAATCCCCTCAGATGTGACACAATATTCACATTCCCCATATAATTAAGAGTACATCAAACACAAAAGTCTCTTTATATAGCTAAAAATCCTTTAAAGTTCATTATACAAACTAAGATCTATATGCAATATATACATACAGGAATCCCCTATTCTCATAGATAGTGCACCTATCTATAAGAATAATTGTCTCGAAATCATCAAAAGAAAACCACCCTCCTTATATTAAAGTAAGGTAAATATATCTCGATATACAAGGATTGAGAGGCGTAACATCTGCCATCTTGGTCCCCAATATGTTGATCTCCCACATTCAATATCTCTGCAGTCAACTTTCAAATAAATGCAACAGTCAGGACCCCCTTCCATAATAGAATCAACATGAGGCTTCACAGATAGACCTTCTTTTTATTTTTATTGCTGTTTATTCCATATATTGGATCCACAACATCCATTAGGTAGGCTGAACGAAGCTCACATAAAATAATAACAAACTGGGAACGGAGATCATCCTCCTAGTAAACAAACCGCACCAATTGGCTGAAACCAGTACGTGATTCATCCACCACCATGGACCGCGGTGCGCATGTGCAAAAACAAAATTGAAAGTGGAAAGAACCAATCAATGGAGGACAATACCGAACAGTATATAAGAAAAGGACACCATATACCGTATTATCCAGCTGAAGAAGCCATTTTACGGTGAAACGCGTCCTGGATATACGCCCTGTTTATATATATTGTTAAACTCCTTTTAATAATAAATTCCCTTTTATTTTACCACCCTCGTATCCTGTCTTCCTGAAAAAATCGGTTTCCTTCCTGAGGTTTAGCTTTTCAGCTACAATAAGCAAGAAGAGGTACGTGACCGAGGAGGAAAAAGGAGGCGAGTGAAGAAGGGAATTTGGCCACCTCCTATGGGCCATCAACACCAGCAAGAGTGAGCCTGATACATCCTAGGCTCCCGTCCACGTGCGTTGAATACCTTTACCATGTAAATACTTTCTATCTGCACCACAGAATTGCGCTATGTTTTCTTTCTCTACCCACTCCCACGAGGTTAAGACCCGGCGAAATTGAAGAGAAAGACCGCGCATCTTCTTCTGCAGGATCCCAGTCACACTGCATTCAAAAGACTTATCCATCACAGAGAGAAAGTACTATTTTTTTTTGGCCACAAGGTGGCAGCATAACACAAGAAATAGCCATTCTCTGTATTATATGCAATCACAGAGAGACAATACTATTTTTGGCCACAAGGTGGCAGCATTACACAAGAAATACCTATTCTCTATAATATATGCAATTTTTTATCATTTTTATTGTCAAATAAAGACCTCCTCAGTCCCATATCCCCCTCAACTGTTAAATAAACATAACATTTATCATTTCAAGGGACTACCATCACTATCAACAGATAGCCTGTACACTAACAGACGTTGACACATCTCCACTATCTGTATTGCATCAAACAATTTACCATCACTATATAGAGATCATAACCAATCTAGAGGTATAAGCAGCGCTCTGAATTAGCGATAACCCATTTTTCCGTACACATTTGGACGGGACGTCCAGTTCTTGGTAATGTCACTGTTGCGACATATTTCTCCACGTGATAATGACTGTTTTCATGCTGTTCCATAGTATATCCAACGCTTTGGAAATTCTTTTGTACCTTCTCCTGACTGATACCTTGTAACAATGAGATCCCTCTGATGCTTTGGATGCTCTCAGCGGACCATGGCTTTTGCTGTAGGATGCGACTAAGAAAATGTCAGGAAAGACCTACTGGAACAGCTAATCAGAGGCACTTTAAATGATGGCAGCTGTGTGCGAACTCCTATTTAACATGATTTTGAATGTGATTGCTTAATTCTGAACAGAGCCACATCCCCAGTTATAAGAGGGTGTACACACTTATGCAACTATATTATTTTAGTTTTTATTATTCTTCCCTCCACCTAAAAGATTTCAGTTTGTTTTTCAATTGAGTTGTATAGTTTATAGGTCACATTAAAGGTGGAAAAAGTTCTGAAATGATTTTCTTTGTCTCATTTTTTTTTTACATCCCAGAAACCTGACATTTTAACGGGTGTGTAGACGTTTTCTATCCACTGTGTGGGGTCAGGGAGCGTGCAGGCTGTGCAGTAGGTAAATGGAGTGTCTGGCCATACATTTCAATATTAACATAAATTGGACAGGCTTTCAGCAAAAATCCTAAATTATTTATTGGAAAGCGTCCTATGACATTAAAGTACCAGTACTCCTCCTCGGTCATAAAAAAATGGTATTGGTGTACCCCTAATCACTACAAATACCCATAAGCGGGATATCTGACCATTTTATTATCAAGTCCTATCACGTTTACGGTATGTTACTTGGGCCATTTCTGCCTGTATTCTTGAAATTATCTAAGCTTAGGGACAACATATAGAGCAGTGATTTTTAAAAAAAATTATTTTAACCTTTTCATCTTGCACACTAATAAGAGGGAAAACAATTGTCAAGCCAAAACAGCAGCTTTTAAGGATATTTTCTCATTTCTAAAACAAGTTAAGATGTTCAGATTGTGTTTTTTTTTTTTCTTTTAAATTATTTCATAGTAAATTTTTCCTTTGTGTCAATACTCACACTATCTTCTGCGATTTCGCATAATGTTAACCATTGCAGGTGCCCTTTAAATTGTTAAGGGAGTGGATATCCAGGACATACTTGAAAATGAAAGAAATTTCATTGTATCCTTCCTGGTAAAATCCTTTATAAATAAATAAATAGCACATTGGCCTTAAATATCAAATATCATTGTGATATTTAATCCGTTGTTGAGATATCGCAGACTGTACTTACACAGTTCCAAAACTGGGCACCTCCATGTTTCTGCAGTGGGTGTCGCTGAAAGGAGGGCCGTTGTGCAACGCTGCATGTTTATATGGACTACAATATCCTCTCTATGCCGACGACATCCAAATCTAACTTTCTACTCCCGATCTCTCTCTGCCCATGTTGGACTGTGTTACTGCCTGCCTGTTAGCTGTCTCCGACTGGATGACTTCCCGTTTCCTAAAGCTTAACCTCTCTGAAACTGAACTTCTCGTCTTCCCTCCCTCTCTATAACCGCGCCCTGCCTACATCATCCCGCATATTAACAGGTACATCCTGACCACTTCACTCTGCCAATGATGTGATGCTATCGGCTTCACGTACCTGCCTTCAAGACTTCTCCCGAGCTGCGCCCTTTCTTTGTAACTCCCTCCTCTATCAGACTCTCCCATCTCTCCAGTCCTTCAAGAAGTCTCTGAAAACACACTACTTCAGATAACCCTATCATCTCACTCCCTAATCCCCCTCTGTTCATTTACCACTACATCTTCTCACACCGTCCACATGCACTCCATTATTTCACATTCTCTATTAACACCTACTGTGTTATACCCCTATCCGTATAGATTTTAGATAGCTCTTGAGCAGGGTCCTCTCGCCTACTGTGCTGTGTATTGAACCTGTATGTATATTTGTTGTCCTGCCTCCCATTGTACAGCGCTTCGGAACTCGTTAGCGCTTTTTAAAAACTTGTAACTGTATATATAAAATATAGATAGATAGATATATATATATCTCTATCTCTGGAGTTACATCTTTTCAAAAGAGCCCTATTTAGTTGGACATGAGAAGTGTAATATAAGGCGTGATTATGACAATACTACAGTGGAAATTCCTTTAACCTTTGAAATGTCTTTACAATGCAACTTTGCATAGTTATAATTTATGGTACAATTATAAAAAAATAGTTCAATACCCGGGAACTCAACAATTATGATAGAGCAACAGATTTTAGAATATGTCTTTAAGTGAGCTATGGGGTGCTATCATGTTCTTAAACCTCTATATTCAGAACGTCAACACACAAGAACTAATTGTAACAGTATGAATCTCCATTTCTTTAATTGGTTCTTCTCGCATGTTATTGTAGGGCATTGTATGTCCTGTTACCCTAGGTTTTTTATATAGCTATATATAATTGTGTATATAATGTATGTTCGTCCTCATGAATTTTTGAACGTTCTTTATCTAAATATTATGATTTGTTCTTTTTCCGTCCTCTCAGGTACTGGTCATCCCATGAAACCTCATCGCCTGGCTCTCACGCATAGTCTGGTTTTGCACTATGGGCTCTATAAGAAGATGATTGTATGTTCTTACTATTATTTATTTGCATAATTTCAACACATTGCACATAGTGAATGAATAAGAAAACCCTATGTTCAGCAAATTAAAAAACCTTTGCAACTATATGAACAGGTAGAGAAATTTGAACCCGATGCGTTTGAATGACCCTTCAACCCCCCCCCCCCCCAACTATACTACTAAATAACAGACAAATCCTGAGCTTCATTCTAATCCTGGTATAAGCGTGCCAAAGCCATAATTGTCTATGGAGTTGCTAAAGTCACAGCAGTTCTGGTTATGTTTACACCAGGGTTGGAATAGGGCCTCCTATGTTACATTTTTTTAAACTGTGTATACACACATAAGCAGAATACAATTAATCTGTGCATAATCTTTTGCCGCCACCCGAGAAAACCTTATGATAGTGGTGGTAACATTACTGTGAATATATGCAAATGAGTAGTGCATAAAAAAATCATCCTTTTTTTCTCCTCCTGTGAATAAGGTTTAGATGACCTAAAAACGTGCATTATCCAAGGTGTTTACATACCAATCAGTGGAACAGATGTAATTGAACTTTGCTCATGTTTGATAGACACATTTAAAAACATTCTTAACCCCTCTATTACCATGTTTAATTAACTTGATTATTATAAGCACCTGCAGTTGACCAGAGATGAAGTTAACGAGATCTGGTCATCTTCTGGAACAATGCAAAGGAATTGGGGCTCCAAAATTTGTCTCTCCGCCTGTCCAGTTAATTGTTGCATATGTACATTGTTACAGTCAAAAACATTTTTACAGTCTAGGTAATGGAAAGGGGTTTTCCATGAAACCACTGGGTCCTGCCAGTGGTTTTAGACAGCCACTTGGTGGCAAGAGAGTTAAATGATAATGCATCTAGGAGAAAAATGTAAACATTGGAACATAGGTGGAAAGCAGCTGTCTTGTTCTGCAGAGCTAGTTTGTCCCGGAGGACTACAGCTTCTCGATCACAAACGCCACCAATCTTCAGGGTTACTGAGTGTATTCTTCAGGGTATACGAGGAAACGCTTAAATCTAAGCATAACAATTTGAATAGTTTAATTTAACTTTTATCGGGTGTGCCGCTCCTAAATTATGCCATCAAGTTAAATTTGATGACATGCAGCTTTGTATGGCTTTAGGAAACCTTTTAAATTTGCTTTCATCAGCTGTGGCCTAATTCTAAAGATTCTTTTTTTTTTATGCAGTTCTTTGCACATTACCACCGATTTTTTTTTATGCTGTCCAATTTCATAATTCCACCCTAGACGAAGAGAATCTCTGGATCTGGATGTTTGCTGGAGGATTGTTTGTTCAGTAATCCATAAATTGTGTGCTTTCTCACCTTTTTTAAGGTTTTCAAGCCTTACCAGGCATCCCAACATGATATGTGCCGTTTCCATTCAGAGGACTACATTGACTTTCTACAGCGAGTGAGCCCCAACAACATGCAAGGCTTCACCAAGAGCTTAAACACCTTTAATGTTGGTGATGACTGGTAATAAGGATCCATTCCAACTCTCCTCAACTGTCAATTTTGTAATGTTAACAGATAATTGATTGAATTCTTTTAACGTGTGTGTGTATATATATTTTAATGATGGATGTTTTGATTGGACGTATCTCGGGCATGTTTGCTTAAATATTTTTTCTGTTAAATAAGTTTTCTGTACCTCCACTTAAAGTAAGAATAGTAGTGTTTGCCATCACAGAGGCGCTGTTGAGTAATTTTCAACCTCGGAATTAAATGTTAATGTTGCAGAAACTAAACTATACATCGTGTTCTATCCTCTAAATGTCCAGTTGCACTTGTCAGCACCAACTCTGGCAACTGTGTAGTGAAATATATGGCAATTCAGTATTTAGAGCAGAGCTTTCCAAAGGGGGTGACGTGTGCCTTGAGTCTAAGAGTACTGATTGTAACAGGAGCACAAAGGTTCTGCCCAAAAACCAGCCCGTTATTTGTCAGTCTGTGGTAAATTGAGTTTGCCAGTAAAACTGAATTACCATGTCACCAAATGATGCATGTCTGAAAATTTTGGAAAGCTCTGATTTAGAGAATAGACAATGTTTTCAAGTTTGAGATCCTGCTTTGGTGCTTTAATGTTCATGAACTAACCTGCTGTTTATTTTTTCCTTATTAGTCCAGTGTTCCCTGGCCTCTTTGAATTCTGCTCTCGTTACACTGGTGCCTCTCTACAAGGAGCAACACAACTCAACAACAAGGTCATTATCTTTCTATTACTACTTCAATTGTTGATGTTCTGGGGCAGTGCCTACTGTTGATTTGGTGAAATTTCGGCCACTAAAGCCTATCATCCGAAAATGGTGTTATCGGTTTTCTGACGAAAGCAGAACAGCTGCTCAAATGTCAGCTGAAAAGAGAGGATAACAGCTGACACTGAGCAAGCACTCTTCTGATGCTGCTCAGAGTTAGCAGGCTGCCTGTGCAGGCATTAACTGGACACTACTCAGATCCTCCAACCCCTATCCCTTCCATGCTGCTCTGTGTTTTGTGTGCAGAGTGACAGCTGCACTTTGTCCTTTTGAGATCCGGGAAGGTGATGTTAAATCACCTCCCTGGATCTCTGTAGAGAAGCAAGCTGCCAGTGGCCCATGAGATAAGACTCTCTCTCAGCAGAGACACCCGGGAGCCATGGAAATTCTGATCAGAGACACACACAGTACGAGCTGAAGGAGCAGTGTGCGTCTATGAGGAGTGTGCCACAACAGGTGAAATAATGTTAAAAACAAAGGACAGACTGTAAGGTTTATAGAGGAGAGGGCCCGATGCAAATTAAGAGAGACTCGGGGCATTATGCTACAAATATTGGGCACACTGAGAGAGGACAGGTATGAGGCAGTCGGAGAGGTATAGGCATAATGCATAGGGACAGAATGTAACAGACCGGAGATACTGGGAGACTATATACATACATACATGATTGTATGTATGCACTAAATGCAAAATAACCACGACGAAATAGGACAAAAAAAATCTTAGGTTTTTAATGTGGTTTCATTTATATTCATGGTATTAAAGTCTAGCCGTAATACAATGCTACAAAAACTCTTCATGTAAGTTGGAGGTGGAAAAAGTCATTTTTAAGGTTTGGTTTTTGGCCAAGTCCATTCTGAATTTCTGTTTTGTTTCCGTCGAATTTTCATTTGGTGCATCACTAGTGCCTACTTTATTTAATGCTTACTAGTTCTAGGTATATTACTCACATTTTGTTTTGTAATGTTTCCATTCAGTGAGATGAGTAGTTTGGCTCCTTTTTAAATGGAGTGTCTAAATTTAAATTTGAGGCCTGGCCACCAAGCACAGCGTTTGAGTTGTTTTGCTCTAGGGCTCAATGACTTGAGTGCTGTGCTTGTATTTTACCCATCCTATTCCATTCGAGGTACAAACGTACCTTGCATCTCAGATGTATTGCTAGGTTACTGTACGTTAGCGTCTTCTATACTTTGTGTGGGAGACGTTAATGTGGCCCTGCAGATGAAGAGCGAGTTATTTCAACCAGCTAACCCTCCATCTGCATCTGACTTTATTTTTTCAGACCCTGGTGTTAAGTGATTGCGCTTCAGCACATAAACCTAAACCCACCCAAAAATCCAATACTCACCTGAGATCCTTCAATGGAGAAAGCAGCGCGATCCACCACTTCCTAACTCTGTGGACAGCTAAACACTCAGAACAAATAGTTCCCAGTGTTCCTCCATACCCGGCAGCGCTTAGTGCGGATCTGCAAAGAGGCTTGGTTGTAATAAAGACATTAAAGGCAACCCGCAAATGGAAAACAGCAGACGCAAACGTTTTCCTTTTGCATCTCGCCTTTAACGTCCACATTTTGATCAGGACCCTGAAGTTTCTTCCGGAGTGTGTTGTCAGTCTTGTCACGTAAAGAAAAAGAGAGGCGGCCCACCAGTCAGAGGGTTTCTTACCTAGAGAAAGGGGCCCCCTACTCACATCCTTCTATACTGGGACTGAATCCAAGCCCCAGGCTAACTCTAAATAGTACAAAAAGGTAAAAAGGAGAACCTAGACAAGGGAACCCCTTATACTCATAGGAGTGAGGAACATAAAAACACAAAATAATAATTCTTTATTGGGGAATATGAGGCAACACTTGTGATGTATAAACATTGAATTTAGGCCACGAAAAATTCCACAGGGACACATGATATCCCCCTCTAATGTACATGTAAGGACAGTTTTGTCGTATGCGTGTGTGTTTGTGTATATATATATTAGTATTTTCTGGTGTATAAGACTACTTTTTATACTTAAAAACATCCCCCAAAAATTGGGGGTCGTCTTATACGCGGGATATACAATACAATATGACGAGTATAGCCCAAAACCAATTTTTTAACTGGAAAATTAGGGGGTCGTCCTATACACCCGGTCGTCTTATACTCCAGAAAATATGGTATATATATATCAGGGCTTGACAAAGTTGCTTTGAATCTAGGAGCCAGCTACAAAAGTTAGGAGACAGGTATTTCTTCAGACTAACGAGGCTTTACTTTCAACAACTAAAGATACACTGATGTTTGTTTATTATTATTTTTTTTACCCCACAGGTACTCACCGATATATTTATTTACTGTGAGTTTAATTGCTGTGCAGCTCTGTTATACTCTCACATACACACCGCACATTACTGTATAACCGCTGCACAGCAATAACACTCACCCTCATATACACTGCACATTACTGTATCCCAGAGCTCCACGGTAATATGTGGTGTGTATGTATCCCAGAGCTCCACAGCAATAAAACCCACAGTAATATGTGCTGTGTATATGTGTGTATCACAGAGCTCCACAGCCCCTCCACATTCTTTTCCCCCCCCAAGACCCATCCCATTCTTTTTTTAAACCCTTTTCGCAGCAGCCTCCCTTCACTTTATACCCCCACTTTACTCCCCCCCCCTCCCGTAGGCCCCCTCACTTTATTCCCCCAGTAGCTCCCTCTATTACCCTCAGCAGCCCCCTCTCTTTATTACCCCTAGCAGCCCCCTCTTTATTACCCCTAGCAGCCCCCTCTATTTATTACCCCTAGCAGCCCACCTTATCTTTATTAAACAACGTAGCCCCCCCTCTTTATTACCCCTAGCAGCCACCCTCTATTACCCCTAGCAGCCCCTTTTATCTTTATTAAACCAAGCAGCCCCCTCTCTTTATTACCCTTAGCAGCTCCCCCTCTGTCACTTTATTCCGCCCCCCTCAACAAAAATCTTACAAAATAGCAGCCAGCATACAGTGGGTCGTCATCACTCACCACTGTTAAATTAATTTATAGGCCTCTCTGGCTCCAGGCTCTGGATGCAGGCTGGCTGGACCTCTGCAGGGTGGCTCCGAATGCACACTTTATCATTCTCTTCTATGTGGTGTGTTCTGCCGCTGCTGCGTGCAGAACACACCACGTGACCTGGTGGATGAAGGGTGGCGCCAATACAGCGTGCCGTTCTCTTACTTTCAGTGTGGGAGGCACGCTGCATTCTCTGATTGTGGAAGCTGGGGGAAGACCTTGAGGGTGTGACAGCGCGGATTGTGCACAGTGTGCCGCTGGGCTAAGGTGGCTTAAAAGATCAAACCGCTCCGGATTTGGACTCCCAGAGTCCGATACTGGAGCTGGGGGATTAAGAAACTGAGAGCCACGGCCTACAGAGACAGCCATCCCAGTGCACATCCCAGGGCCGGGCCGGGCCCCTACGACACTCGGGCACTACCCAAGTGCCCGACGGGCCAGTCCGCCCCTGGAACAGACCGGATGTCAGCGCTGGGGAGAGGATCCCTGCAACGCTCTCCTCACATCCAGTCTGTTCTGTCTCCCTGCTCTGATGTCATCAGAGGGGGCCGGTGTTCCATCCGACTAGCGGCTTTACTCGACGGAACACCGGATGGCAGCAATCCCTGCTCCTTGCCCCCGCGGTCAGAGGTGCCAAAAAACCCGGGGCACCAGGACAGCATTTCTTGTCGCCAACTTTGCGCCCGGGGTTTGTTGAGCCCTGATATATATATCAGTAAAACCTTGGATTGAGAGTTAACTTGGTTAAAGAGAAGAACAATTTTTTTTTTAATCTAAATTTTGACTTAATACACAAGCAATGTCTTAATATACAAGTGATGTCAAAGTACGTACGCTTTGTCTGTCGAGCGTCACGTCACAACTGAGGCCATGGTCACCTTTCCTCCCTGTGTCCATCACAGCATTCTGGCAGCTTGGCGGAAAGTGCCACAAGGTGTAACATGTGTAACAGTACCGGACATGCTGAAACCCTTCCAACAGAGAGCAGTAATCCCGTTAATGATAAACGTCATGCACAATAAACCCTCCTCTTCTCTCTCTCCTTCCCAGCCACAATTCTTCTCAAAGGCAATGTGCAGGTTAATTTATTTTTACTTTATACTGTACAGTATTTTGTATTACTGTAATCCTTTTCATATGAATAAATGGTTGTGGAACCAATCGTCAGAGTTTCCAATATTTCTTATGGGGAAATTCCCTTTGATATATGAGTGCTTTGGATTACAAGCACGCTTTTGGAACTAATTATGCTCGCAATCCAAGGTATTACAAGAAGGATGTGAGTAGGGGGCCCCTTTCTCTAGGTAAGAAACCCACTGACTGGTGGGCCGCCTTTTTCTTTACGTGAATCCAAGGTAAGATATATATATATATATCTCAGAACTATGCGGAATAGAATATACGGAAGAGTTCTCCTTGCCTGTTGAAAGAAGTTAATTTTTTACGTTGCTTTATGCACAGATCTGTGACATTGCAATCAATTGGGCTGGAGGATTACACCATGCAAAGAAATTTGAGGTAAGCAATTTTACAATACAGATCTTCGTAAATGTAATCTTTGGGGCTAGCGAGGACTTGGTGTAATGGTTGCGGTTAGGTATCCATATTATAAAGGGGGGGAGGTCTCAAAAAACGGTCGCTTACATCCAAGATGACCGCTCGCTGTGGGAGACATCCGAAATTGGCACGGAGATGTGGGACTTCAACCTGCTGGGCATGTCAACTGCACCCTGGCGGGTCAGCATAGGATGCGCCCAGCGTGTAATCCGCAGTCAACTGGTTAATGACTAATGAAATTGCAAATAATTATGTATGAAGCCAGATATTAAAGCTTCTGTTTAAAATGCCAGCGTCTCTTGCAAAACTAGCGCTTTGTTAAAGCTTCTTTATTTTATATGTCAGTTTCCCTATTTCCATGACAAAATTAACCTGGGGTAGGAAAACGTCTTCGGTCATGATGTATTCTTGATCTGGCCAGATTCAAGAAAAGTGTTAATGACTGGACGTTTTCCACTCTATAAAAGGCAGGAGCTCACGTCATTCAGACAGAGGTCTCCCTTAAACGGGCGCATTGCTGAGGGTCCATTGAAGCTGGTCTGAGACTTTCTGCCTGACTGACATGGGACCTCCCAGTCGCCCTGTTCAGATGTTAACTGCAACTTATTATATTAGAAAGAAAAAATACTTCCAGGCGCACCTTACTAATTATCTACTGTTTTAACCCAGAAGTGGCCAATATTCAAACGTCAAATGAATTAGCATTTTAATAAAACCGTTATTATTATAATGTAATGGTAAATATGTATAGCTTAAAGAATACTTATAGTTCAGTTGTATTTCTTATTCCAATACAACTGAACTATAAGTATTCTTCAAGCTATACATATTTACCATTACATTATAATCGCTGTTTTATTAAAATGCTAATTCATTTGACGTTTGAATATTGGCCACTTTTGGGTTAATACCGTAGATAATCAATAAGGTGCGCCTGGAAGTATTTTTTCTTTCTACTATATTCGTGTTTTCGAGGTTGTAGACACATACCTTCTAGTTTGCAGCACCGACCTATACTGAGCACGCCTCAATAATCTTATAAATACTAAGAAAAGTGCCAGATTCACGCTTTTCTTCACTGCAACTTATTATATGTCACAATAAATATTTTTTATACCTTTTTCATCTGGGATTTATTCTTGGCATCTAAAGTATTGAGCAAAACAGGACGCAACTGTCTTATTTTAGAAACCAGTCAGAAAATCCACTTAATGTTTATATAGACTTAATATGAAACTTAGAAACGTGAGCTAAAAGTTTAAAACCATGTGGGCTCCTGTCTCTTGTCAAGCCGACAAAAAACAGCTTGTCATTTCTAATGGGTAATCTAAAATGTTAGATTTCATGATTTGTTCTGTTTTGTTTTATTGTTCCTATGCTACTGCTTAGCTAAAATTATTTGGTCTCCTTTACAATGATAACTCTTTTTCTAGGCATCTGGATTCTGTTACGTCAATGATATCGTTATTGGCATTCTGGAACTGCTCAAGTAAGAAAGTATTTGAACATTTATTTTTTACCATATTCTTAACACCTGGACCACAACAACTTGTGATATAGAAACCTAGCTAAACTTGGCAATTAAAGCCTTTATTTACTCTTTTTTTTCCATTTGATTGGTTCACTGAGCAGAACACAAATAGAAAGTCACTTATAACAGGGGTGGGCAAACATTTTCTACAGAGGGCCACATTGAAAACTTTGTCATTGGGGGGCCGCATATATATTTTGTCTACTTCAATTACAATTTACAACGTTAACCCCCCCATGAGAAAGAGTGTGCAGAGAATCAGTTGCTAGGGCTCAATTTTCAAGAGAAAACACCTCAGAAAACAATGCCATTTTATTCTTTGCTTAACATTGGTCAAAAATTAGAATTTTTTCTTAAGAATATTAGTGACAATATAGAAAATTGTCCTGGTCCTTTTTGGACTTTTTCCTCGTCATTTATTATGGGTATATTTGCCCCCAGCTCATATGGATATATATTCCCCCCAGCTCATATGGATATATATTGCCCCCCAGCTCATATGGGTAAATATTGCCCCCCCAGCTCATATGGGTAAATATTACCCCCCCCAGCTCATATGGGTAAATATTGCCCCCCCAGCTCATATGGGTAAATATTGCCCCCCCCCAGCTCATATGGGTATATATTGCCCCCCCAGCTCATATGGGTATATATTGCCCCCCCAGCTCATATGGGTATATATTGCCCCCCAGCTCATATGGATATATATTGCCCCCCCAGCTCATATGGATATATATTGCCCCCCAGCTCATATGGGTATATATTGCCCCCCAGCTCTCACCTCCTTTGTGGCCCCAGGCTCCTCGTCCGCTGGCGTTCTTCTACTCCCGAGGCGAGCGGCCACTGACATGCAGCTTTGCCGCTCGCCGGGCATGGGAAGCACCTGACCAGCCGTGTTCTCGCGAGATCGCACGCTGGTCAGGTGGTTACCAACCCAGGCGAGCGGTCAAGCTGCATGTCAGCGGCCGCTCGCCTCGGGAGTAGAAGAACGTCGCTGGTTGGCGGGCCGCAAAAAACTTGGTGGCGGGCCGCATGTGGCCCGCGGCCGTAGTTTCCCCACCCCTGACTTATAATACTGTCAGGGTTATTCAGAGAAAGTTGAAAACCAGGAGAATTGGTAGAAGAGAACATTCTAGACCAAATATCCGATTTGGAAAGTGAGATAAATGGGAGAATTTTTCTAGTTTGGCTATTTTGACCTCAAATTTTCACTTCTCCAGTCAATTCTCCTGGTTTTCACCTTTTTCTGAATAACCCTGTGTGTTTTTTTTCCCATTGTCTTGAAAACTAGACACTGGGAACATATTATAGTTTATAGAGGGGTACTTGGTTACAAAATTACATTGCACAATCATCTGATTGAGAATGATTTGCCCAGTTGTTCAATTTCCTTCTAATAAATAGAAAATGTCACTTGTTGGCTACTTCCTGCTGATTCCTCGAATTAGTAACTTCCATCAGTTTAATTGATAAAATAGCATTTTTCCGTCCAGAAGAGCCTCTACAATGTTTTTAAGTCCAATTGGTCTTGAAACAGACCTATTGGGGTCAAAATGTTACAGAGTCTCTTATAGGAAGGATGCCATAAAAATCAATGACTGCAATTGATGATCTGCAATTCAAATAAGCTTTATTGGCAGGACCAAATACATTTTAGCATTGCCAAAGCATATGGGGAGGTTCTATGGGATGGAGGGGGGGGGAGTAGTGGGACATTATTAGGAGTAAATAATGATATGGGGGGGAATAGGTAAGTCCATGGACATTACCAGGGGTAAGGGATAATATGAAGGGGGATGGGGGCGAGTCCATGTTGGGGATTTAGAAGTCTGGGATCTCTCATGTTCCTCTCAATTCGCATCGCTTTATTGTCTAAACTGATCCTGTCCCCTGCTGCTTCCCTAGTGTAAAATCTGAGGGCTTGACCCTGATATACTCATTTTAGGTTTTAGTGTTGCTTAGGTTGTTTTGTAGATGTCAACATGCTAGAATATAAATGTCGGCACCTAAACATCATAGGTTCCTTGTGGGGGTTGGATGTTGTTGTCTTGTATCCCTCAGTAACCTTCTCTATTTTGCTCTGCAGTGCAAGTAGGCCTGTTTAAAAAAGAAACATATTTAAAGGAATACTCTACTCATCCTGACCAGTTAGTGATTTAAAGTGGCCAGTATGTGTAATTTCCCCCCCTTTTCCTGTTGCCCCGATTAGGTGTATTTTACATGGTCATGTTTGGTATCATTCGAATTGGCCAGACTCTGACCTGTCCAATGACACCTAACATGACTTTGTGGGGTGTAAAGAATAGAAACACAGGGGTCCAAAGTCCCCACACTCTCCTCGCAGTGCTCCGGCGACTTGTGTTTTTGATTGACCAATGTGTTAAAGCTCTTAGGTCAATCACCTCCACATTCGATCTCGTCATGGGATATGAGAAGGTAAGTTAGAGCAGTGGCACTGTTTGCTTTACAAGTAAAAGCACATAATGCCACACCGCCTTAGAAATAAGAAAAGAAGAAAAGAAGTTCAAATGCGAAATTTTCCTTTTTTTTTTTTCCTTTTCTATTTTTACACATTATGTGGTCATATTTGGTATCGTTGAAAAAGGCCAGTCTCTGACCTTTCCAATGACCCCACACTTGATTTTGGTGTAAAAATCAGAGAGGCAAGGTTCTAAAGTTCCCCTGGTGCTCCTCACAGCATTGCGACAGTTAAGGATTTTGATGATCCATTGCGTTGTGCCATCGCCTTCATACATGCTGGCATTGTTGGAAATGTGAAGGTGAGCTAGTGCAGCATCACTTTATAATTGAAAAGTGAAGACTAAGACATTTTTATTTTTTAAACATAACCTCGTCTGGTATCATTATTATTCTTTATATAGCGCCAGCATATTCCGCAGCGCTGTACAATGGGCAAAATATAGACAGTGTTGCAATACATTGAACAACAATTGACAAACTGGTGTAGTGATGGACTGGTTGCGTCAGTGAGTCAGGTGGTAGGCTTCCCTAAATAGGAATGTCTTAAGTATCAGTGGAAAGGCCATGCTCTAGCTGCTACAGTTGCAGAGATACAGGGGTCCTCTTTCATAGAGAATTCCCTATCCGGCTGGGGGGTGGTCCCTTTGTGACATAATCTCGGCCATGCGTGATGAGGTCAGTGGGCGGGGGAGGCCCTGGATGCAGTACTGACATCTAAAATGTCTGCCCCCTCCGGGTGAAGTCTGCGGTCCAGCAGCGATTGGCACTGAATCATGGTATTGGCATCTAAGTGGTTAAGAAGGGCCTCGCTGGAAAGGTCAGACTGCGACAACTAGATTGTTGTAAACAATTTCACTGTGAAAAGGAAACCCTGTACCATTTAAGTGACGGCATTACTTTTGTTTGGTTAAATAGTATATGGGTTCATGTAAATATAATTTCATTTGCGTGGTGCAAGAAAGCATATTACATAGTTACATAGTTATATAGGCTGAAAAAAGACATGCGTCCATCGGGTTCAGCCTCTCCCACATAACCTACTGCTGTTGATCCAAAAGAAGGCAAAAAACCCAGTCTGAAATGCTCGCCAATATGCAACATACTGGGAAAAAATTCCTTCTTGACCCCAGAATGGCAGTCAGATTTCTCCTTGGATCAAGAAGCTTTTACCCACATATTAAATATTATAACCCTTAATATTCTGTGTCTGCAGGAAGTCATCCAGTCGCTTTTTAAAAGTCTGTACAGACTCTGACCCAACCACCTCAACAGGCAGAGAATTCCACAGCTTTATTGTTCTCACCGTAAAATAACCCTTCCTATGCTTTAAGCTAAATTTTCTTTCTTCCAGTCTAAATGGATGACCCCGTGTCCTATGTATAGTCCTGTTAATGAATAGGTTATCAGACAATGGTTTATAATGGCCCCGTATATATTTATATAAGGTTATCAGATCCCCTCTAAGGCGCCGTTTCTCTAAACTAAACAGGTTTAAGCTTGTTAGTCTTTCCTCATAACTTAACCCTTCCATCCCCCTTATTAATTTAGTTGCCCGTCTCTGCACTTTTTCTAGCGATATAATATCTTTTTTTAAGACAGGTGCCCAAAATTGCACGGCATATTCAAGGTGCGGCCTGACCATTGATTTATACAGAGGCAAAATTATGTTTTCATCCCGTGAGTGAACTCCCCTTTTAATGCATGCCAGTACTTTGCTGGCCTTGGCGGCTGCTGTTTGACATTGCACATTGTTACTTAGTTTGAAGTCTATGATTATTCCCAAATCCTTCTCCTGCTTGGATTTCCCTAACTCCGTACCATTTAGGGTATAAATTGCTTGTGTGTTCTTCACTCCAAAGTGCATAACTTTGCATTTATCTAGATTAAATTTCATCTATCTAAATCCCTCTGCAGCGAAGTAACATCCTGCTCACATTGTATTTCTTTTCCTAGCTTTGTGTCATCTGCAAACACTGATACATGACTTTCAATGCCTATCTCAAGGTCATTTATAAATAAATTGAATAATATTGGTCCTATAACAGACCCCTGAGGGACACCACTTACCACTGGTGTCCATCTTGAAAATGTACCATTTATGACCACTCTCTGTACCCTATCTTTTAGCCAGTTTTCTATCCAAGAACAAGTATTTTCATCTAGACCATTTTTTCTTAATTTAAATAGTAACCTTTTGTGTGGAACTGTGTCGAAAGCATATTTATCCTTTCCTTTACAGATATCATCCACGTGTTCTTTATATTGATATTGATATTCATCATGGAGACGGTGTACAGGAAGCATTCTACCTTACAGACAGAGTTATGACCGTATCATTTCATAAATATGGGAACTATTTTTTCCCTGGTACAGGTAAGCTTGTCTTTTGGATATGTCTTTTAATACATTTGTGGATTTTATTCTTGCCATGTTTGGTTCAGTTTAAGTTTGTTTACTAAAATTGTAACCCACTGTTTAAAAATTATCTCTTGCACTTTGAATTGCTAGTTATAGGGACTTTCTGGGCACAATGGTCACTTTATCGTGAGTGGATATTTACCTAATGTGTCACCCCACTGCTTAGATTGTAAGCTCTCGAGCAGGGTCCTCTCTCCTACTGGTGTGTGTGTGTGTCATATATGTATATATGTTACTCTGTCTCTCACATTGTACCGTGCTACAGAACTTATTGGCGCTTTATAAATACTTGTAACTGTTTATGTTGGATGTACTCTATCTCCTTTTTTTTCCCCTCGGTCATTAAAATCCAGCTGTTTGTGAAGCATTTCAATGAGCAATCAATCACATTAGAGGTTTGACAATGGATGTTGTGGAGTACAAACAAAAAGGATAACCTCTCTAGGTTTACAATACCGCATTTTGCGGTTAACAATGACTTTGTTATAAATTGTAACTTTACAAAACCTGCAGTTAAGCCACTTTAGGCTAGGGACAGATGAGCGCATTTTCTGCGGCCACCGTCAAAATGTACGTCGATGCGTGCGCACGCATTTTTTCACGGAATACGCTTAAGTGGTCAGACGATGCGCAATTCTGGACGTATTTCATGACGATGGGGTGAAAAGAAGTCTAGGGAAATCCGGCTGTTTGAACGTTATGTTGGCCGCACACTAGCAGCGTCTGACATCTCCTAATCACGCACACACGCTGCTATGCGGCCGCAGCGCACTCTGTACGTCAGTACCAGCGGTTTAACGTTCTCGAAAAAATGCGTTCATTTTCCACTTGCGTTGCGCGGCCGGACTTTTGTGCGACCGTACTTCGTATATTGGCTGTCATTGCCCGGCATCTGCTGCTAGTGCGGCCGTGATTATGTGCGCCAGAACGCGCGTTCGCACTGCCTCAGTCTGACCCTAGCCTTAAACAGCATTGCAACTCCTAACTGATGCATGAAAGAAACATTTTTTTCTTCATGGGCTTTTTTAATGCGTAGATTTTGCTACTCTAGGGTTGGTCGTTACCAGTTTACACCAGCCCACCATCCTGATAACATCAATGTAATATTTAAAAAAAAATGTGAGAGAAGGCTGTACAAGTCATTTTCAGAGAACTTTCAACAATTCAAATTTGTGATTAGAAAGCTATAACTGTTTTTTTTTTTCAAAACAAAATAGTTTCACGTTCACAAAAATATAGAAATATTATGCCTAATATTATGACTTTTTCTTTCCTGTTACAGGTGATATGTATGAAGTTGGAGCAGAAAGTGGAAGATATTATTGTCTTAATGTTCCTTTAAGAGATGGAATAGATGATCAAAGTAAGTAAATGTTAATGACAGCTACATGTGTTGGTGGTTCTTCTTTTTAAGCTGTTTGAATGCAAATCATTTTGGAAACAAGAACCTTCGTAATTTTGTTTTTGTTTACATTTTAAGAAACCTTATTTGCAAACTAGAATATAACATTCATTTTAACATAAACCATATTTAAAAATCATGATTTTCAATCAACAATCAAGCATATGCAGGGTACAGAAAATCTTTGAATTTGTAATATTTTAGTACTGGAAGTACAGTAATAAAAGTTGCTCTTGCATCTCGTACATATCTCTCTCAGGCTAGATATTCTTTTAATGTAATCCTTCAGTATACATTTTTTTCAATTAGAGATGAGGTGACTTTAGTAATCAGAGCAGGTATTCCCACAAGCAGAAAAGTATAGGTTGATGTATTGGTACTGTTAAGAAATATATACACAACAGGACTCTGTAGTAAAGGACTAGAAACTTTGATCTGAAATGATAGACTTCTGTTTTTAAAGCTTCAAACCTGTATAATTATGTGTTCTCTGCAGCTAGATGTGATAATTATGCTGATTGCTCTGCATTCTCTTGAAGGTTATAGACACCTTTTCCAGCCAGTCATCAAGCAGGTGATCGACTTTTATCAGCCGACCTGTATAGTTTTACAGGTAAGCAAACTATTTATACTGCGTGTGTTTTTAAATTAGAAAAAAATATTTATTTTCATAGAAGGGTAGGAATTTTCAGATTCAATTTTGAGCTTCAAAATAATAAAAAAAACTCTTAATTTGTCGGACTCTTTTGTAGCGTGTATTGTACTGCCAGATAAAGCTGTATACAGTAGAAATAGAAACAATGTTTGCATCATTGCTCTTAAAATCAAAGCTGTTTATATCTGTGTATAAACAAAAATATCAATATACACTTAATATCAGTGTATCCAATGTACAGTTGTGTTCAAAATTATTCAACCCCCACTGAAATTGAGTGTTTTGGCCAGTTTGACATTGATTTTGATCATTCAGTCATCTTGCTTACAATTAAATCAAAGAGGCACGTGTAGGTCAGACAAATATAACATAACATTTATAATGAAATAACCACAAATGTCTTTTCTGTGCTCACATCATTATCAGTTTTCTTCAACCCCCAAGTGACATTCAATCTTAGTACTTAGTACAACATCCTTTTACAGTTATAACAGCTTTTAAACGTGAGGCATAGCTTGACACAAGTGTCTTGCAGCGATCTACGGGTATCTTCGCCCATTCGTCATGGGCAAAAGCCTCCAGTTCAGTCATATTCTTAGGCTTGCGCACTGCAACTGCTTTCTTTAAGTCCCACCAGAGGTTCTCAATCGGATTTAAGTCAGGTGACTGCGATGGCCACTCCAAAATGTTCCAGCCTTTAATCTGCAACCATGCTCTAGTGGACTTGGAGGTATGCTTGGGATCATTGTCCTGTTGAAAGGTCCAACGTCTCCCAAGCCTCAGGTTTGTGACGGACTGCATCACATTGTCATCCAATATCTCCTGGTACTGAAGAGAATTCATGGTACCTTGCACACGCTGAAGCTTCCCTGTACCTGCAGAAGCAAAACAGCCCCAAAGCATGATTGACCCCCCGCTATGCTTCACAGTAGGCAAGGTGTTCTTTTCTTCATAGGCCTTGTTCTTCCTCCTCCAAACATAGCAATGATACATGGGCCCAAACAGTTCTAATTTTGTTTCATCAGTCCACAGAACACTATCCCAAAACTTCTGTGGTTTGTCCACATGACTTTTGGCATACTGCAGTCGACTCTTCTTATTCTTTGGAGACAGCAAGGGGGTGCGCCTGGGAGTTCTGGCATGGAGACCTTCATTACGCAGTGTGCGCTGTATTGTCTGAGCTGAAACTTCAGTACCCACATCTGACAAATCTTTTCTCAGTTCCTCAGCAGTCACACGGGGACTTTTCTCCACTCTACGCTTCAGGTAGCGCACAGCAGTCGAAGTCAGCATCTTCTTTCTGCCACGACCAGGTAGCATTTCAACAGTGCCCTTTGCCTTGAATTTGCAAATGATGCCTCCTATGGTCTCTCTTGGTATGTTTAACATCTTTGCAATCTTCTTATAGCCACTGCCCTTCCTGTGAAGAGTAATCACCTCTTCTCTTGTCTTCCTGGACCATTCTCTTGACTTCACCATGTTTGTAACCACACCAGTAAATGTCTAGAAGGAGCTGAGTATCACAGTCATTTTAAAGCTGCCTAATTGGTGCTTATTATGCTTTATTGCTGCTCCGTGACATCCACATGTGTTTTCAATACCTGATTGAAAACACTTGAATGAACCTCTGTTCTTCAGAGTGGTAGTCTTTAAGGGGTTGAATAATTGTGTCAATGAAGAATTCACAAAAGAAACATTTACTACTGTATTACAAAACCAATTGATGTCATTTTAGTTGCATATGGTTCTTTAAAAAGTCCTTGTAGGATTTCATTCTGAATACAATTACAAATGTACACTAAATTCCCTAAAACCCTTTACAGCATTGGGGGTTGAATAATTTTGAACACAACTGTATATTAGTAGAAATATAAACATTGGTCACATGACATTAAATAAAAGTATCGGCAAGTACCCGGGGGGGGGGGAGTATTGGTACTCCTACTCGGCCTTATAAAAATGGCATCGGTGCATCCCTAATTGATACACGGTTATATGTAGACAGCACTGGTAATTCAATCTGACTCTGTTTATACCAATTTTGCCCATTCCACCTGGTTATATGGCCTTGATTTATTATCATCCCCAATCCTGATGTATTGACATACTGATGGGTTTTTGTTTGTGCAAAATACACACCTGAGGTACTGCATTGCCTTTCCCACTAACTTTCAGTTTTTACAACTATGAGGGAATCCTAATTATGGTCGTGGAAATATGGGCGTTTAAGCAATCAGATTTGGTGATAAAAATATAAAAGGTTCTTTTGGACTTTAGCTTAGCGTTTAGTAGTCTTGGCCTCTTTTTGTTTGAAGGTCTCACTCCAGTTACAGCTTTCTTTGACATTGTGCACAATAGTTCCCTTTTATTTTGATCAGACTTCCATATGTTAACCTCGTTTACTGCATGAGGATTAAGTGGTTGGGAAGTTTGAAATCATAGGTTCACACACATTCGTCATACAACCGTTCTTAAACATTGCAGAGTTTTCACTGGTTTTATAAAATATTTGAATAAAGTTAGATTTTTATTTTTAAATATTGTTTTATTTGTACTTAGCAGTTACCAACAAGAAGGAATACCGTTAATTGATATATCCTGGATTCTGAACTGAATAAATCAGATATCTCATAAGATTACACAATATGAAGATTGCATCTATACTCTTAGGCCCGTGTCAGACGAACACAGTGTTCACGTCCATGTTGCCGCACCATTTAACGTCCGTCGTAGCATAGAATCCTGAGCAATAGAGACCCACACATGAAGTGCGTCCGCACCGAACTGCGCACGCACGTTGCACCGGACGCAATTTAGGCAAGAACGTCAAACCGCTAGAACGGACGTGCAGAGTGCGCCACTTCTGCGTAACATTCTGTGTGAGTGATGAGATGTCAGACGCAGCGCCTTTGTGACGTCCAGCACCTTGGCGCACAAAATGGCTTTTCATATC
This sequence comes from Leptobrachium leishanense, assembly GCA_009667805.1. Taxonomy (NCBI): domain Eukaryota; kingdom Metazoa; phylum Chordata; class Amphibia; order Anura; family Megophryidae; genus Leptobrachium; species Leptobrachium leishanense. The sequence continues at coordinate 204,649,934 of CM019065.1, read as the reverse complement.
ATGTATCAATTTTTATCATTTTTCATATTAATTTTGTTTCCCATAGTTCCCTTTTTTTTCCTACGTCCGTCAAGAAAAACAGATTGTGTGGTGTACAGTATCGTGTACAGTATCTTCCGTCAGTACGTCCGTCCGTTGTGCATGGACGCACAGTGCGCTCAGAATGCCCTCGCCTGACATTAGCCTTAGGCACTTTAATACTAAATAAGCAGGTCACTAGTTTACAATGTTCCTTTATAGTTCTTTGTTCAAATGAGAGGTATAAGAGGCAGGAGATTAATGGGGAGGATGAAGATGTATCACACATTTGAAATATAATGGCTTAATGGGCAGAAAATGTGTTGGCATACTGTGGTGACAAGCCCCTAATACTTGAGATCTGGAGGGTTTCCCTGAAAATCTGTGTAATAATCATTTCTTCTTGATGAGATTTGACACAGAAAGTGCTGACTGGTCCTCTCCTCCTGTTTCCAACCCCAACCCTTCTAGATTGAGTTCCTACGGGAATAGGGCCCTCATCTCCTCCTGTACTGTTTGTCAAATGCTGTTCAAAGTATTGTAACCCTGTCTATACTATGCCTATTGTACAGCGCTGTGGAAAATGCCGGCGCTTTATAAATAAAGATTAATAATGAGACTTCACGCTACAGAAACATTTGGAGTGTCCTGCACTGTGTTAAGCAGATTTAAAGTGCATTACATTAAATGGTAAATTCAGACTTGATATGTTTGTTTTGACCTTGTTTGACAGTTTGTTTCACACCACCCAGCTGGACACTCCTGGTCAGGCACACATTCAAATGTCCAGTTGTTGCAATGGTTGAAAAAATTCTGTAAAACTGAATTGAGTCATTTGCACTTTCACCAGTCCACTCTTTTTTGCATTGCTGCTCACGATAGATTCCTTTTAGCACGGGCTACAAAGATTGGCCAAATGACACAACCTCACAATTAATAAAATTTTGCATATTACCGCCATGTCTGTTTTTTTAGGATTTGTACATTCACACATTTTTGCCTGCGAGTATATACAATGGTAGCATTTTTTTTCTTTAAGAGTTTTTACATGTTTTCAAATGCTATGAATATATGTAACAATTTGGTTTTCCCCATCCATTTTCAGTGTGGTGCGGACTCACTTGGCTGCGATCGACTAGGTTGCTTCAACCTGAGCATAAGAGGACATGGGTAAGCTAAAAGCTGAAGAACAGTGAATTCTAAGTACTAGTTCAGACTGTTAGATCAAGGGAAGGGCTGTAGTTGTTTAGTGTAGTTTTCAGAGTGCTTGCCACTAATGTATCAGCTCACATTCCAACTCTCTAGTAGAGAAGTCTCAAAGAGAAACCTGTCATGTACAGTCAGGGACCATATATAACCAGGACATCTCCTTTAGGAAGTCAATTATGTCTCACAGAGAGCCAGAAAATCTGCAGTATTGTTTCCTGCAGCATGTGAATACTGCACACAGCAGGGAAGCACTTTCACAAAGTCAAATAATCAGCGAATATTAGTGAACATTTTTACACCCATAAACTATGAAAGGGACAGTAATTGTAGTCCTTGGGTCATTTTATCAACATGTTTGACTACAGGCATATAAGATTCCGTAATAAAGATTATACAATGCAGATACACATCTACACTGTGTGCACAATTATTAGGCAAGTGAGTATTTTGACCAAATAATCACTTTTATGCATATTGTCAAACTCAAAGTTGTATGAACTAGAATGCTTATTGGATTTAAGCATATCAGGTGTTGTGTATTTGTGTAATGAGTGAGTCTGTGCCCTTAGGCCGGGTCCACACGGTACGCTTTCTTTAACGCACATTACCTGCGTTAAAGTAAACCAGCGTTGCACTCGACGCCTGCCCACTCCTCCTTGCGCGATATTCCATAGGAGGATTGCGCAGCCCCGTCGACGCACATCCTAGCACATCGACAGTGATGATGTGCTAAGATTCACGTTGACGGGGGCTCCGCTATCCTCCTATGGAAGATCGCACGAGGGGGTCGGCGTCGAGTGCGACGCTGGTTTTCTTTAACGCACGTAATGTGCGTTAAAGAAAACGTCCCGTGTGCACCCGGCCTAAAAATGACGCACGCGTGCGTCTAAAAATGACAGAAGACATCAGTAGAGACCAGATGATGCGTTATTTTTGACGCACGTCGTATAAACGGACTTTTGAGTAGGGGAAAAAAAAGCTGGTCTAGAAGAGTTGAATAATAATTTCACTAAAGTTGAAACAAGAATAGAAAAAAAATAATAAACGAGGGGGACCTATATTCCATACCTACCTAGTGTACGGACGACAACAAATTAGGTACCGAACTTGACACACACGATGCTGGGTGCCCTTTGGACGGTGCCTGACACTTTCCACACACACCAAGCCTCAGTTCCCTCACCGGACTCTACCAAAACGCAGCCAGAGGGGAGGAAATATTACTAATACCCTCCTACTGCAAAATGAAACAGCGCAGAGCAGCTTTTACACAGAGAAAACGAGCAAATGTCCTATTCCTATTCAGTGCGAGCATCAAACGCTTTCACGTTCACTACATTTCTTGCAGTAATTATACAGACACCCCGTTTCCCTGTATGGTCTCTCCCGGCCTTTGACACGTCCCGCCTCCCCGAATAGAAACACACAGGCCATTCAAGTCCGCATGCACGACGCCAGATGTCGCGTCAAACCTAGCGCAACAGGAGTTATGTTTTGAGGACGGCAGTCTGCCGCGCGCGTTATGAGTAGCGAGCGTTATTCTTGTGGTTATGTGCACCCGGGCTAATTATATGCAGTAACGCACGTTAGTAACGCACGTTACAGCGTGCAAAAAAAGTCCCGTGGCCCCCCGGCCTTAGGAGATCAACACCCTAAATCAAGGTGTACACAACGATTAGGCAGCTTCTTTTCCTCAGGCAAAATGGGCCAAAAGAGATTTAATGGACTCAAAAGTCAAAAATTTTAAGTCTTTCAGAGGGATGCAGCACTCTTGAAATAGCTATGGTATTGGGGTGTGATCACTGAACAAGCAAAACATTTTGATGCAAATAGTCAACAGGGTGGCAGGAAATGTGTTGAGGAAAAAAAAAGTGCAAATTAACTGCCAAAGATTTGAGAAGAAACAAATGTCAAGCAACCAGGAACCCCTTCATCTCCAGTGCTGTCATATTCCAGAACTGCAACTTTCCTGGAGTGCCCAGAAGTACAAGGTGTTCAGTGCTCAGAGACATGGCCAAGGTATGGAAGGAAGAATCCCCACCACCACTGAACAAGACACATAAGTTGAAATGTCAACACTGGACCAAGACGTTTCTGAGGACTGATTTTTCAAAGGTTTTATGGACTGATGAGATGAGCATGACTCTTGATGGACCAGATGGATGGGCCCGTGGCTGGATCAGTTACAGGCACAGAGCTTGACTCAGACACCATCAAAGTGGAGGTGGGGTACTGTTATGGGCTGGTTTTATTAAAAATTAGCCAGTTGGACATTATCAGGTTGAAGATGGACTCAAAATCAACTCACAAACCTACTGCCAATTTTTAGAAGATCCTTTCTTCAAGCAGGGGGACAGGAAAATGTCTGCATCTTTCAAGACCATGATATCATGTTATGCAGGACAATGCTCCATGGCATGGAAGTACTCCACTGTGTGGCTAGCCAGTAAAGGCCTTTAAAAATGAGAGAATAATGACATGGCCCCCTTCCTCTCCTTACCTAAACCCTGTTGAGAAATCGTGGACCCTTATTAAGGCCAGTGTCAGACGAGTGCACTAGGTGCGCCTGTACTGACGTGGCCACCAGCGTCCGTCGCAGCGGTGCGACGGGGCCAGCCAGACGCTGTTTTGCGCGCAACAGCGGCCGTGCTACGTCCGTGCAGCAGGCCTCTCCGTCAAAGCGCTAGGACGCACGTTGAAGGAGCTGCAAAGCGCGATCCTCCATAGGAGGATCGAGCCTTGCAGCGCTGAGCGCATTAACTACGCTCAGCGAGGCGGCCAGACGGGCGTTGAGTGGAAAGAACGTCCACTCTCACGGACGTTCCTTCTGCTCTTTAAAATGCTCGTCGGAAACTGGCCTAAACGGGAGATTTACGGCGAATGGAAAACCGTACACCTCTCTTGGTAGCTGTGGTTGCTGCTGTACAAAAAGTTGATTGGCAGTTTCTTGATCTGTTGACGGCCTTCATGGATGGAAGGCTTAGGAATGTTATTGAAAAGAAGGGTGGTTATATTGCTCACTGACTTTGTTTTGAAAATGTCAGAAATGTTTCTTTGTAAATTTTGAATTTATTTTTATCTAAGTGAGCGTAAAAAAAAAAAAGTGAGATGGACAAAAATTTATTTACTTGCATAATAATTCTGCACACTAATAGCCCAACAAATCTCCTAAGAAAGCCAAAACCTAACTTTTACTTTATTAAATATTCAGTATTCAGGTTTGAGGTTTATTAACATTTTGGATTGACTGAGACCACTGTAGTTGTTGTAATGAAACTAACCCTCAGAAATACAACTTGCCTAATATTTGTGCACACAATGTAGAATGTATTCGAGAAGTACATAGTCTTTTATTGTAATTTCTTTTTTACAGGGATTGTGTTCAGTACGTGAAAAGTTTCAATATTCCATTACTTGTACTGGGAGGAGGTGGCTATACAGTGCGTAATGTGGCACGGTGCTGGTAAGTAATTTAATCTATAATTTGACAGGTTGAAAAACAATGATTATAAACAGTATTTTACGGTCAATAATACTCATTGATTGTGTTATTTCTTGCTTTTATGTGAACTCGTCTTTTGAGTAGGGGAGGTAATTATTTTTAGCCTTTCAATCTTTTCCAATCAGGTGTTTTTCAAACTTAAAACTCAAACATCTTGGTCAGTTTTGACTGTTTTGCATCGTAGGTGAAAAGGGCTGCAAAATGAGTACTGCAGAAGACTTTACTGCAGGGCTGTCCAACTCCAGCCCTCAGATGTTTCTGAACTACAACTTCATGATTCCCTGCTCTGCTATTACATTCAAAGAGTTCAGGGAATTTAATTTCTTAAACATCTGGGAGACCAGAGTTTGACAACCCTGCTATAGTGACAGTTAAATACCATTAAGAAGGCTTATACTTTTTGCTATTATGTTCAAATGGTAATATTCTTTGTAACAAAGCTCAAAAAAAAGATTGATCCGTTTGTATAATTCAGTATTGGAATAACTGAATTCTTGCACACAAGAGTATCAAACTAATTTTGAATCCTTTTCTATTGAAGGACATATGAAACATCTTTGCTGGTTGATGAGACCATCAGTGAAGAGCTCCCATACAGTGGTATGTAGAATTATGCTTGTTTCTTCTAGCTATAGGACAATAAATGTTGTGTTCCGTGGTTTAGGAGATTGTACCTTTTTTATAAGCCCATTTAGCTATTCAAATTATGATTCCGAATGTGGCGTTTATCAATAGTGATAGAAGGCTGCATGTGATAGGTGAGCATACAGCAAACAACGCACATGGGACGTTAAACGCAAGGGATGGAATAGAACCGCAAGTTGCGTGATTTCCAATTTCAGGTTTGGTGAATACAGCTCTCTTTCTGATGTTCTCTGCATCTCTCAATTGTGGGTATCCCTACACTTTTTCAGATCTTCTCAGAGCATGTTTGCTGGTTAATGTTAATTTGATTGGAAAAAATGTTTTCAAAGTATTATCCATTTATTACACTTTTAAAGTACAACTATATGAGTTGTGTCTCAGTGCACATGTTCTTAATGTTCACTAGGTGTCTCCCTTGTACCATATCATTACTTATGTTCCCTGTATTGGTTATTGTAAAATGAGGACCGTTGCACCCTCTGGAGTACAACATTGTGCAGGAATACACACAGCCTGGCAAAAAAAAGCCACATACTCCAAAATTTCATTTGTCCACCTTTTGCTTTGTTTACGGCACACATTCGCTGTGGCATCGTTTCAATAAACTTATGCAATGTCACAACATTTATTTCCGTCGAGAGTTGTATTAATTTCTCACCAAGATCTTGTATTGATAATGGGAGAGCACTACGTAAAGCCTTTTTCGGCACTTCCCAAAGATTTCAGTGGGGTTAAGGTCTGGGCTCTGTGGCAGCCAATCTATGTGTGAAAATGATGTCTCATGCTCCCTGAACCACTCTTGCACAATTTGATCTCCATGAATCCTGGCATTTTCATCTTGGAATATGCCCGCACCATCAGGGAAGAAAAAAATCTATTGATGGGAAAAACCGGCTCATTCAGGTAGTGAGATGGCCTCATTTATTTGCCTGCTGAAACCTATTAATCACTGTAGTAATTATACAACATAAGCCTCTTATATGCTTGGTTAAATCCAGATGGTGTCTCTTATTTTTTTGGCCAGGCAGTGTATACCATTATATACCTACCGTCTGTACTCATCTGTCTGTACTTATTATAATGACAATTTTGTCACTTTGTGCAATAGAATGATGGCGTTTGAACTAATCAGACAAGCTAAGGGGGGTTGTTGGGTAGGACCAGTCTTGCTTTAGAAAGGTATAAGCCAAAATATTTCAAATAGTGCGTTAGACGCACTTTTGGACTTTCTGTCAATGTTTCGCTTCAACCATGTCCTCTGGATTGATACCAGTTCCTAATATACCTACATCTTTGTGAAAGCCAAAGGAATATCCTGCAGTGTGTCTGGAGCTTTCCGGTTTACTTACATTTTGGTTAAGGTTAGAACGTTAAAGGAGCATCCTGATTGGCCTAGTGTCTTCTTGCTTTCTGTGCTGCTCCCTGCAGACTTTGCAAAACCTGTTTGTTTTCTTTTCTTTTCCCTAACTTAAGCAACTTGGAGAGCTTCTGCTGCATGCTGGAATTTATTGTTATTGTTTATTTCATAGAATACTTTGAGTATTTTGCACCTGATTTCACCTTGCATCCTGACGTAAGCACCAGAATTGAAAATCAAAACTCCAGACAGGTAAAGTGTTTAACCCCTTTGCTGCCGAGCCACTTCAAAAGTGTGAGCTCATTGGCATCATTTCCTTTTTCACCAGGTTTAAACAGTATTTGAAGTCATGTTTTATTGTAACTCAGACAAATGATATATCGGTTGTTTTCATCACACTCAGCAACTTTTGACATCGACACCTTATCACGTTGCATTCTGCAGATGGAAGTAATTGTGATCTATAGTCTTCTGCTATTTTTAATTGGGGGTTTTTTCCCCCAATTTATAAAACATTGTGCATTATGTGTATCCATCCACAGCACCTGTATTCAAATTCCATTTTGTTTTTGGAAGGTTTTAGCTTTGTAAGCTTGTTTGGAAAGAAAGACTAGAATAGGAGGATTCAAAGAACAAATCCTTTAATCAATGTTTAGAGACTTATACCTTATACAGGCATCAGCTGACCTCCTATCAAACCTTTGTACTGTTAACACATCTTAAGGCTTTTGTAAACACAGATGAGCTTTGCCAAACATTAAAGCTTTTGTGTCTTTGCAGTATCTGGATCAGATCAGACAAACCATTTTTGAAAACCTTAAGATGCTGAACCATGCACCCAGTGTTCAAATTCACGATGTCCCATCAGACTTGCTGAGTTATGAACGCACCGATGAACCAGATCCTGAAGAAAGAGGTTCAGAGGACAACTACACAAGGTAAGTGCACTGACAGACTGTTTCCTACCAAACAGTCTGAAGAGTCTAAAGCACGCCAGACAGATTGCATACTGCGTAGTAGGGATGCACCGAAATGAAAATTTGGGACCGAAACTGCACCATGAGCTTGGCCGAAACCGATACCGAAAATGACTTTCTAGATATGACTATATATACACGTACTGTGTATACATGTGTCTGGTGTGTGTACTATATATACAGTTGCAAGAAAAAGTATTTGAACCCTTTGGGATTACGTGGAGTTTTGCATGAATTGGTCATAAAATGTGCTCTGATCTTCATCTAAGTCACAACAATTTGAAAAACAGTCTGCTTAAAATAATATAACACAAACATTATATGTTTTCACGTGTTTATTGAACATAACATGTAAACATTCACAGTGCAGGGTGGAAAAAGTATGTGAACCCCTAGCCTAATGACTTCTCCAAGAGCTCCTAATGACTTCTCCAGGAGTGAGCCAACCTTGAGTCCAATCAGTGTGATATTATTGGATGTGTTGCTGAAAGCTGTCCTGCCCTTTAAAAACACACACCAGTTTTGGGTTTACTGGTTTCAAGAAGCACTGCCTGATGTGAACCATGCCTCGCAGAAAAGAGCTCTCAGAAGACCTACGATCAAGAATTTTTGACTTGCATGAAGCTGGAAAGGGTTACAAAAGTATCCTCAAAAGCCTTGATGTTCATGTGTCCACGGTAAGACAGACTGTCTACAAATGGAGAAAGTTCAGCACTGTTGCTACTCTCCCTAGGCGTGGTCGTCCTGTAAAGATGACTGCAAGAGCACAGTGCAGAATGCTTAATGAGGTAAAGAAGAATCCTAGAGTGTCAGCTAAAGACTTACAGAAATCTCTGGCACATGCTAACATTTTTGTTGACACATCTACAATAAGGAAAACATTAAACAAGAATGGAGTACATGGGAGGACACCACGGAGGAAGCCATTGCTGTCCAAAAAGAATATTGCAGCACGTTTGAAGTTTGCAAAAGAGCACCTGGATGTTCCACAGCACTACTGGCAAAATATTCTGTGGACAGATGAAACCAAAATTGAGTTGTTTGGAAAAAAACACACAACACACCAACATCAAAACCTCATCCCCACTGTAAAACATGGCGGAGGGAGCATCATGGTTTGGGGCTGCTTTGGTGCCTCAGGGCCTGGTCGGATTGTTGTCATTGATGGAAAAATGAATTCCAGAGTTTATCTAGACATTTTGCAGGAAAACGTAAGACCATCTGTCCGCCAACTGAAGCTCCGCTGAGGATGGGTGATGCAACAGGACAATGACCCAAAGCATACAAGTAATTCAACAAAAGAATGGCTTCAACAAAACAAAATACGCCTTCTGGAGTGGCCCAGTCAGAGTCCTGACCTCAACCCGATTGAAATGCTGTGGCATGACCTTAAGAGAGCGATTCACACCAGACATCCCAAGAATATTGCTACACTGAAACCGTTTTGTGAAGAGGAGTGGTCCAAAATTACTCCAGATCGTTGTGCAGGTCTGATCTGCAACTACAGGCAACGTTTGGTTGAGGTTATTGCTGCCAAAGGAGGGTCAACCAGTTATTAAGTCCAAAGGTTCACATACTTTTTTCACCCTGCACTGTGAATGTTTACATGTTCTGTTCAATAAAAGCATGAAAACCTATAATGTTTGTGTTGTATTATTTTAAGCAGACTGTGTTTTTCAAATTGTTGTGACTTAGATGAAGATCAGAGGGTATTTTATGACCAATTCATGCAAAACTCCACGTAATCCCAAAGGGTTCACATACTTTTTCTTGCAACTGTATATATTAGTGATGCTCCGAAATGAAAATTTTGGAACGAAACTGAAAATTACTTTTTTCCCTACGATTTATTTTAAGATAGTTTTTAGTATAATTGTATTAATACTAGACTTTATTAAATATCATGAATTTAAATTAATCCACATTAAAATGTTTAAGATATTTTTGTCCTATTTTGGTGGAGTTATTTTGCATCTAGTGCATACATTCATCTGTAAAATTTTTGGGGACACACACATTTTATAGTTGCAGAAGACATTTACACATCCCAGCAATTCAGAGAACTCTGCAACTATAAACTTTATTATTTGCTGTGTGGAGGTTTTTAATCAAATTTTTTTGCCCTCCAACACAATTTAAATGCGTAGATATATACAGTCAGGTCCAGAAATGTTGGGACATCGACACAATTCTAACATCTTTTGCTCTATACACCACCACAATGGAGTTGGAATGAAACAAACACAATGTGCTTTAACTGCAGACTGTCAGCTTTAATTTGAGGGTATGTACATCCAACTCAGGTGAACGGTGTAGGACTTACAGCAGTTTGCAGATGTGCCTCCCACTTGTTAAGGGACCAAAGGTAATGGGACAGAATAATAATCATGAATCAAACTTTCCCTTCTTAATACTTGGTTGCAAATCCTTTGCAGTCAATCACAGCCTGAAGTCTGGAACGCATAGACATCACCAGACGCTGGGTTTCATCCCTGGTGATGCTCTGCCAGGCCTCTACTGCAACTGTCTTCAGTTCCTGCTTGTTCTTGGGGCATTTTCCCCCCTTCAGTTTTGTCTTCAGCAAGTGAAATGCATGCTCAATGGGATTCAGGTCAGGTGATTGACTTGGCCATTGCATAACATTCCACTTCTGTCCCTTCAAAAACTCTTTGGTTGCTTTTGCAGTATGCTTTGGGTCATTGTCCATCTGCACTGTGAAGCGCCGTCCAATGAGTTCTGCAGCATTTGGCTGAATGTGAGCAGATAATATTCCCCGAAACACTTTAGAATTCATCCTGCTGCTTTTGTCAGCAGTCACATCATCAATAAATACAAGAGAACCAGTTCCATTGGCAGCCATACATGCCCACGCCATGACACTATCACCACCATGCTTCACTGATGAGGTGGTATGCTTAGGATCATGAGCAGTTCCTTTCCTTCTCCATACTGTTCTCTTCCCATCACTCTGGTACAAGTTGATCTTGGTCTCATCTGTCCATAGGATCTTGTTCCAGAACTGTGAAGGCTTTGTTAGGTGTTGTTTGGCAAACTCTAATCTGGCCTTCCTGTTTTTGAGGCTCACCAATGGTTTACATCTTGTGGTGAACCCTCTGTATTCACTCTGGTGAAGTCTTCTCTTGATTGTTGACTTTGACACACATACACCTACCTCCTGGAGAGTGTTCTTGATCTGGCCAACTGTTGTGAAGGGTGTTTTCTTCACCAGGGAAAGAATTCTTCGGTCATCCACCACAGTTGTTTTCCGTGGTCTCCTGGGTCTTTTGGTGTTGCTGAGCTCACTGGTGCGTTCCTTCTTTTTGAGAATGTTCCAAACAGTTGTTTTGGCCACGCCTAATGTTCTTGCTATCTCTCTGATGGATTTGTTTTGTTTCTTCAGCCTAATGATGGCTTGCTTCACTGATAGTGACAGCTCTTTGGATCTCATCTTGAGAGTTGACCGTAACAGATTCCAAATGAAAATAGCACACTTGAAATGAACTCTGGGCCTTTTATCTGCACATTGTAATTGGGGTAATGAGAGAATATCACACACCTGGCCATGGAACAGCTGAGAAGCCAATTTTCCCATTACCTTTGGTCCCTTAACAAGTGGGAGGCACATCTGCAAACTGCTGTAAGTCCTACACGTTCACCTGAGTTGGATGTACATACCCTCAAATTAAAGCTGACAGTCTGCAGTTAAAGCACATTGTGTTTGTTTCATTCCAACTCCATTGTGGTGGTGTATAGAGCCACAGATGTTAGAATTGTGTCGATGTCCCAATATTTCTGGACCTGACTGTATATCTATAATGGCTCAGATGGAGCCTAAACATCAGTCTGTTTCTCTTAATCTATTCTTTTTTTTTAAAGTGCAGAAAAACAAAGCATTATAAAGGGGCAAAAAACAATTCACTAATCTCCTTAGAGATAGTGATAGATGTGAGACCACCCCCAACCAAATTTGGGATTAAACCCTCCTTTATTGCTAGAAAAAAGTTTTCAAAGCAAGTAGAACCTACTTACAAAACTTGCGTAAGGTTGAGAGTGGTATTAAAATTATAAATTTATTATTGGACATTGCCAAACACAAACTGAACAGATATCATCTAGAGAACTCACATTAAAAATCGCATCAATTTACAATGAAACAATAGGTAGTTTGTTGTGGACCCAATATATTGGTACTACTGGCATACAGTGATTGTTATTCAGGGAGCAACTTCTATATGAGACAATACGTTATAACCGAATGGTTTGTGTATATAGGTTTATTAGAGTAATTAGAAGGAGTAGGTTCCAAAAGCAAACCCGTATCTTGGTATAGAAAATATTTTAAACAGACAAATACCTTGTCTTGAATGTGTATACCTTCCATTAATCCTCCCGCCCCTCTTGTCCTCCTAGAGCAGACACCTCTGGCAGGAGGTCAGTGATAAATCACTTTTTCCTTGTCACTGAGAGGCCAGAGGTTACTGCTTGCTCTGATAGTGGCAGCAGCTCCGAGTAGGCAGTTAACCCTTTGTGTGCAGAAATAAATATGTGTAGCAGCTCCTGCCTCTTTCCAATTACAATTATCTCCAGCTAAGCAGCATTGAAAGAGTGCTCGCTCAGTGTCAGCTTGGAATACCAATTTTCGGCTGACCTTTTCGGCTGGTGTTTTGCTTTTTGGCCGAAACTCCGGTGCATCCCTGCTGCATTGGCAATACTGGAACAACTGCTTGCCTACCATTCTGCCTGTGCTGTGTCCACACTATAATAAGGGAGAGTTGTGGATCCAGCAAACGACTGCATTGCAAACTCTACCTGCCAGCACATGCAAAAGAGACTCCCCCACTGACAACAGTAGCCCCTGCATAAAAAGTCTTGATGAGGTTTTTCAGGAGGTGGAATTAAATGGAAGGAGGTGACTGGGGCTGGATTTGCTGTCAGCTGTTTAGGTATTTTTTTAGATCTGTACAACAGAAGTAGACGTGTTGTCATGAAAGTCTGTTTTATACAAAGCAAAAGGAACTTTTTTTAATTTAAGAAGTTATCTCATACAATATGCAGTGGGAGTCTGATTTTGGGAAAAAAAAGTTGAATCCAATATAATCCAAAGACGAAAACGTAGGGGTGTCATTTAGAAAGCACTGGTGTTTGCCAGTATTGCACAAAGTGGCAAAAAAAGCCACGGTTGTAACATTGACAACGACCAACACAGTAGGAGCAGCTTCACTGTGAAGCTTCCCCTACAGCTGTGTGTTTTTTTTGTTTTTTTTTGGGGGGGGTTCTTTCGAACGCCCAGTGTTTCTCACCGTTGCAACTATTGCTATTTTCTCAAGTTGTGCATCATTGGTGCTTTCTGAATATCACCCTTAATGTTGGGAATGGCTTGATTGCTGATCTTCTGTAGGCCGGTTTAATTATTTATTTGCTTTATTATGCTGTGCAAAAACATTTTAATTTACCTCCAAAATAAACTGAAAAACAATTTGAGTATTTTGTCTCTTAATTTATAGGCCAGAAGCTGCAAATGAATTTTATGATGGTGACCATGATAACGACAAAGAAAGTGATGTTGAAATTTGAATCGAAGGACATGATGGGGACCTGTGATTGCACTCCAAGCTGCTTATTTTTTATTTACTAGAGAATTTTAATGACTAATATTCACCATTTCACATGAATTTACATTGGGGTAACTTTGTTGATTTCACAGGGAAGATTTTTGGATTTTTTTTTTTCCATGGAAGGATACAACTTCTTTTGTTATGTCTTTTTTTTAATGTATTTTTTTATAAAGCGTTCAAGAAGAACAACCAGAAAGAAGTACCATACTCTGTTGTAATTTTGTTACAAGACATACAGATACAGGATGAGAATTGTTTAAAGCTGATCACTATCTTGCATAAAAGGATGTAGTCAGATTGCTTTTATTTTTTACCCCATAGAACAAGTTGTATTGTTTTGCTGGCATCTTCAGTTTGGTGATGCTGAGGTATATAGAGCTGTTAATGCACTTGTTACTATGGTGTGAATATTGAACCAAATCCTGTGTAAATGTTGTAAACTGACTTGGGTGTGCTTTAATTGGCTGTAGTATTCATATGTATACTTTGGTAGGCAGATCACTATCAGTGTATAGGTGAAACAATACCTTTTAATGAATGTAAATATTTTTTTTATCTTTAGAATATTGGTATGTGGCTGCACACTCTTATTCCAGGGTATGGTATGTCAGGGGAAAAAAAAACTAGTACTATGTACTACAATTTCAAAAGATTAAAACAGCTCTTACAGTCAAAGGAAAAATCTTACAATTAAGCTGTCTTTTTGAAGAAACTTAAATAAAACTTTACCCAAAAAGATGTTTATAGTTGGAGATTTTTTTTTTCTTCACACATGTTGGCAATATAAGGAACACCGTGGATAGCCCACATTCTTTCGGAGAAGGGAAATGATAATCCGAGGTTTACTGGTTCATTGCAATTGTGTTTCTCAAGTTACTATCGATTATAGTAGCAGTTTGACAGTTAAATATTTGTTTTCCATTCTTGTTACTTTTGTATTGCTTGAACTCCTTTTAGGTATATTTTATCTGACATTTGTTTGGGGGCTTCTTTCCTTTTTCAAAATATTTTGCCTGGACGTCAACAAGCTCAAGAACTTCTACTGTAACATATTATACTTCATCTAAAACTGTAGTTTTGATTGCATTATTTCTATCTTATTCACGGTCTCTAGGTTTTTTTTTTTTTTTTTTTGTAACTAACACACACACACACACTCTCTCTCCCCCTCCATATTTGTAGGTATCAGACTATCTTAATTGGTTTTTAGTATCATTTATATTTCCTTGGTGCCTGTCCTGGAAGAATTCAGTACACAGCACCAGAGTGCAAAGAACATATACAGATTTACCTGAAGGTGCTATAACTCCACCTTCTGTGCGATCAGAATCTTGCCGAGATTTACTTTGTCTAAGTAAATTTCTACTTGCCAAGATTTACTTTGTCGATGGACTTATTCCCTGATAAAGGCTCTTCGGAGCCGAAACATCGTTTTTTTGTTTTATTTTAATGTAAACTTAATACATTTTCACTTTTTATACTCAGTCCCGGAGTGCTTCCCTCTATTAGTATTGGTGTAATGTATATGTTCTTCTGGCCTGATAAAAGCTGAGTATAGAGCTGAAACGCTGACTTGACCGCTTACTAAAGCAATTATTATTATTTGGCAGTCCTTGGGAGTGATGGCTTTTGTTTGTTTCCTTATATATATTATTTTTACATCTGTGCCAATGGCTTCTCAGCCACCTTTGTAAAGAGATAGCAAAAAACTTTTTGGCATAGTTATACAGGTGTTTTTGCATTAGATACTTGTATATGAAATCCTAATTGTACATGTGCCACAAAGCCTACTCAAACCATATTTTGAAGATTTCTAAAGCTGGTCATCAGGTTTGTTCTATAAATTAGAATTTTTTTTGTTATTGCCACACAATTCCCTGCTTATAGAGTAAATCAGTGGAAGCTTCGCAGGACACATCACACACTTCACAAAGCTGCAAAGTGAAAAGCGTTGAGGTTGGCTGTCTCTCTTTAGGTAAGTGGAGGTATCCAAGTACCTATTGAAATATTTGATTTGGTCCCCGGAGTCTCCCTTCAATCACCATAAATATTCTACAAAAGAGTTTCTATTATGACGTTAAGTGTTGTGGATGTATATTATTGTATGTGCAGGTTTCAAGGGTGTAAATTGAACTAGTCTTCAAAGACCACCACTGTCTTGGTTAGACCCTTATCCATGGTAGCATTGCAAAGTTGGACAATACAATACATCTTTAAAGAGTGGTTTAAAGAAATCACACACCTCTAAGGCTGTAGATGTGGTATTTCACATTTTTCTGTGAATTTTTTTCATGCTTGTTTATTTCAAAATGTAAAGGATTTTGGGCTCTATTCCATAGTTGGTGCTAAATTAACCAGAGCTCTTGTAAACTTACCAGAGTCATTATAGACTATGGGGTTAAGTTTACAACAGCTCTGGTTAAGTTGGCACCAACTTTGGAATATTGCCCAATATGTAGTAGCATATGACAACTTGACTTTTTGTGTTTGCTGTTTTGCATTAATGTCTTCCACTTCTTTGAATCCAGTTTATGCACTTATTAATTGAACTTAAAGGAACACTATTGAAAAAAGTGTCCTTATTGCCCTGAATTGAGCAGAGGCTACTGGCAGCGATTGGTCTCGGAGATGGTGATTTTGGCACGCTCTCTGCATGCTGACGTCACTGGCAACCAGCAGCAACTGGCAAATTCAAATTTCCTGGCCGCTGGTGGGGTGGAGTGGAGGAAACTCTTCCACTTCACCCAGGTTTTTAGCAAAATCGGGGCTGGAGGGGATGCACCCCACACATCCTGTCCATTTTATAAATGTAAGTGGTCAGGATGTGTAGAGTCTTCGTTTAATGTAATCCGTACTGCTTCAGACCTAGGAACGATATTACTGGAAACCTAATTCTTTGTTTCGCCTGGTGTTGCAGTAAAGGGTTGTCTGGTGTTTTGTTTTTTTCTTTGATAGTGACTGCTCACAAATCGTTCAGGACTGGTTTCCAGGCTTAGCAACTCTGACTTTAAAGTGACACTCTCATGCCAAAAAGAAGTTAAGGGAGCTACAGCTTTGAGTAGAGAACTGTCCTATCGGACAACCCTCCACTTAGATTACGCACCTGATTGACTTTTGGCACACTGATGTCATCGCTGAGGGTCAACCCCCAGTTGCCAGACCATCATAACCGTGCTGTTTGTCATCCCATACAGAATATCTTCAGCCTAAACGTCCTCCGATGAATGAGTGGTATAATATTGTTCAGTTATGTTACTGTTACTTCGGAGTACTGTTCACAATACGGCAGCTTTTTAAATTCACAAAACACTACTGTCTGTAACAGATCTTTGCTGTACAGTCCGTTTACAATTTGTGTTTGTTTCAGACGGACGTCATTGAACCTTGAAGAACTTTACATTTTGACATCATGACTTGAGCTGCAGAGCAAAGTTTCAATTTCAAAGAAATGGTAACCGAGGCTTCATACATCATAAAGAAAAATTACAAGTTGCAGCATAATAGGTTGAGAAACTTTTTTTGAAGCTACAGTTGTGTTCAAAATTATTCAACCCCCCAATGCTGTAAAGGGTTTTAGGGAATTTAGTGTACATTTGTAATTGTATTCAGAATGAAATCCTACAAGGACTTTTTAAAGAACCATATGCAACTAAAATGACATCAATTGGTTTTGTAATACAGTAGTAAATGTTTCTTTTGTGAATTCTTCATTGACACAATTATTCAACCCCTTAAAGACTACCACTCTGAAGAACAGCGGTTCATTCAAGTGTTTTCAATCAGGTATTGAAAACACCTGTGGATGTCACGGAGCAGCAATAAAGCATAATAAGCACCAATTAGGCAGCTTTAAAATGACTGTGATACTCAGCTCCTTCTAGACATTTACTGGTGTAGTTACAAACATGGTGAAGTCAAGAGAATGGTCCAGGAAGACAAGAGAAGAGGTGATTACTCTTCACAGGAAGGGCAATGGCTATAAGAAGATTGCAAAGATGTTAAACATACCAAGAGAGACCATAGGAAGCATCATTCGCAAATTCAAGGCAAAGGGCACTGTTGAAACGCTACCTGGTCGTGGCAGAAAGAAGATGCTGACTTCGACTGCTGTGCGCTACCTGAAGCGTAGAGTGGAGAAAAGTCCCCGTGTGACTGCTGAGGAACTGAGAAAAGATTTGTCAGATGTGGGTACTGAAGTTTCAGCTCAGACAATACGGCGCACACTGCGTAATGAAGGCCTCCATGCCAGAACTCCCAGGTGCACCCCCTTGCTGTCTCCAAAGAATAAGAAGAGTTGACTGCAGTATGCCAAAAGTCATGTGGACAAACAACAAGTTTTGGGATAGTGTTCTGTGGACTGATGAAACAAAATTAGAACTGTTTGGGCCCATGGATCAACGCTATGTTTGGAGGAGGAAGAACAAGGCCTATGAAGAAAAAAACACCTTGCCTACTGTGAAGCATGGCGGGGGGTCAATCATGCTTTGGGGCTGTTTTGCTTCTGCAGGTACAGGGAAGCTTCAGCGTGTGCAAGGTACCATGAATTCTCTTCAGTACCAGGAGATATTGGATGACAATGTGATGCAGTCCGTCACAAACCTGAGGCTTGGGAGACGTTGGACCTTTCAACAGGACAATGATCCCAAGCATACCTCCAAGTCCACTAGAGCATGGTTGCAGATTAAAGGCTGGAACATTTTGGAGTGGCCATCGCAGTCACCTGACTTAAATCCGATTGAGAACCTCTGGTGGACTTAAAGAAAGCAGTTGCAGTGCGCAAGCCTAAGAATGTGACTGAATTGGAGGCTTTTGCCCATGACGAATGAGCGAAGATACCCGTAGATCGCTGCAAGACACTTGTGTCAAGCTATGCTTCACGTTTAAAAGCTGTTATAACTGTAAAACATGTTGTACTAAGTACTAAGATTGAATGTCACTTGGGGGTTGAATAAAACTGATAATGATGTGAGCACAGAAAAGACATTTGTGGTTATTTCATTATAAATGTTATGTTATATTTGTCTGACCTACACGTGCCTCTTTGATTTAACCCCTTCCCGACCGCTGACGTACCCTGTACGTCCTGTGTTCGGGTCTCCCTTAGACCCGATGACGTACAGGGTACGTCAGCGGCGCCAAATCCCCCTCCCGCCCGATACTCACCTCCCTCGTCGGATCCCACGGCGATCTGACAGGGAGGAAGCCTGCCCATGTGATTTACATGGGCAGGCGAGGCTGATGACGTCGCCACGCTGCGTGGTGACGTCATCAGAAGGTGCCCCCATGTGTTTCAATGGAGGGGAGGGGGGGGCTCCTTCGGAGCCCTCTATCTCCCCAACCATTGAAGCTAGGGAGATGCCGTTTTCACCGCTGGAGAGGGGAGAGCCTCCCCTTTCCAGCGGTGTATGGCATTAACCGTTTCGCCGCCGGATCACGTTGCGGCGCCAATTGGCGCCAAAACGCGATTCGAACCTGGAGGGGGGCTGACATCTTGGATGTCAGCCTAGCCTCCAGGTCCACCCCCACCCACTGACAACCTCACCATATGTGTGAGGATGTCAGTGGGCCAGTTAACCATCTAGCTGCCATGGCAGCTAGATCCATGGCAGCTAGATGGTCATATTTGACATCATTTGAAAGGCCTGATCATGGCCTTTCAAATGATACCAAACATGACCAGGTTTGGTTTAAAAAAATTTAAAAAAAAAAAAAAAAATTATAAATTAAAAAAATGTGTTTTTTTTTTTAAAATTTTTTTGTCTGGGGGGGGTTTAATTAAATAGGACCTAGGCTGACATCTCAAAATAATTAGCACAAAATGGTCAGAATGAGCGCAGCGCACATAGGTGAACTGGCTCAGCAGTGAAAGGGTTAAAAGGTAAAAACATGTAAAAATTGGGTATTTCTATTCTCGGGATAAAATTTGGAAACTATTTAGCCAGGGTCTTTATTGGTGGTTGTAGCTTTAGGGGATTAAATTACGAAAAAGTGTGTTTTTACCATTTTTTTTCATCATATTTCATATTTTTTTTTATAGTAAATTATTGGATATGATGGAAATAATGGTATTTCTAGAAAGTCCATTTAATGGCGGGAAAAAGGGTGTATAATATGTGTGAGTTGAATAAACGAGTAAGAGGAAAATTTGACCTAAACCCTAACAGCGCAGAAACGTAAAAACAGCAGCGGTCACTAAAGGACGGATTTGTGTAAAACCGCCCGGTCACTAAGGGGTTAATTGTAAGCAAGATGACTGAATGATCAAAATCAATGTCAAACTGGCCAAAACACTCAATTTCAGTGGGGGTTGAATAATTTTGAGCACAACTGTAACTGTGGCCAATGCTTGGCATGTAGATCCACTGGCAATAAAAAAGGTTTTAAAGGTTCATATCAGAACCAAAAAAACAAAGAAGAAATTTCCATAAAAGGTACTTTAAATTGTTTTTCGAAGAATATAATATATTTGCTGGAATGCCCCTGCGGCCTGCAATATATAGGCCGCACTAAAAGAGCGCTCAACGTGAGGATATCAGAGCACGTTAGAAATATAAAAGAAGGGTTTGAAAAACACTGTTTCATTGCATTATAAAAGTCATTATAAAAGCCTCCCAGTGGGCCTAAAATTTACAGGGATTAAGCAATTGAATCCAAATGATATAGGGGAAGATTTCCTTAAAAGATTGGGACAGGCGGAGATGCGCATGATCTTTGAGATGGGCACCTTGACACCGGATGGTTTTAAACGATGACTTTGAGGTCACACATTTTCTGTAAGCAGGTTTTTTTCTCGTTTTTTTTGTACATACAATATCACGTATGTGTACCCTGATTTGGGGGATTGAATACATGATATAGTCACAGCCCAATTGTGTACATGTCACTGTTTATACAGGAGTATTATTTTATTTTATATACTGGCCGATACGCATTCACTACCATCTATAATGCCTTCAGCATTATGTTTTATACCACCCAACACTCATTAAGGAGGTTTTTTGGCCTTCACTATCATCTTTAATGCCTTTAGCATTATGTTTTATACAACACTCATTAAGGAGGTTCTTTGGTCTTCACCACATTCACTACATAAATATACATTTATTCAGATGGTTTATAATATTACACCATGTCTATAGGTGTTTATCACTGCTATTGTGGTCACGCACACTGTGTTATTCCCATCCAACACTAGAATGTAATATAGATTATAATTCCACTGTGGCAATTCTGTACATCACATCGCTATATAAATCTCCTCAGATTTATTTTGGTTCTCCTTCCTCTCCTCTTTTCAGAAGACAGCCTGCTTATATAGAGTTATTGGTATTCTATTGCTAGTAATGGATTTTTTTGCATCCTTCCAACATTCCTCTGCATTGTGTATTAATTACATTCTGACCGCAGATAAATCTTTGGAAATCGCGATACCGGACGCGTGCGTATATCCATAATGGTACGCACAGTGCACCGCGATCCCGGACATGAGGTCGTGAAACGCACGGTGGAACGCGGAAGTACCTAATACGCCTGCGCAAGATGGCGCTGATGGCCAGCAACATTCAGAAACTTCAATAAGAGGCTAGAAACGCACGCTGACCACCAATTATACACATGTGGGGACGTTTTTCCTTAATTGTCCTAATTCTTTTGGGTATATATACATGCATATTAGTTCAGTTCTGTATAGACCAGCTGATGAAGCCGTGTTGACGGCGAAACGCGTTCTGGACTCATAGTCTATTTTTATTTGTTTTATTGATTTATTAAATTTTATAAGAACCATTTTCTGCATTTAATGGTCTGTATTGGGTTTGACCTACGAAACCCATATGCCTTCCGTCCTGAGCTTGGAATAGCTCCACCAAATGTGAGTTTCCACTTGCTATTGTTTTATACCATACAATATTTGTGACAGATATACACAAGATTGCGTTCCCCCTTTTTTTTTCTCTCCCACCTTATGGTGGTGATGAGCCTTCTACGTTAAGGAGTGGGTTACCTGAGAAATCATTCCAGATAAACAACCCAAAGGCGCCGATCCACTCAGAGCCAGTGATTGGGCTCTTCGTTTGTGAGTTGATCAACTATAAGAAAATAGATAATATCCATCCATCTGTTATTCTACTGCACTTAGATGTTTGTCTTTCTTTTGTGTTCCTAATCCATCATGTACTATTGTTGGTGACGTCATTTTGAGAAACCATCCGAGTCCCTTTGCGTTTATTCCGCGCTGACCAAATACATATTTTTGTGCATTCTGTTTCTTGGTTTGGGGGAAACCACTAATCATCTGGTTTGGCTGGGTATTCGGAGGTCATATTGTGGGCGCTTACCATTCCTTTCTTCTATGAAACGAGAACTATTTGAAACGCTGGGCCCACCAGACCCCCTTTACTCTAGCGTTTAGGCTGGGTTCACACCTAAGCGTTTTACAGCGCGCTCCTGCGCGCTGTAAAACGCTCAAACAGTGAAATACCATTATTCTCTATGTGGGCATATCACACCTGGCCGTTTCTCAGCGCGCATGAACGCGCTGATAAACGGCCGACGCAAAAAGAAGTTCGGGAGCTTATTTTCGGGCGTACAGCACCGCGTTCGCGGCCATATCATAGCCGTTCGCTTGTTTTTTTCGTATGTGCGAACGCGTGTAAAAAAACGCGCGCATTGCGCGACGCAACGCTACGCCCAGGTGTGAACCCAGCCTTACAACTGAGAGCGTGTGCGTTGAGTTCACCGATTCTCACCCTCACCGGGCCCCACTCGGCTGCGGGCCCCATAGCGCCCACGTGGGTCGCTATGGCGGTAGTTCCGCCACTGGTCTCAAGTATAGATTCCATCTCAAGCAAGGTCTCCGAGTATATTGACCAACTGTAATAACCTCTGGTGATAAAGACTGAATCACATTTGAAAAATACACTGAACATTCTACTGGACCTAGATTTAGTCCTATGGGAGGAGCATTACATATTAGTAACAAGTGATGTAAGGGCCCCCCTTTACAGCAATATCCCGCATCAGAAAGGGATTGCGGCGGTGAGGTCCTTGAGAAAACGGAAGATAGTCTTGGAACAAGTTGCGTATATATTATTAAGAGGCATCAATATGATACTCAATAACAATTATTTCTCGTGTAACAAGGAATTTTTTCTTCAAACTAAGGGACAACCATGAAGACCAAATTTTCCCCTAGTTTCACAAATGTGTTTATGGTGTACTGGGAGGAACCCCTAGTGACCAGCAGGAGAGATGATCTCTTGCTATACAAAATATACATAGTCGATATCATCATGATCTGGGGAGGAGGAAAAGACATCTAAGATCTTTTATCGAAGAAATGAATGCCAAGAAGTTATTTTGCACTACAGTACACACTATGTATCTTTTACTGTTTTAAGGTTTTGAGGACAACACCAACCGCTGGCATCACCAAATGGGAACAATCATCTTTAAATGGACACTACCTTTTGGTGGGTAAAGGTAACCCAGACAGAGTAGCAAGGATACCGGACTTTTCCATTTCTCATGCTCTAATTGTGGAAGCACATCTGCTTTCGTGCTTTTTTAAAAAAAAAAAACATCTACGAAAGAAGTAAGTAAAAGTATAGATCAGGGGGTCGCAGTGGATGTGATTTACTTGGATTTTGCCAAAGCTTTCGACAGTTCCATACAAGAGGTTACCATTTAAATTCAGAAAAATTGGTCTAGACGAAAATACTTTTTCTTGGATAGAACACTGGCTAAAGGAGAGGGTACAGCGAGTGGTCATAAATGGTATTTTTTCAAGATGGACACCAGTGGTAAGCCACAGAGCTGGTCATGTGACCACAGACTATCAGACACAGAGGAGATGGTCTGCAGAGGCTAGGCCAAAAACCCACAAGATATGCCGAGTGCCGCTCTCACCACCCTGGCTGCGATGTAGAAACCTGACACTTCTATTATTCAACGTGGTCTCCAGTAACAGTTCATACTGATCTTGGGTGCGGTTAGGTTTCTCTGCACAATGCTGGGTTGACAAAGTGTTTCATAGGTCAGTGTTTTCGGATGTCTTCTTTCTCTTTTAGGGTAGAGTTGCGTTTCGCTCTTCTCATTCTGGTCTTCATCCTCCAGTGTATTGTTCTTTTGTGATGTCCACAGGTGTCATTTGAGGATCTTCCTCTACACTTTCCATTGACGGTGTTTCTATATCTTCTGCATTTGTTGGCAATACTTGCTCTTCCCTTGTGATCCGTCGACACTGTCTTCTGTTCCCTGTGGATGGAATACCTCAGCTGTTGGATTCAGCAAAGAATTCACTTACTGTTCTGGTAATGGCCAGCTGTGTCAGGGTTGGGGATGATACCAGGGTGACACTGGGGGTGAGGGAAATATGAGCCCAGCGTGCAGTGGTATGCACAGATAAACAGATGGATATGGGTAGAGGAGGGTGGATGGAGATGGTGACTAACCAGGTTGATTGCAGAAGGATGATGGGAATTGTGGATATAATTGCAGGAGCCAGAAATGGGGAATCAGGAACAGGTAGCAGATCAGCGATACAAAGCAACGGTGTTCACTGTTCGTGAGCATAAGCTGTAATGAACCAGCAATGTGTGAGTGTGGGGCAGAGCCCTTTATTTTGTGAGTCACAGGTGTATTGGTGTTTAACTCTTACACTGCTGGTTGCTGGATTCAGGTTACAGGGCAGGAGCAGAACATAAAGTATACCACCAGGGGGGTTTCAGGATGGTGGCAGCCATGGGGCATGACAGTACTTCTCCCTTCACGGTCACACACCGGGTGACCAGGACCATAGAACTGTCCATGGAGTCACTCCAGCGGGTGACAGGACCAGAAGTCCTCGCACCACTGGAGGGCAGAATGGAGGTCAGGAGTGGTAGCGCTGGATTGGGCACATGCCTTTCTCTGATGCCGCCGTGCCTTGGTCTTGGTTTTCTTGTGGTCCGCAGACGTGACAGGAATGTGAGTACCCAGGTGGCACCAAGGTGGATATAGAAAAGCATCCCTGCACTGTATAGGGAGCTAGATCCTCAGGCGAGGGGTCTGGATCAACAGGGGTGTCCTTAGCACGTCTGGCCTTGGAGACAGAGGGAGATAGGAGGCAGAGTCACCAGAGAACCTAGTGCCCACATAGGAAGAAGGCATAGGGGTATGCATCTCCTTTATTTCTCCCGGTTCCCATTCTGGATCTGGTCCATCACTAAGGGAAGGATAGACAGCCATGACTCACTGCTCTCGTTCTCTTTTTCCTCCTCCCCATAATCCCACTCCGGATCAAGCTCATCGCTGGACGAGGAGCAGACATTGCGCCACGCTGTGGGAGTATCAGACCCCAAAGACCCTGTATGTTGACCTGGGGGTCCTTTGGAGCATCGGGCTGTCTGTCGCTTTAAGTTCTTGGAGGCAACGATGTCCTCTGGGTCATATTCAGACAGGGAAGAAGAGCAGGAAGACAGCGGTGGATCGTGCTGGCTTGGAGTGATGGGAGTTGTAAGCGCCATCATAGAGTTCTTGATCTCCAGAGCTTTCTTCAGCCTAACCTTCATAACTTGTTTGAGAGGGATCTGTGCCATAGTTGCAACTGGCATGGACATGATCTCCATAGGGGTTGGTATATCTGCCTCCACAGGTACAGTGGTTTCTACATCCATGGGAAGGACAAGTTCTGGTTCTGTGGGTGCGGTGATTTCAATGTCCATAGGACTTTCAGACTCAACTTCAGAGGTGGACTCCAGCGACACCCTTCTTCTGGGCACAACGGGCACAGATCTTCTGGGGACAGGTCTGGGTGCAGGAGGTTTTCGGGTGCAGGTTTTGGTGCAGGGGGTTTTCTGGGTGCAGGCTTAGGTGCAATCGTTCGTACGGCAGGTCTTTCTGCAGCAGGTTTAGAATTAGGCTAGGGTCAGACTGAGGCAGTGCGAACGCGCGTTCTGGCGCACTTAATCACGGCCGCACTAGCAGCAGATGACGGGCAATGACAGCCAATATACGAAGTACGGTCGCACAAAAGTCCGGCCGCGCAACGCAAGTGGAAAATGAACGCATTTTTTCGAGAACGTTAAACCACTAGTACTGACGTACAGAGTGCGCTGCGTCCGCTAGAGGCGTGTGTGCGTGATTAGGAGACGTCAGACGCTGCTAATGTCCGGCCAACATAACGTCCAGATGCAAGAAGTGTTTTATTGATGATCCGTACAAAATCACGGATGAAACTGCGCATAGTATGACCGCTATTGCGTATTCCGGGAAAAAATACGTCCATTCTTCGAACGCACATTTTCACGGACAACGTGAAAAATGCGTTAGTCTGACCCTAGCCTTAGTGGCTGCAGCAGGCCTGGGATTGCCTTAGAGGTCTACGCACCTGAGCGTGCTTGGGAGTTGCAGCAGACTGAGGTCCAGGTGCTTGTTTGACAACCGCAGGTCTGGAAGATTTTAATGGGCAATTGGATATCCAGTTGGATCCTGCCCCGCAGTATAGGCACAGATTGTTGGTCTGTCTGGGTACGTTCTTCACGGGACAGGGGTTCTCTGTGCTTGTTAGTTGCAGGAATGCACTCCTTAGTCGAGGAGCCCCAAATGTCTTGCAGCAATTTCACCAGGGAATCAGCCAGGTTTTTAAAAAGATACTGGAAGGTCCTTTTCAGTAACTCCACCATAAAGTGCAGAACTGCGGGCTCATTTGTATTAGGCTGGTTCATTCTGTCAGGGTTGGAGATGGTACCAGTGTGGCACCGGGGTTGAGGGGAATATGAGCCCAGCGTGCAGTGGTATGCACAGATAAACAGATGGATATGGGTAGAGGAGGGTGGATGGAGATGGTGATGAACCAGGTTGATTGCAGAAGGATGATGGGAATTGTGGATATGATTGCAGGAGCCAGAAATGTGGAATCAGGAACAGGTAGCAGATCAGCGATACAAAGCAACGTTGTTCACTGTTCGTGAGCATAAGCTGTAATGAACCAGCAATGTGTGAGTGTGGGGCAGAGCCCTTTATTTTGTGAGTCACAGGTGTATTGGTGTTTAACTCTTACATTGCTGGTTGCTGGATTCAGGGTACAGGGCAGGAGCAGAACATGAAGTGTACCACTAGGGGGGGTTTCGGGATGGTGGCAGCCATGGGGCATGACAAGTAGGGATGGGCTGGCGGTTCGATCCGAACAGGAGTTTGATCTGAACATTGCCCGTTCGGCGAACATCGAACATTTCCGCATGTTCGCCCACAATGCACTTTTCCACTGGCCTGAAGCTCGTAATTGGCTACAGCCTTGCACCTGACCACAGGTCAGGTGCAAGACTATGCCAATCAGGGCTCAGAGTCCTGATTGGGCAAATTTTGCCCAATCATGGGCTCACAGAGCTAAGTCCCACAGCACACTATATAAGCTTCCCTGCAGTCCCAGCACGTGTTTTTTTTGCAGGAGTGAGAGGAGATTGTTCTTTCAGTGTGTCTCACAGACGTCTAGCAGATTTCTGTGATTTGTAATCTGTGTCTTCTCACTGCCAGCTATTGGGGTCTCTTTCTTCTAGCAGATAATTATCTGGGAATTGTAATCTGTGTCTTCTCACTGCCAGCTATTGGGGTCTCCCTTTCTTCCAGCAGATAATTATCTGGGAATTGTAATCTGTGTCTTCTCACTGCCAGCTATCAGGGGGTCCCACATACTTCTAGCAGATATCTGGGAATTGTAATCTGTGTGTTGGCACTGCCAGCTGCTGCCAGGCTATCAGGCTGTATCACTGAGGTATAGCATTGTTCTGCAAAATCTGTATATCTTTAATTCTAAATACCATACAATAACACAGTTTAATCAGAGTTCATCTGTTTATCTATTCAGAGAAAAATATGGGTGTTGCCAGCTATCAGCCAGCCTGTATCACTGACGTATAGCATTGTTCTGCAAAATCTGTATATCTTTAATCTATATATCACTCACCATGTCAGAAAGACCAAAAAGGACAGGCAGACGCTCCCAGACACAGATAAGAGGGCAAGCAGCCTCTGTCGGAGGGCTGTGCCCCTGGTCGTCGTGGACGTGGTGCATCCTCTGCAGGGGCACACTTGTCCTTGTTTATAACTGGTGCTGGCCGTTTTAAGCAGCAGCAACATACAGAGGATTTGCAGGATTGGCTAACCAGGCCATCCTCATCCTCCGAGTCCTCTGCCAGCCAGGCTTGTATTGGTTTACAGTCCACTTCAGCTGCCAAAACATCTAATGCAGCCTCCATGTCCACAGCTACTCCTGCCGTAGCCTCCCCACCATACACGGAGGAGTCAGCTGAATTGTTTAACTACAATGACAGTGACATGCTGCTTGAGGATGCGCAGCAACTCCAGTGCTCTGATTCAAACTCTGAGGTTGAGGAAGGGAGTATAATCAGCCTAGAGGGAGGGGGTGCCAGTGACACACAAAGAACTGGCACTCATGTTCCCCCAGCAGCTGCAGCATATTGCGTGGTTGGCTCCAGTGACGAGGAGATAGGGGGTGATGACGACGATGATGAGGTCACTGACTCCACCTGGGTGCTTGATCGAACAGAGGAGTCAAGGGAGGAGGAGGCACAACAAAAACGAGGCAGAATGTCCTCTATGAGCAACCGTAGCCAGTCCAAGGCATCCGATGTCAGAGCTGCTCAGGTGCAGAACGCTGTTGTCTCGCAGCACACGTCTAGGATCTCTGCTGTCTGGGAGTTCTTCACGACATGTGCAGCAGACTGCAGTGTTGCTATTTGTAAGCTATGTTGGAAGAGGATCAAGCGTGGGAAAGACATCCCACGCTTGGGTACCACGTGCTTGAGGCGACATATGACCACCTGCCACGCATCCCGTTGGCACAACACTTTGCATAGGTCCTCCTCCTCATCTGTCTCTACCCCCACTATATGTCCTGCCATGTCATTGCCTACAACCTCCACTGACAGGGATGATGCTACAGTAATGGGTGTACCACATCCTTCCTCTGAATCTGCCAGCATCTCATCAGCTGCAGATTTATGCAGTCAGATTTCATTGCCCCAGCTGCTGCAGCAGCAGAAGAAAAAATATTGTCCCAACCATACACATGCACAACGTCTAAATGCCAGCTTGGCAAAATTACTCGCATTACAGCTTGCTGCCTTTCCAGCTGGTGGACTCTGCTTCCTTCCGTGAATTTGCCGAATGTGCTGTACCACAGTGGCAGGTTCCAAAACGCCATTTCTTTTCATGGAAGGCCATTCCAGCACTATACCAGCACGTGGAAGACAATGTTATGGAGTCATTGGGAAAGGCAGTCAGCAGCAAGGTGCACATTACTTTAGACACGTGGTCCAGCAAGCATGGACAGGGCCGTTACATTTCCTTCACTGCACACTGGGTAGCTCTGCTTGCAGCTGGGACGGATCCAGGACGGGGCTCTGTGCTGGAGCTTGCTCATCCACCACACCTCCAGAAAGCTGCTTATATGAGGTCTGTCTGCTCCACCTCTTCCTCCTCCTCTGTCTCTGGCGAAGTGGCAGTTAAACCGATGCGTGGCAGGGGCTACGCAATGGCTCAAGCAAAAAGATGCCATACTGTGCTTGAGCTGGTTTGTTTAGGGGACAGGAGCCACACCGGGCCAGAAATTCTGTCAGCTCTGCAGGGGCAGGCACAGAGATGGTTAACACCACGCCAGCTTGAGCTGGGAATGGTCATCTGTGATAATGGCAGCAACCTTCTCTCCACCCTACGCCTGGGTAAGTTGACGCATGTACCATGCCTAGCACACGTCCGAAATCTGGTGGTACAGCGTTTCCTAGGGCTGGCAGAGCTTCTCAGCCAGACCAGAAAAGTCTGCAGCCACTTCAGACGGTCATTCCCAGTAAGTGTTCACCTGGCAGAAATTCAAAAGAGAATTCCACCTTCCCACAAACCGCCTGATCTGTGGCATGCCCACCAGGTGGAACTCAACATTGCCAATGCTGCAGTGCCTGCACAAGCAGCAGAGGGCCATCAATGAGTACCTGTGTGAGTATGGCACAATGACAGGTTCAGGTCAACTTGTTTTTTTCCCCCCCACAGTGGCTGATGATCAAGGATGCATGCACTGTACTGTCACCATTTGAGGAGGCAACGAGGATAGTGAGCAGGGACAGTGCATGCATCAGTGACACAATTCCTTTAGTGTTCCTGCTGGAGCACACTCTGCGGGAAATTCTAGATGTGGAGGCAGGGCAGCGAGAGGAAGAGGAGGGCTTCCCTAGCTCTCAAGGCCCCAATCTTTCCGCAGACAGCATTCCTGTGGGTCCTCAGATCAGACAGGAGGAAGATGAGGAGGATGAGGAATATTTAAGTTGTGGGGGCATTGAAGGTGGGGATTCCTCAAGGGAGGGTTTTGTGTGCCCAGAAACCCAAGGACTAGTACGTGGCTGGGAGGAGGTAGTGCACAATACGGTCATCCTCAGCGACCAGGAACACTCTGAAGCTAATGCCACTTCCAACCTACACTGCATGGGCTCTCTTATCCTGCAAAGCCTGCTAAAGGACCCCAGGATTCGTGCTATCAAGGAGAGGGATCATTACTGGTTGGCAACCCTTCTTGATCCACGATACAAGGGTAAGGTTGCAGAGCTCATCCTGCCCTCACAGAGGGAGCACAGGATGAAACAACTTGAGGATGCTCTAAAGCGACATTTGTGTAACACCTTTCCAGACACTGGTAGGTTACCAATTGATGACAGGTGCTTCTGAGGCTGCTGTTTATCAGAGGAAGAGCGGTGAAGGGGGCTGCTTGACTGATGCCTTTTCCAATTTTTTTAGTCCACGACGCCCAGGGACATCAAATTTAGGCACCCATTGCCAGCGTCTTCACCATATGGTGCAGGACTATCTAGGGGCAAGGGCAGACCTTGGGTACCTTTTACAGCAGATGATCCACTGGCTTACTGGGTGTTGAGATTGGATCACTGGCCACAACTTAGCCGATATGCTATGGAGCTACTAGGTTGCCCTTCTTCCAGCGTGCTTTCTGAAAGGACGTTCAGCGCCGCTGGTGGTTTTGTCACAGACAAAAGCGTGCGTCTGTCCACCGACTCTGTAGACCGGCTGACATTTATAAAAATGAATCCGTCCTGGATCAGCAGCTATCACTCCCCTGATGCTGATGTAACTGAATAGATCGGGGATCTCTTCTGCATTCTTAAAACCTCCACCACTGCACTCTTCCACAATACCTCAGAGGGGTTACGGTGTGAAGGCACTAGCTGGCACCAAAGGTCCAATTTTTTTTTTTCAACATAGTTTATTGAATGCACATCATATCAAAGTATATCACTTGTATACAAATATCACCCTGCCTTAGTATAATAATTCATACTATCTTACAAAAGGCACAACATAAGCATCCATTGTTTCTTTTTTAACATCACTAAAGAAAGAGCATAAAGAGAGAAAAAAAAGGGGAGAAAGAGGCTCAGCCCAAGCCAAATAACAAAAATAACCCACATCTAAATATATAATATATATACATCCGTATACACATCTATAATATTATTAGACATATATATAAATACAACCCAAAACAGAAAAATTGGCAAAATAAAAAATATAAACCCGCTACAGTCCTGACTCCAGCCATGGCCCCCAGGTTTTATTATACGAAGGTAATGTAAAGTGGACCAACGCAGTCAGCTCATCCATTACCCGGGTATCCCTAATTGTAGCATAGACTTTAGCCATCTTTGGTACTTGTGTCTGTCGCCAAACCTCTGCCACCGCTCGTCTAGCAGCCAATGTGATTTTGGCCATTAACCTATTCTCATGAAACGTAAACCCTGTGACCGGTCTGGAGAGCAGGAATGCCCAAGGGTCCATAGGAACAGATTTATGCAATATTGACTGCAGAAAATCCCGTATTTCCCTCCAATATGATACCATAAACGGACAGGTCCACCACATATGAAAATAAGAACCGCGCATATCATATAACCTCCAACAGACATCTGGGATATTTGGGTTCATATGCGCTATTTTATCTGGGGTAACATACCATCGCATAATAGTCTTAATCAACTGTTCTTGTAAGGAGGCATATACAGACACCGAGCATGACCTGTCCCATATATCCAGCCAGTCCTCTGGGTCCAATGTTTCGCCTATATCTTTTTCCCATGCTCGAATATATGATAATTCTCTCCAGTCCAACAACGATGTCAATTCTCTATATATAATAGATATTAGTCCCTTCGGATATGTGCAATTCTTACAAAGGCACTCCTAAAATGTTGGCTTAGACACAGCTGCTGCTTGGCATGGGGGCGCGTAGCAAAAGATTGTAATTGCCGCAGATGCAAGAATGATAGCCCTCTCACTTCTGATCTAGTAGCCATTTCGTCTATAGAGATTAGTGACCCATTGGGGTAAAGTTGGTATAGTCTGCACACACCTAGGTCCAGAAAGTGCCGAAGCGGTCCTATAGTAAGACCCGGCACAAATTCCTTATTACCAAAAATTGGGGTTAATGGGGATGGAAAGGAGGTTAAATTGCATTTCTCTGCTAACTTATACCAGATGCGAAGAGAATTCTTAATCGCAGGACAGGCTGTACATAACAATGGGCCGTGTTCCCGACCTATCCATAACCATTGATCAAGAGCATTGGGCCTCATAAGGCCCGACTCCAAGTCCACCCATCTTCGAGAGCCTCTCGGGGAATGCCATGCTACAATTTGGGCCAGTTGGGTGGCATAATAATATGAAAGGAGTGAGGGCAACCCTAGCCCACCTAATGCTCTTGAGCGATAGAGTGTATGTCTCCCAATTTTAATGCACCTGTTGTTACTTTCATCCAAAGCCTGCATAAGTTTCACCATAATTTAGCCAAAAAATCACTAAACTTGTTCTGCGTGTCCTAAAACGTATCCTCTTTTCATACAGGCTGCCGCCCCAAGCAGTGGTTTATGAATAGATTAAAAGAAAAACATTTACCGTCATTTGAAATGTCATTTTTTTTCTTTTTAAATGTTTCTATACATCCGACAAATCCGCCACTTCACGGGCAGGTTATGGGGACCTCCTAGGCATGATATTTGTAGGAATTTTTCGTTTTTATTCTTAACCTTTATTTCATGGAAAAATCACTGTTCCTTTAAAAACTTATTTTTTTCCTTGTTTCCTGTCCCCCAGGGCACTACACGGACCCCCATACACCTTTTATGGCAAATATCTTGCATATATGCCCTCTTGCAGGGCACTCTAAAAATCGAACGTTCGAGTCCCATTGACTTGCATTGAGTTCGGATCGTGTTCGCGTCCAAACTCGAACTTTTGAAATTGTTCGAGTTCAAATGCGAACCGAACACAGGGGTGTTCGGCTCATCCCTAATGACAAGCTGTAATGAAATCTCTGGAGTTCATCAGAATCCCACTCGCTGTCTTTGTGTTCTTGTGTCTGTGGGACATTGGGTCTTCTCGTTCTAACTTTGGATTTCTTTGTTACATCTTCATTTTTGTGGTTTCGGGGAGGTTGTTCAAATGGAAGATGGTCGGGGGGAGTGGCCTGACCGAGCTAGAAGATGGCTGCGTGAACCTAGAGCTCCGGCCATATCGCTGTTTAATACGCTTTCAATCCTGCTGATACACAGGTGATGATGAAGGGAAAGAGCAAGAAACTGACCACCTCGATACCAGGAACCCCCCGAACCCCTTTACAGGGAACTATGGAACCTTTCCTGAACGCCCCAGCCACGCGCTCCTCGGGGCCTAGTCAGGCGTCCTCGATTTCGCCGGAACCATCGGAGGCCTCAATGATGGAAGACCACTCTCGTATGCGACGGCTGGAGGACCTGATCGCGGCCCTACCGACAAAAAAGGACTTGCAGGACCTGGCTACGTCCCTTGGCAGTTCGCTGAAAGGTGAGGTCTCCGAAATGCGATCGGATCTTAAGGCCCTAGAAGAACGGGTTATCCGCCTCGAATCCACAGGGGAATCCCTGCCAACGGCTGCCGGAATGGGCCAGAACCCGCCAGCAATGTCCGTCTTACTACGCCGCATGGATGACCTGGAAAATCGGTCTCGCCGGCATAATATTCGGGTTAGGGGGGTCAAAGAAGAGGAAACGGACACCAGATTATATTTAACCCGGCTCTTTCGCGCCATTTTCCCGGACGGGAAATTTCAACTTTCGGACATCGATAGAGCCCACCGCGTCTTTCGCTTCACGCACTCCTCCGCTCCGTCGACCCCGAGAGACATTATTTGCCACCTGCCGAACTTTAATCTTAAAGACCGCCTGTTCAAAACTGCTCAGACAAGACGAGCGTGGGAATTCGAAGGAGATTCGATTGAAATCTATGCTGATCTCTCTAAATTCACGTTATCGGCTAGGAGGGCTCTCCGGCCGGTAACAACGGAGCTAAGAAAGGCTGATATCCCATATCGCTGGGGGTATCCGTTCTCCCTGACGGTACTCCGGAATGGGACCATGTCCACGATTTCCACTCCGAGTGACGCCCCGGCCTTTCTCCGCAACCTTCAGCTGCCGGAATTGGAAATTTCGGACTGGGAACGGATGCATCTGGAGGAACAGACGCCATCTTTGACCCAACCCCGCCCACAAAGATCCTTCGGGCCTGGAGACCGTAGGAAACAACGCCGCACTGAAGATTTAGGCTCCCGTGCTGGAGATTGAACCTGATGTTCTGATGCTTCTTTCTGTCAGTGCCGACCGCCCCTTTTTCCTCTCATGTCGTCTACCCGCGCCCTCCGGGACCCCGAGATGCCGTCCACCTATAAGTCGCTTGGGATGACGGTGAGCTGTTTGGTTGGAATGGACCTCCATTGGCCTGCTATACTTGCTACAGCCTCAAGGTACGTTACGCGACCCCATTTCCCTGACTGGCACCCTTACATGGACGGAAATATATTCTGGACACTTTTTGGAGATGGAGAATATACATGGTCTTATCTGTCCTACGCGGAGAATAACAGAGACTGCAACGTGAAGGACTGTTTTCAACTTGATATGGGGGGGGATGTTGTTGGGAGGAAAGGAAGGTTGAAGGAGAGGGAGGGGGGGATTGGAGAGGGAGGGACATGGAGGGATGGGGGGGAAGGGGGGAAACGAAAGAGGAAAAGGGGGGGAGGGGAAGAAAAAAAAAAAAAAAAAAAAAAAAGTTGACGTTGATATTCCTCCTCAGAAGTACTATATTGATTGTGTCGTTACCGTTTTATTCACTGGGCTTCGAGGATTGCTTTTTGGGGGACTTTATTTCACCGCCAGCGGGAAGAGAGGGAGGGGCTGGAGTGAGGAGGAGGGAGGGGGGGAAGGGAGGAGGGAGCGGGGAGGGGGGGGAGGAAGGGGGAGGGGGAAAAAAAAAAAAGTGTCATTCTAGTATGTTGAATTGGGTGGTTGTGCCTTCGTTACCTAATGATGCGGCTTAGAGATATATATACGGATGAGGTGCCAAGTTGGGACGATGGGGATATTGGGGTTGAGGCTGGGTGGACGAGGAGGGTGGGGGCCTGAGCAACGACAGAACTATGTCAGTGCATCGCACAAACACTGGGGATTCGAAAGAACGACTGTCATAGACAATACTGCAAATACGAATAATGAGTTCCTGTTTAATGTTTTGTTATAAGGTGGTTTAAAGCGGTTTATTTCCTTCAGCAATTTATAGTTGATGTTTATTGATACCTGTGGATCAGCGGATGGCCTAGCTGATCGGCGTTTATGGCTATCTACTACTTGATTTCTTTTATATTATTGTCTACGTTACGTATAAGTGACTTTTGACTACACAACTCTCCCCGGAGGTTTATACGTCCAATCTTTCCTCAGGGGCGCGGTCCAGTGAGTTAGCTCCTGAGCTAGTGTGCCTGACGGACGTTTTCTGCCTCATTACTGTGTATCTGTTCTGTGTTCTTTTCTTTCTCTGTCCTCCTAGTGCTTTCTTCTTTTCTCTTCTTTGTCCGTTGTTCCCCCCCCCACCTCCTTCCCTTCCCATTCCTCCCCTCCCGCCCTCATTTTGACATGGCTGCCGGGCCGGAGATGGACCGGGGGGCTGGGAGTTCGGCCTTTCGAGCGAAATCTATGAGGTTCCTGACATATAATGTTAGGGGCCTAAACGTTCCAGAAAAGAGAGGTCGCTTATTGAGGGAACTTCTCTCTCTTCGGACGGCTGTAGCTTTCCTTCAGGAGACACATTTTCGAGCAGGGGACCCGCCTCGACTTCTTTCGAAGGCTTATCCCACGGGATTCTTCAGTGATTATACAGACACGAAATCTAGAGGTACTGCCATCCTTATCTCTAAAGATGTTCCTTTCCAATTGACAGACCAACTGGCAGATGTGGAGGGCCGTTATATTTTTGTAAAGGGCACTATTTTGGAAACGCAATACACGTTTGCGTCCATTTATCTACCAAATAGAGATCAACACAAATGCCTAGCACGAATTCTTAAGAAACTTGTCCAGTTTACCGCCGGTATTCTGGTCTTGGCGGGGGACCTTAATGTCCCACTTGACCCCAAATGGGATACTTCTAGGCGCTGCTCGTCTATCCCCTCCAGTACCCTGAGACATATTAGACGATCCTTAGACACCATGAGATTAGTGGATGTCTGGCGTACCTTTAACGCGAGTGCCAGGGATTTTTCCTTCTATTCACCGGTACATGATTCGTTTTCAAGGTTGGATTATCTGTTCGTACAACAGCACCAACTTCCCTTAGTTTCGGATACTAACGTAGGGGTACGTTCTTGGTCCGACCATTCGCCGGTCTGGATGTCGATGACTTCCCCTCTGGTTCGCCCAAGAGAGCGGACATGGCGATTGAACGTTACTTTACTTGATGATCCGGCCTTTACGGCCAGGATCTCTGAACACCTGACAAACTATTTTCAAGATAACCTTGACGTAGAGGGAGTCCCGGTCGGGACTGTATGGGAAGCACACAAGGCGGTGGTACGTGGGCTTCTAATTAGTAGAGCTACAGCGGTGAAAAAAACCAATTCAATGGAGATAATTGACTTGGTGACACAAATTCGCACATTGGAATCCTTTTCTACCAGCTCCCCGACTGATCTTCAACTGGCGGAAGCCATGCAGTTAAGACGTCGACTTAATGACATTTTGGATAGTAGCTTGCGCCTAGACGCTGCGAGAGCTAAATGTACATTCGCATTACGGGAAAATAGACCGGGCAAGATACTGGCTACCTTACTGAAAAAGCGCCGACAGGTGGACTACATCCCCAAGATTAGGCTACCATCTGGTCACTGCACTCCACACCCGGATGAGATCACAAACGCGTTTGCATCTTACTATCAAAACTTGTATGACTTGGACTTGTCGGAGGGTCAGGGTCCCTCCGCAGAGGCATTAATAGAATATCTTAAAGATAAGATACATACCACTTTAACTACGGGGGATAGGGAGGCCTTAGAGGGTCCCATTACAGGAGAGGAATTGGCTGCAACCCTGAAAATGATGAAGAATGGGAAAAGCCCGGGACCGGATGGGCTCCCTTCAGAATACTATAAACATTTTTCGACTATACTACTACCGAACCTGTTACGAGCATTGCATACGTTAGGACCCACAGGTAGATTTCACCCGGCCACCCTAGCGGCAACGATAACAGTTATACCTAAGCCGGACAGAGACCGTGTGGACTGCAAGAATTACAGACCAATATCATTACTGAATGTAGATACAAAGATCCTGGCCAAGCTCCTGGCTGAACGACTGAAGATCTTCCTACCTACCCTGATAAGACCGGACCAGGTCGGTTTTGTTCCTGGTAGGGAAGCCAAGGATGCCACAACTAGAGTCCTGAATGCACTCACTTTGGCTCATAGCTCCAAGAAGGAGTTACTGCTCTTTTCGGCCGATGCCGAAAAGGCATTTGATAGGGTCCGATGGTCCTATTTATTTGAGGTCTTGCGACAAATGGGTCTCCCTGAGGGATTCTTGGGCTTGATTTCTGCTTTGTATTCGTCTCCGTCGGCTCGGGTTCGGATTAATGGCGCTCTGTCTCGTCCCATTCGAATTTGTAATGGGACGAGACAGGGCTGTCCGCTCTCCCCGCTACTATTCGCACTTTACCTGGAGCCCCTGCTTGAGGCTGTACGCGGAGACCAACGTATTCGGGGAATCCGGGGTCATAGACTTACACATGTTGTATCGGCGTACGCGGATGACCTCATGTTTATGTTATCTGATGCTGGCTCTTCGCTGCCGGAGGTTCTTCGCTTGATGGAGGAGAATGGCCGGTTCTCCGGATTCAAGATCAATCAGGAAAAATCGGATCTACTCCCCATTAATTTACCTACCCCGTTGCTTAGATACATGCAAACTCACTACCCTTTTATATGGTGTACTGACAAGTTGAAGTATCTAGGGATATGGATACCATCTTCCCATTTGAGGCTATATGATTGCAATTACAAACCTATTCTAAGTTCCTTTGAGAAGGACATGGCGGGCTGGACAAGTAAATTCATATCTTGGATCGGCCGGGTCAACGTGATCAAAATGAATATTATGCCTCGATTACTCTATATCATGCAGACCGTACCCATTCAGCTACCACAAACGTTCTTTTCTCTTTTTCGCTCATCGGTACTGAAATTTATTTGGCCTAAAGGTAGGCCTCGCCTTAACTTCGAGACGTTATGCCGTCCTAAGACACATGGGGGGTTGGCGCTACCTAATGCTAAACTATACGCTTATGCTGTACATCTGACCCGCCTGTTAGACTGGTCCTCGGAGTCCCCACACAAGCTGTGGTTAGACCTGGAAGAGGCGATGCTGAATCTCCCGTTATGGGCAGCACCATGGATTCGTCCGAGGGACCTACCGGAACATACCCTTCCCTGGAGTCTTCCCCTTGAATCCTTGAGGATCTGGAGAAGGGTTCGCTTTTCTCACTCATTGACTTCCTCTATCTCACCTCTTCTACCACTCCGACATAACCCGGGCTTCATCCCGGGAGTATGCCAGGCCCTAACGAACAGATTTGAACTACCTGTTCGACTTACGGTCTCTGATTACTTGCGAGACGGGAACCCCCCGCCGCTCACGAGGACGGAGGAGACGCAGCCCATCACTTTCGCCGAACGTTTTAACTACTTACAAATCAATTCCTTTCTTACATCTCTGAAAGCAGGATACAGTCTCATGCGCCCACTTACACCTTTCGAAAAGTTTTTTAGACTGGGACTTCCTCTGTCCAAGGGCATTTCGACTATCTACCATTTGTTAACGAACTCTTCCAATGACACACCTAGTTTTCAGGGTAGATGGCAGGCACTTTTGGACCTTCCGGACACGGAGGACACGTGGAACATGACCTACACTTTGACGCACAGAAGTTCGCCTGCACTGAGATGTGCAGAGAATGCCTATAAGATCCTTTCTTTTTGGTACTGGACCCCGGATCGGATACACCGTATGTCACCTCAGACAGACCCAGTTTGCTGGCGGTGTTCACTGATGAAGGGTACATACCTACACATCTGGTGGGAATGTAGTTTACTCGTTCCCTTTTGGAAGATGGTACATGATGCTGTGGGTCAAATCTCTGGTCTGACGGTCCAATTTACCCCAGCCACATACCTTCTATTGCAATTCCAAGCCCCGATCTCGGCTATGCGCAAATCGGTGGCGATAAGACTTGTAATGGCAGCTAAACTCGCGATCCCACTATACTGGGGATCAAAGACAATTCCGTCTAGGAAAACCTGGATTGACAAAATTGAGACCTTGAGGGCCGTGGACCGCTTGGTAGCGCTGGACAGAGATCAAATTGCAGAATTCACGAACCTGTGGTTCTACTGGGACGACTACGTATCCAATGGCCTGCGGGTCATTGCCCCACCTACTACTGAGTAGGATTCTCTGCAGACTTGATCCTGAAGAGATCGATTCCTAGAGGATTGAGCGAGGGTGGACCTGGTCGGTGCTCTGGGACGGTCTTCGGTTCGGGGTGCCATGTCGTGTCGGACTTCCTTCCCACCTTAATCCCATCCCCCCCCTATCCCTCACCCTTTTGTTCGTCTTCTTCACTTTCTTTTCTTCTCTCTGTTTCTGTCTCTATTTTCTTTCCCTACACTCTAATTTTACTGTGCCGCGCTCCTCCTTCTACATTATATATTCCTTGCTTGTTCACTGACGTTACTAACAGGGAGCAATGTGTATCAAGACTTAAATATACTGAAGATGATGGCTCTATATTTTATTTCGTGGTTAAAAACGGTTTGATATGGGTATTTGGGTCAAGGTAATTGTATATATCTTGCGCTCTTAAGTCATTTTCAAATGTAATGTTCTTCACTAAGCATGTTAATGACACAATGTTAGTAATGGGGACAATCTGAGGCACATGTCCTGATCCTACATTGTCATAGATTTGTCTTCGTGTACTATTTTGTTTTCTTCTGCTCAATAAAATATTATTACACAAAAAAAAATAAAAAATGGAAGATGGTCACATGGTAAAAGCAAATTTCGGTGCATCACTTTTGTTCTACCCACTCCATTTTCTGGTTTTACTTCAAAAACTGGGATATCTTCCCCTTTCTATCTTCCCAGTGCGAGCATATCTTCCCTGGGCCTCCTTTCTCACCCACATTTCTTACCAATACTCGGTTGCCCTGTTGTAACTCTGCACCATAGATCTTTTTGTCATACTGTTCCTTTCCTCTTGCTGCCATCTTTGCTGCAGACCGAGATGCTATTCCATAGGCTTCAGCCATCCGTTTCCTCCAATTTTTGATGTAGTCTCGATAGGAGCTCTTATTGCTGTCCCTTCTTACACCAAAAAGGAGATCAATTGTGTTAAATAATAACTTTAAACAAACAAAATCAGTTTTCCTATTTATAATTACCATAATTGGAATTCCAATAAACATCTGCAAGTTCCTTCTCAAATAAGAAAATATAAAGAAAGACACGTGCTTACGCTATAGCGGAAACATTAAAATCCGCTATACACAATGTACAGCTTTCATCATCATGTCTGACTTTTTCTTTGGTAGACAGACCAATTTAATAGATTTCAAACACCCAATGAGATTGTTCATCACAGACATGGTTTCATTTCTGTCCCAAACAGGAATGTGATATAACAGCCAATCAGTATACAGATATATTTCAATGTCAGAATTTGGCCAACACAGTTTAACAAAGAAACACTTATTACCATATATGGTTCAGAGAAATCTTTTTTCACTTTCCCAACATTCCGAACAGAATCACGTGATATGAAAGGGAGGGGGAAACCACAGCCCAATATATTTACTACAGTACATATTTGAATCACAATACATAGATTTTAATTTCTTGTATGAATATATAACAAATTGGTACTCTGGGATACCTCCCAAAAAATAAGTAAAACGGTGAATAGCCTGTGGCATCACTGCAAGTGCAATTGTAGGCATGGACTACCTTCGCCAGAGAGCTCTTCCAATCAGTTTTCTGTTCTTTGGTCAGTGTTCTTAGCATAGAGAGCAGAGTTCTATTAAATCTTTCTACTTGCCCATTGCCCTGCGGGTGATATGGGGTGGTGTGCAAACCTTTGATTCCACAGTAGTCTTTTTGTCTAGACAATAGCTGATTTTCAAATTCTCTCCCCATGTCATGGTGAATCCTCTCTGGAAAGCCAAATTTGAGGGCAAACTCATTGAACAGCTTGTTGGCCACAGTTTTTGCTGATTTGTTCATTGTAGCGTACGCCTGTGCAAATCTTGTATAATGATCCATTTCAACTAAGATATACTCCTATCCTCCTTTACATGTTTCAAGCTGGAGGAAGTCCACAGAATCCAGTTCAAATGGGTGAGTAGTCTTAATAGTTGACAAAGGTGCTCGGGTAGGTCTGTTTGGCTTCTTCTTCTTGAAGCATTCACACACCTGTGTCACAAAATGATCCACATCCCATTGTATATTGGGCCAATAGAACCGCTCTCTGATCAAATTCAGTGTTCTTTCCATGTTGAGATGCCCCATCTCCTGGTGGAGTTCTCTATAGACCAGCGGCCGGTACATTTTTGGAAGCACTAGCTGCTACCTGGACTTGGTTTTCCTGTGCAAGGTGCCGTCTTGCTCTGTGAAGCTTCATCCATTCCTTCAGCAAGGCTTTTACGTCACTGTCGTTGACTGGCTTTTGCACTAGGTCTGTGATTTCTGGCTTTGTAGTCGAGTATTTTTCCAATTACTGCATCTCTTTGCTGTGCTTCTCTGATTTCTTTTTTTTTTTTGTATTCAAAATTTTTATTAGGGGGACCCTTGCCCCCTCGTATCGGATCTACTGCTTTATCACTCGACAATGGAACTGATAGCAAATCATACAGTGGCTTGGCAATACACGAAAAGTTCTGGACATAGGACCTGTAATAGGAGAGAAATCCCAATACTTTCCTGAGCTCTCCTATTGTTGCTGGCTTCCTTTCTTTAAGGGCCTGAACTGGGGCATCCTCTGCTGGGTCCATTGTATAGCCATCTTTTGACACCATCTTGGCCAAGAATCTCACTTTTCGCTTGAACAGTTCACACTTCTTTGCGGTGAGTATGATGCCATGTTGCTGATACCGATGCAGGACCATCTGTATATGTTGGACATGGTCTTCAAAAGAATTGCTGTGTACCAGATTATCATCTAAATAGGGCTGACATATGTTATCTCTTAAGTCCTGACAGACAGTCTTCCATACTTCTTTGAAATTCCGCTGGAGCTGAACTTAAACCAAATGGAATGCGTACCCACTCATACAAGCCCCAAGGGGTAATGAAAGCTGTAAGGGGTCAGCTTTCCTCATCGAGGTACCCTTGGTGATAGGCTTTCCCCTGGTCTAATACAGAAAACCAGGAGCTCCCGCTTAAACTGTCCAACATATCCTGGATCCTGGGAATGGGATGTCTAATGGGTATTGACTTCTGGTTCAGCTCTCTGTAGTCGCAGCAGAGTCACATGCTGCCGTCCTTCTTTCTCACGCAGACAATTGGTGAGGAGTATGGGGATCTCGATTTTGTGACTCATCATCGATTTAAAAGGTCCTGCTGGTACTCCTTGACTTTTTTATGCAAAGGCTTCGGGACTGAATGATAGATCTTCTGCACAGGAGTTTGATATTTCAGAGAGATATGCATCTTTAATGATGGAATACAGCCCATGTCATTATCTAGAGAAAAAGCGTGACATTCTTCTCTGAGTACCCTCTTCGCCAACGCTTGCTGCTTCTCATTTAGATGGTTTAATGATATTGGTGGGTTCCATGCTTTACTGTGGGTCTGCATCTGTGTATCAAGCTGCTGTTCCAAAGTCTCTGAGTTTCTGGAGAGTTTAACCTGTACTTGTAGGCTTATCACATTCTGATCAGGTACTCTTGGACGAACCTCCACAGGCTGCACTGCTGCTTGGTACACTGCTTTCACAGGCTGGACATGTCCCAGTGTGGTTCGTGTTTCCAGTGTGATATTGTATTTGGTAGTGTTGATCACTGCGACTGGTATTCGTAATGAATTGCCTTTACTTAGTCACCAACACTTCATTGAGCTGTAACCCTTCCGGCCATAGTGGCTTTTCTTCAGGGACAAACAACATCACAGTGTTTTTACCTCCCTGTCCCAGATGTGTACAGCATTGTACCGTTGTGACTTGTCCTGGGGAAGGACCATTCTTCGTCTCCCCATCTTAACTACACTCCCCTCACAGTCTGACTGACATAAGCGTATTACTTGAATGAGTGCCTTGGCTTCTCTCGGGTCAATACAGGAAGCTTCACTCACCATACTGGTTGCATTAACTTCAGGAACTGCCTTTTGTTGTTCATCTTGTCCTTTGATAACTTCCTCAATTACATTGTAGCCAATTATAGGGTCTTCTGCTACCTGGGGATCACTGGACACTAGTATTGGCACTTGACAACTGGGACCGGAGCCCATCTCGCTGTTCAATCTGAACTCCACTTCTATCCAGCCAATAAAGGGTATTACGGTTTGATTAGCTGCCATCCCAGTAAGCGTAGCATGTCCTAGTAGCTCTTCAATTGGTCTTACCGTCGTATGTGGGAGGAACTTGCTTCTCCAGTTTTCATTTATTAAACTGGCTTGAGATCCAGTATCCCAGAGTGTTGTTGTGGGAATATTGTCCAGTATACCAAATGACAAATGATTTAGGTAAACTAAAAAAATGGTCGGAGCTGTGGCAATTGAGTTTTAATGTGGATAAGTGCAAGATAATGCACCTGGGATGTAAAAACCCAAGGGCTGAATATAGAATATTTGATACAGTCCTAACCTCAACATCTGAGGAAAGGGAATTTATGGGTTATTATTGCAGAGGATTTAAAGATAAGTAGTCAATGTAATAGAGCAGCAGGAAATTCTAGCAGAATGCTTGGTTGTGTAGGGAGAGGTATTAGCAGTAGGAAAAGGGAAGTGCTCATGCCACTGTACAGAGCACTGGTGAGACCTCACTTGGAGTACTGTGTGCAGTACTGGAGACCGTATCTCCAGAAGGATATAGACATCTTAGAGAGAGTTCAGAGAAGGGCTACTAAAATGGTGTACGGCTTGAAGGAGAATAGTTACCAGGAAAGGCTTAATGATCTTAACATGTATAGCTTGTAAAAAAGACAAGACGGAGGAGATATGATAGAAACATTTAAATACGTAAAGGGAATCCACAAGGTAGAGGAAGGGAGTATATTTAAAAGGAAACAAAGTAGCAAAACAAGAGGACATAGTCTTAGATTAGAGGGGCAAAGGTTTAAAAGTAACATCAGGAAGGATTATTTTACTGAGCGGGTGGTGGATACATGGACCAGCCTTCCATTTGAAGTGGTAGAGGCCAAAACAGTAATTTAAATTTAAGCAGGCATGGGATAGGCATAAGGCTATCCTAAACAAAAGATAAATCCAGGTAAAGTATCCATGTAATTGGGCAGACTAGATGGGCCAATAGGTTCTTATCTGCCGAAATTTTTCTATGTTTCTATACACTGCACTAAACAGCGCTTTCCAATTAACTTTAATAATTTAGCACTATGTTTTGGGGGTAGATAACTGACTTTACAAAAGTTTGGGTTGGCCCACTTAGGTACATTGTCTCTTTCTGCTTTCAATTTCAGCTGATCGATTGCACTGCATAATGCTTGGTGTCCTTGGGAACAATCTTGATAATGTAGGAACCTTGATTGGTGGGTTGCTGTTGGTCCCCCTACAGCAGCCCGTTCC
Source organism: Leptobrachium leishanense (assembly GCA_009667805.1). NCBI lineage: Eukaryota > Metazoa > Chordata > Amphibia > Anura > Megophryidae > Leptobrachium > Leptobrachium leishanense. The sequence goes on along the minus strand of CM019065.1, from coordinate 204,605,406 downwards.
TGTTTCCCTGAAACTGTCAGGAAGCTCGACATCCTTTGGAAATATGTCCTGTGTTGCCACACTTAAAGCAATGCTTGCAGTTGTCTCCTCCTCCCTTTTCCTGGCAATCGCTGCAGCCTTTTTTTTTTTGCATCCCTCTCTCTTTCACCGGCTGTCTCTGATACCCCTGTTTAGTTTCAGCGGTAATGGAGGCCAACCACATCTTCTTCATTTCTGCCATTTCTGTTTTCAGCTCTCTCACCAACTCCTGGATACCTGCTTCTGTAAGCTGTCCTATAGCTGGGGCCTTTTTCCCCTTTTCAGACTAAGGAGGACCCGCACTGCTTACCGGTTGTGTTGGTGTTAAAGTTTCCTCTGCATTGTATTTTAACGCTGTCTTTCCACTCTGTAGTTCATTCATTTTTGTTGTTTTGGCAGTTACATTTTTTTTAAGCTTGAGCTGCCTTTCCAACTCCATACTTGCAGCTTCATTTACTCTTTCAATGAGCACCTCATCAGAAATAGTAAGGTCATCTAAGTAGGATTTT